>JAGIKU010003959.1:0-434085 GCA_020086695.1 Penicillium sumatraense | reverse complement strand
GGAGAAGTGAAAGGAGAAGTGAAAGGAGAAGTGAAAGGAGAAGTGAAAGGAGAAGTGAAAGGAGAAGTGAAAGGAGAAGTGAAAGGAGAAGTGAAAGCGAGAATGGATGAAGATGAAGTTGAATATGGGCGAGAGAAGGAAGAGAAGGAGGAGTGTTGACAAAAAGGAAGGTGGTCCTTTTTAGGAAAGTGCGTTGACGAACAACCTCCAAGTTGCTGATTAAGAGATGCAGAGATAAATTGGGGGTAGATCCATATGAATAGAAGTATTAAATAAAACATCAATGAAAGTCTCAATTCGACAAATCATTCTTGCGTAGCTACAGAAGGTAGACCCAGTATAAAATAAGTAGAAGGCGGGATGTTCTCGTGATACTATCACAGTATGGTAACCATGAAGTTTCCACCTCGCATTCTGGTATCATGTTTGGGTATTTCTCTCACGGAAAGACCCGGTTGTCGGTTAGATGGGTAAGTAGGCAGAGCAAGTACTTCTAGCAACTGTCAATAAAGGTAATTCATAGAGCCAAAACAATCACAGATCTATACATCCAAAGCATGCCGGTTGAAAAGGATTCATTTCAATCATATAGCAAAGCTGGAAAAGTGCCTACCTCTTGACACCCTGAATGTTGCCCTGGAAAATCCAATTGTCTTATGACCATGCATTTATTCTGAAGGTCGTGCTAGGCGTAGTCTAGAGTGTGTTTGTCCACAACAATGGATGAATATTTCAAGAAAAAATGTATTTGTTATCAACTGCGAGAGTTGAGTAATGATTTCTATGTCCGTGGGCCGTTCAAGGGTTGAAATCTACTACTGGCACAGTGGTGTCATCTAGACTAACAGCATGAGGATTCTTAGCTCCAACACCAGAGTAATGATTGATCCACCCAAGAACTTGTTGATGCCAAACCAAGCTATTTTCTTGGTTGATAACCCTGGAATCATGTTAGAAAAGGGTTCACTCTAAAATATACCAAAGGGAGACGACTGACCAGTGGTTCTCATCCGGGAAGTTCAACAAGCGACTTGGAACACCTCGTTCTTGAAGGATGTTGAAAAGGGCAAGTCCGTCAGAGACAGGGAGACGGTAGTCCTTGGAGCTGTGAATAAGCAGCATGGGGGTATCGAACTGCAAGATGTGCTCAGGTGCGGAAGGATCCCAGCGACGGTAGTTATCCCGATTGGCCCAGAAAGTTCCGTTGAACTATTGAGAGAGTTAGCAGGGGTCATTGATGAATATGCCGGGGGGAGGGGATGACTAACGTCGTGTTCAATAAACCACAGCTCTTCGGTAGAAACCTTCGAATCGGCTACAAAGGTACCGTCGTGGCTGACAAGAGCCTTGAACTTCCGACCGAGAGGGTTGCCTTGGATCCAGTTGACCATGAAGCCACCGTAACTGGCTCCAGCGGCGACACCATTGTCTGTGTCGATGAAATCAAAGTTGTCGCGCACATATTCCCAGCCCTTGACAAGATCATCGTAAGGGTAGCTTCCTGTAAGAGGGTTAGAGCTGGAAAGCTGCAAAAAGATTCAACACGTACCCCAGTTGTTCTGAATGGCATCGGTCAACTTATCACCGTATCCAGTGCTACCCGTGGGATTGGGTGCAACAACCACGTATCCCTGATCTGCCCACACCTTGTAGTTCCATCGACTACTCCAAGAATCAGTCCAAGCACTTTGGGGTCCACCGTGGATATAGAAGAGCAGCGGGTAGGTCTTGGATTTGTCAAAGCCGGTTGGGTAAATGATCCAGGAGTGTATCTGAGAAAGTTTAGCAAGGTCATTAATCATGTGTTGTGAAGAAAACTCACGTCAGTCCAGTTACCCTTATAGGTAAACTCATCAAAATCGTCAGCACTTATACCGTGAAGGCCAGGATCGACCTCATTTGCGGAGAAGAGAGTATCGATGACACCCTTCTTCGGGCTAGCAGTATATACAGTCCAGCTAGTCCAGATAGCAGATCCGGTGACAAGTACTTCACCATTAGGCAGGTTATAGAACCCCTTGGCAACACCACCGTCAGTGAAGTTCTTGGGCTTGTAGTCATCACCTGCGTTTGCGGGGAGGTAGAAGAGTCGCCCACGGCCGTGGTCTTCAGTACCCAGAATGAGGTGGTCACCCTTGGCATTCCACTTCACACTATCCGGAGAACGATCCCATTCCTTCGCAAGAGTGGCAACGGTCTTCTCCGATCCAAGAGTATATATATACAAAGTCCGGCGATCGGCCTCGTACGAAATATCGGTCATTTGGAAGTATGCAATCTTCTTGCTATCCGGAGAGAATACAGGGCTGCTGGAATCACCCTTAACATCTTCCGGTGTACCGGGACTATCAGGGCCATTGATCGCTTCGGGCTTCTTAGAGCCATCGTGAGGAACAAGGTAAATGTATGAGGCTGTGTGATTGGCCCGTGGGAGTTCAGGTGCTTTGCTCTTGAAGGCAACCCACTTTCCGTTTGGCGAAATATCATAGTCGCCAGAGTCACCGAAGGGAGGGTATGGAGATTCAAGATTCTTGACACCAGCAACAAGGTTCTTTAGTGCACCGTCAAGGGTAAAGCGCGAGCCCGACTTGGTACCCTTCTTCTTGAGAGTTCCCGAGAAGACGGCGTTGAAGTTGGTGCTCAGCCAGGTATCCCAGTGTCGGACGTAGATGCTGTCATAGATGCGAGCGGAGCTCAGAGGAGTAACGGCCAGTTCCTCGTTGTATGCTGTGCCATTGCCGTATGACTGGCCATAGACAAGGAAATTGATATCACCAGATTTGGTCACAGCGGTCTTGAGCCCGGAGAAAGACGCTGGCAGGGAAGCAGCCTTGTATCGACTGGAATTCAAGTTAGCATAAGATAGAAGACGAAAAACTTCATTTCCCGGGCTATTGGATCACTTACGAATTGGCGAAATCAGAAGCATCCGCAATCCACAATTCAACGCCGCCAGGGACGTTAGCATTGGTTCCATTGATATAGAGTAGTCCGGACCCATTCGAGCCCAACCAGGTCAGCTCAGAGACATTGCTGTCGTTTGTGAGCTGAGAGACCTTGCCAGTCTTCAGGTCAATTAAGCTCCACCATGCCGAGGAGGAGTGGGTATCGAATGAATACTGCGAAGTGGAGAACAGCGCAACTTTCTGCAGATAGGTCAGTTAGCTTGTACCCCAAAGCACTCAATTGCTTTTATATTTGGGATGAAAGGAAACTTACACCCGAAGGATTGGGAACGGCATTGTCACGACGGGGAGCCGAAATCAATTTTCTAAATCGGAATGAGCCCAAAGATCAAGGAAAATTAAGCAGATCAATGCAGGGGAATGATCTCGAACATACTCAGGCGTAAGCGCAACCGCCGATCCCACGGCCGAACCAAGAGCCAGCCATTGAAAAGCGCGCATGGTGTCTAAGAGAAACACACACACGCAGCCGTATATAATGATGCAGATCAGACCTCGAAACAGGGAAAGTAGAGTGAGCTTTCCAGCAGTATTTGTACTGAGGCAAAACCAGGCCCTCCACGGCGGGGGCATGGGCAATCGTAGCTTCCCGACTCAAGGGGGGAAGTGTTACATTCCTGTATGCCAAGAGTGATAAACAGGGAGGAGAAGCTGGAAGTAGACATTATGCAGGTTCGAATTGAGGGGAAGCTGGGGCACTAAAGGACACTAAAAGAGTGAGCTCCAAACAAAGAACGAGTTGAAGTCGACGAAGACTCTCTCATCGGCGCTGCCGGCTTGGGTTGCAGCGCCAAGCAGAGCTAAGCGGGCCGCTGATAGCCGGGAATTGCAGCTCAATTGGATTAATCTTACCTCAAGATTAGGGTAAGATTACAATAATCAAAGAGTATACGAAGTAGATTAGGGATAGAATTGATTACACTAGTCTTCAATCAATAGATGCAGGGTCTGCGGGGAACTGACGAGGAAGAAGACTCAATTGCAAGAGGATATTCAGTGTGCAACGGAACAGGCTATGGAAGACAAAGACAAAGAAAAGAAAATGTTAACAAACTCAATGATGCATGTTAGCCCCAAATGGTGTGATGTACAAGTGCCCAGATCAAATTTCCAGAATGCGCCATAGACAATTTAAAAAACAAATTCTCAGTATTCAAAGTCATCATCCACGCCACGCTTTCCCGCCGCCTCCTTGGCCACAGCTTCCTGTTTGCGATACATCTCCGCGACCGCGCGAGTGGTCGTCGCTTGATCGGGATTCTTATCATCACGCGATTTAATATAGCGAGGGAAACGAAGTGAGACACCTTTACCGCCGCCGGTCGTGCCTTCGAACTCATCCGCAGCGGCCTTGTAACGCGGACTGAGCGTTAGATCGGCCGTCTTAACTTCCCACACTAACCGGGGCTCAAACCAAACATCCGGTTGGTCCTTGGGAATACTAGAGTGTGCGTAGAAGGGTTTAGGTCGATCGATGATCAATGGGGTCAACGCCTTGTGCATCTCCTCCAACACTGCCTCGGAAAAGCCTGTGCCGATGTTGCAAATGGTCTCATAAGTGTCGTTATTAGGATTATAGGCAGCAAGAAGGAAAGCGCCATATACCGATGTACGCTTACCACGGCCATAGTATGCACCGAGGACTACCAAGTCAAGGGAGTCACCCACGCCGGCTAGATAATCTTTCTTAACCTGTTATTTGTAAGTAAATGAGATTTGATGGAACCCAGAAAAGACAATATCATACCTTGAGCCAGTTACGACTCCGCTTGCTCGGCTCATAACCACTCTGGTCAGTGTCCAGCATCTTCACCATCAGTCCTTCGCAAGAAGCCTTTACGCTGTCTTCCAACATAGTTTGGATCTCATCGAGAATATTCGTGTTGCCGAATTGTGCAAACTGAAATTCGCCCTCGATGGGCTGGAAGCACTCGTGAAGTAATTGACGACGTTCTCGAAGACTCTTCTTTACAACGGGCTGTAGGAAAAATTAGCCTGTGAAGATCAACTGTTGTTTTAGGAACTCCCCCAAACTTACCTCTCCATTGAAAAATAGAAGGTCGAATGCAAATACGCAGACCTTGACTTTGATATCTTCTTCTTTGACATCCTTGCGCTTTCGAGTCATGAGCTGCTGGAATGGTAACACCTTTTTATTAACCGTATCCCAAGCGACTGTCTCGCAGTCGAGAACAAAGCTGTCCACTCCCTCCTTGATCCATCCGTCAAGCTTGGCAAGCACATCAGGATACTTCTTTGACAAGTTTTCAGAATTGCGAGAGAAGATGGCACTAAGTCCTTTGCTATCCTTTTGCAGAGTTGCTGTAGCTGCCGGGTATTTGCGAATTGAGTCCGGAGCGACAAAATGTATTTGAGCACGCTCTCCATCGTACTTGTATTCACAGGTGAACTCTTTGCCCTCGAATCGGTCGAGCACTTCGGTGATAGACTTTGTTGGGTTGGCAAGCATAGGCTTGAGGGGAATGCCAGGGGACAACTTGCAGACGTCAGGCAAATTGAAAATACCATTCTCAAGCATGGCGGGAACAATTTCTTCGTAGGAAGGTAGTTGACTGTATACTTGTTTGAGAACAGCTTCGCCCTCTGCCATCTTCTCCGGCGTGGGGGCTTTCTCCCCTGCGACTGCGGCTTCGTGGGTCACGATTGCCTGTGCAAGGGACACTAAAACGGTCTTCTCTGCGAGTCCCAATCTCAGTTTGCCCTCCAAGAAACGAACAATAAACTTGGCCTCGCTTGGACCACCCTTGTCCTTGGTAATGTCAATACCCTTACTGCCCTTGCCGGCAGTGGCAGAGTCCGCGGCAGATAAAAGCTTTTTAATTCCGGAGATCTTTTTGTCCTGCGAGCCATGTCCTTGGACCTGAGCAATGCCAAGAAGACCCTCATGCACCCCACGGACAGTCAGAGGCTTAGGCTTAAACATGGTAGGCTGGTTGCCTCTGCTCTTGGCAGCCACCAACCCGAGGTCACCAATCTCATGTTGATCGGTTTTGATGACAGCCAGACTACGGCCGGTGGTTTCACCAATGGCTTTCATAATGAGAGATTCTCCAATACCCAATTCGATGCCGGCGTAGTCCGCTGCCAACTTGTTGATCATAAGTTGAACGGTGGGAAGAAGATCATTGGGAGTCAGACGCAAAACTTGTTGCAGGAAGAGGGAGCAATGTGCCATGATCACCAGGCGCTTGGAGGTCATCTCGATAAGGGAGAAAGTGGTACACATGGCGGCATAAGGAACAGGGTCTCCTGCCTTCCAGTCGGGATATGGGTCCTTGCCACTGGCCTTCAGAGTCGCCTGGACCTTCTCCATGGTCTTTTTCTTGACCTCGGGCTTAACCTCTTCTTCACCTTCACTTGCTAATTCCGCATCTTCTTCGGCATCTTGGGCTTTGACAGCCGGTTGTGGGGAAGCCGGTCGATCATTGGCTTTCGCGGGTGACTTCTTGGGAGAGGGGGACTTCTTTGGTGAAGCGGCAGCGGCCTTCTTGGGGGTTGACGAGCCACTCTTTGAAGCTTTGCGCCTCCGTTTCGAAACCGGCTGCACATCGGATTCATCACTCTCTTCAGCCTCATCCGCCTTTTCTCGTTTCAAGTTCTTGCTCGATTCAGTCCCATTTGCATCAATCGCTTCACTAGTCTCGGACTTGACAGTGGTTTTGTTTTCTTCTTGAGGTTCGGTATCGGCGCCGCTGCTGGCTCTTTGTCGTTTCCCACCAAATGCTAGAGTCGTCTGTTTCTTTGGAGCTTGCTGACCATTGCCAGTACCACCAAAGAATCGCCTATGTGAGCAGTCAAGTATTAGCATCCATCACCATGACCGAATGCGACTCAATTGACGCACCCAATTGTCAATTGAGAATCGGGCACATACCCTAAAGTAGCTTGTTTCCTGCTTTTGTCTTCTGACATGATGTTGTGTAGTGGGCGCAATGCAGAAGCCCTTTTATCGCGCGGGGATGGAAATAAGTTTATCGTCGAATAAGAGTAAATTGGAAACCAGCTTATGCGCGAGTAGGTGGGGATAAATCTCGGGTTCGAAATGCGGATCTTAGACGGGGAGCGCGAGAGTGATGACGGCGCGGCGGTGATCTGCAAGGCGCGCATAGGCGAACGACTCAAGAGTTTGCCGGCACAAGGGAGGAGGCAAGCCAACTAAATAGCGCAGATGAAGGAGGAGAATAAAAAAATGACCAACAAAGCAAAGAAGAGGAAATCGCCGAGAGAAATGCGAATGGAAATAAAATGAAGATGGCCAGGCACGAACAGGCAAACTTGCAGACTCAAGAGGCAGCAGTCGCACCTTCCCCTCAGGCTCCCGCACCTTCCCTCTTTTGCTCTTCTTTGCACGCGACGTGACGCGACAGTCACGTGTGAGCTATCTATCCAAATCGGGAAGCTGCCGCCTGGCTCACCGCCCTAGGCTACAACAATCCGGCACAATAGAAAGCGGTGAATGTTTTCGAGCGGGAGGGCGCCCACCGTTGGTCATCATCAAGTCGGATCAATCACTGGCAACATAATGAATGGTATTATTCTTTGCTTGATTGTCCATATGATCTGAGTCTCGGCCCTCGGTAGAGCTGTTACTCTATGCATGCTCAGCCAAATCATTGAAAACACACTATAATGGAGACCGAAAGGCAGGAATCCTTCAAGCAGGTATGTTCTGTGTATATGATTTAATGCGGGCTGCCTTTCAAACTAACAACATCAAGCTCCGCCCAGCATGTGTGGAGCTAAGCTCAGTCGGACTGCGTTTTCGTGGCAACCAAGCCTCGGCACAAGATGTTATTCAAGCCCTGGAGCCACTTTACAGCGTACTGGGATCACTGGCCAAGAAAAATGCACTCGATGAGAAGCTCGCCGAATACGCCTTCTTCCCACTCACCCATATCTTCAACCAAACGCAACGACTCCCCGCCAGATGTCTCGAAACCGCCGTCAAAACTCTCCAAATACTCGTTAGGAGTGGATATCGACTGCAGTTGTCACCGGCGCTGGGAAAACAGTTGGTCATACTTTTGACACTCGTTGTGGCTGGGTCTCCAAACAATGTCGAAGGAGGGAAACAACAACTGCCCAAGGCAAACGCATCCGAGGAGCTTGCGATTGCTGGATTCGACTGTATGCGAACAATATTTGATGTCTTGAGGGGCCCTGACGCCAAGAAGGCCATCTTCCATGAGATCGGCACTGCCACTGTGGTTGACCAAACGGTCTATCTGTTGCTTGAGGGCTTAGCCGACGAAAGATCCGACGATGTTTGCTTATCCGCAGCAAGGGCCCTTCAATCCCTTTATGCTCGCATCACGGACCGAGTAGTCCTTGCAAGTATTATGCCACGCACTGTCTCCGCGTTAGCAAAGGTGGTCAGACCCACGACACAAGCTCGGCGGTCTTACAAACTCCTGCAGGTTTCTCTTCAGATTCTCACGTACATGTTACGAACAGTTCTCAATGATCGGGTTTCCAAAGCAGAGGAGCCTCTCCCTTCTCTGGCCAAAAGTGATGGCTTGGTCTTAGATGACTCTTGGCTGAAAGCAACAACGACTCAGATAAAGCTGGCATTAGCAAATGTTATTCAAATAAGGCGTCACCAAAGATTAGAAGTTCAAGAAGCAATGCTCGATCTTTGTGTCATGGTTATTGAAGAGTGTCCTGAAACATTAAAAGATTCCATTCAAATGATGACGGAGACGGCTGTTGTTCTTTCAGACAGGGAAGAAGCCGGATCTAACGAAGCATACAACACGGTCTTCCATCTTGCAACATCGTATCCAGTTGTACTGGAGTCGCTGAAGGAGTCATTGCATACATGGCTTACTTCCTTCCCACGAATTATGCAAAGCAATGATGAGTCCGCCAAGCAATGGGGTATCCGGCAAATCTCCACCGTCTTTCAAATTCTGTCACAGGTACAATCACAGTCGGATTTGCTCACTGCAAGTCTGGCTAATGGACTTTGCGACAGTGTGAGCGCTGTTGTCAAACTGAATACTACCGCTCCACAAACTTTAACATCATCCAGTATCGCAAATGTGAATTCAGATGTCCTCGGCTCAAATGCCAAATCGATGATATTTCCGAGTGTCCTCCTAGATCATAGAAGTCAACAAGCAACCCTGAGAGACTTACGCTCTTTGATTATGAAGCTAAACATTTCTGAATCTGGCAATGATATTACACGCTCTATCATTAATCGCTTGCATTCTAGCTCTGAGGATAACACCGTTGCTCCATTTTGGCTTGCGCTGACCTCTCTGCGTGCACAAAAGCAACAAGCGGGCGCGTTTGACGACTTCATCTTTGACGATCAACTGGAAAATTCTCTCGCCGGTCCCAATCGTGCCGGCATGATCGAGGAGATTTATTTTGTTGCTTTGTCGATCCTTAACGACATACCTTCTGATGGATCTGGTGACTGGAGAACTCCCGCCCTCGCTCTAGAAGCTGTGGCTCTCCAGGCGCAACAGTTGGGTGAAGGCTTCCGGCCAGAACTTATTGACGCCCTCTATCCCACACTACAACTTCTTGCATCAAACAACCCCAACCTCCAAGTCCATGCCATGACGTGTTTAAATGTTCTGACAACCGCCTGCAATTATCAAAATACAAGTTCGATGATTATTGAGAATGTGGACTACCTGGTGAACTCAGTGGCTTTGAAACTGAACACATTCGATGTCTCGCCCTACCCACCTCAGGTTCTTTTCATGATGGTTAAGCTGTGTGGTGCACCACTCATTCCCTACTTGGATGACCTAGTTGATTCAATTTTCGGAATCCTTGACATGTATCATGGTTATCCAAAGCTAGTCGAAATGATGTTCAAGACGCTGGCAACTATCGTCCAAGAAGGTTCCAAGAAACCATCACTTCTAACCATTGATGATGGCCGACAGGATGGTCCGGTTGACTCTCGTAAGACCCAGCACCAACATCTATCGATCGCAAACCTTGTCGCGGACATTTCAAACCGGAAGAGGAAGCTCTCAAATACTGTTCATGACGATGCAGAAGCTGATGAGAAAATTTCGCATCCAAAGAAGCCTTGGTCTGAAACATATGACAAGCCAGCACCAGAGCCAGAATCTGTCGAAGAGCTACTCAATAAGGCCGAATCCGATGAGCCACTTCCACCTCCCAAGGAGCCAGAGGACAGTGAAAAGCCATTGAGCAAAACACACTCACTCCTCCTTCACATCGTTAAATCCATCCCATCTCACCTTTCCTCTCCGTCGCCCTACCTCCGACGCTCTCTCCTCTCTATTCTCATCGATGTTCTTCCTACTCTCTCGCAAAATGAGAACAGCTTCCTTCCTTTGATCAACGATCTTTGGACCTCGGTTGCATCCAGAGTAATTTTCCCATCATCACTTGGGGGTGGATCGTCCTCAAACGCACTCATGACGAAATCGACCACAGAGCCCAATCGCTCGACAGCGCCCGATACCCATGCATTCCAAGAGGAAGCATTTGTCATAACTACAGCATGTGAAGCTATGGAAGCCATGTGCAAGGGAGCTGGTGACTTCATGGCCTCGCGCATCGAAACGGAGTTTCCTCGCTGGGAGCGCCTATACAATAATGTATGGAGCAAAGTTTGTCAAGATTCGGAGAATATCCACGAGCGGCGCACGCGACAGCAAAAAGGTCAATCCGATTCCCAATCGCCTGATCATGCTCCTGGCTCTAGCCTTGCCATTGCATCCTCCCTTGCTCTGTCTTCGACCTCGCATGGATCGAAGGCGTTTACACCCCACCATGCTATCTGGCGAGCATTGATATCTCTGTTCCTTACTGTTCTCTCACATGTCCGCCTGCAGCCTGAAGTGGGCGATCGAATCTGCAGTATGCTCGGTTCCTGGATCGCATTATTTGTTGGACCTGAGTACTATTTCCTCCCATCCAGACGAGAAGCCGCCAACTCAGAAGATCCCGTCCGACAGGGTATTATCGAATCGGTTGAGAATGCGATCCAAACGATGGAGACCTGGAACTCGGACCTTGCTTGGTTTATTTTCGTTGAACAGCGGAATCGAGTACGAGGGGGCCCGGCATCTACGCAAGGAACGAATGAGACTGCCATGCTTGCAAATTTCCGTGGGGAGGAATTGCAATTCGCCAACGTCGTCTTCTAGAAATATTGAGTAATCAATAATTAGATTAATGACCTTGATGATTCTAGCCACTACATTTTACGTTCAAAAAATAGCTCAAATCTCAAATCCCTGTGGGAATCCAGAAATCCCAAAAAACAACTCCTCCAATATAGCCGGGTCAATATCCAAATTCTCCGAAAAGTCCGGAAATTCAGGCCCAGCGCCGACAGGCAAGTCAGGATCCGACACCGCCACGCCGATTCTTTCCACTAGTTCTTCACAGTCCTCTAAACAATTATCGGCAAGATCCCAATCGAAGTTTTGTCGGTGTGTATGGAGAACATTAATCATGTCTCTGGCAATACTCAGTGGCATATTCCGTCCTTGATCCTTCATCCGCAGCCCACTTCGTAGCAGGAACATCGTAGCTGATGTTATCGAAAAAGCATGGACAGGAATCCAAAAGCCATTTAGCTGTGCTGCGTCTAGCTCTTGTATTAAATGGGCAATATCTTCGGCGGCTCGCTGTGCCTGCATGTAGAATGGTGCTTTTGTATCGTCCTCTGCTGCGAGGTCGGATCCTTTATTAAGATCTAGCTGGATTCGACGTAGTAGTAGTTTGACCGCTAAATATGCCAATCTGAAATTCGCTGCTCCTGGTATATCGAGATTCGTGCCTCGCAGGACAATTCGACGAATTTCATCGCTCAAAGACTCTTCCCAGTTACTTAGAATTTCTTCTAGGGAGTGCGCGTTTGAATGTGGGAAGTCTTTCGAGACACTGTAAACATGCTCCAAATAGTGGGCCAGTACATCGGTCAATCTCGTCAGAGCAATGAAGACAGATGCGGCTCCCCTCTGGTATGGACTCGCTGCAGGGTGGCAAAGGTCTTCCATTGATGGAAATGGAACGTCGTATTGAGCCCTGTGAACTTGTAAGGGTGTCCCGTAGGCTAAGCTGCACCTAAAAGATTGTTAGTTTATTCCAAGAATTATTTTGAGATGGATGAATTACCATCTATCATGTATCAGTACAAGCCACCATATTCTTATGCGCAGGCTTTTTTCTAACGGAGATATCGTCCAGCTTGACGGGTCACGGTTGAGGCCAAGTGCATTCGATAGAGCAACTGCAGTGCCCACCATGCCACCATTACCAAACATGGAGGTGCTGGGTCTCCCGCATACATTGATCAAAATTGCAAGTACTGTCGATATTCCCGGGGATAGAAAGAGTTCCGAGTTCAAGGCTTCATTTGCCTGGTTCCAGATGAAGCGAATGTCAGGAACGCGGCCGGTGCAAACCAACTTTGAGGAGCTTTTCCAGTAAACAAGGGAGTTGGCGTAGAGACAACACAAAAGTGCTGGAGATATTTTTTCCTTGTGCGTTGAGTACGCATTCTTGAATGAAGCTTCGTCAAATAAAGGGAAGCATATGTTTGCTTTGTGGAAGAAACTAGTTTCGAAGTCATTAGCTATGAGTTACTAGTAACTGGAGGTGTTTAACCTGTCAAATTCCCATGGCGGTACTCACAGATCCAGGAATTCGTCAATATGCGGATCCATATATCGCTCGATAACTTCAAGCTTAGCCTCTGCAACGGATTGTTTGGCACTGACGCCCAGAGGCCTCCTAGGCACGACATTGAATCGCACGGGTCTCAGTGGACCATTCGATGTGGGACCAGAGCGAGCTAAGCATCTCCTCTTCTCTACCTGCGCAGTAGATAGATAACTTTCTAGAATATCATTATCATCCGCAACAGCTGGGCTGATAATATGAGAACTATCATCCCCGGCTTCAGCAACAATACCGACCAAATTGGGAAGGCCACCTTCACCACCCTGGTCTCTTGGAGACAAATGATGACCATGGTTCGATGCCCGTGCGCTCTCGGGATGCTCAACTTGAGCTAATCGGCCAGAATAAGGACCGGATAGATCTGCAGGCTGCGGCAACGCCTGCGGGACATAAGATCTGGAGTGCAGAGAACCATGCGCCCGGGCACTGTTTGGCGATTTCCGCGGCGAAGATATTCGATAAGCCTGAATTGGATCGTCTGGGCGAGGAAATTGGCATTCTGTCCCATGTGCCTGGCACATAATGCATATGGTGGAGGCATCTCTTGTCTTGCAGCGGGATTTGCGCTTTCGACACGGGAAACATGCTGGGTGCAAGTGGGATCGGTATGGTCTTCCCTCATTTTTCTTGGTGGATTGGTTATTCAATTCGGTCTCCATTTTAGTTTGTGCGATCTGAGTGCTTAGGTCTTTCGCAATTCCGGAGCTAGAGAGGTCAGAGGAAATGGCGAGGACTACGTACTTCGAGCCGGCCAACTCCGCGGGGAATTCCGGTCGCAACGTCCATCTCAATTCGGTTAGGGTTAGTCGAGCATATCCATCAACACCAATTAGGATATGAGATTTCGAGTATTTTGAAATAACATTAGGCGAACTCATTAGGATTATATCTTCTGTATTGGGAGTTGGAAATCCCCAGGACTCCAGTATAATGCAACTATCGAGGCATATCCTTGTTAGGCTGTCAATAATCCAACTACAATGGCTCGTAGTACTGCTACTTTACCACCATGTCTTTCGGTCAATCATAAAATAGCGGTACTCTTCATTCTATAGTCTCAATCAAGCTGCTACATTATCAAAGAACTTTTGTTTTTGACGATCTAAATTTCCCCCGGTCAGAAGTGAGAGCCTCAATAGTAACCCGGTGCTGCATATCCCGGGGTAAATTGCACTTGCTTCACAACCGTCATTTGATCCACGATAATTTTCTCCGAGAATCTCTTTCCATGAGCTTTGTAGATAATCCACAATCAACTATATGCCAGCCAATCGAAATGCCATACAGTTACTTATCTTTGAGCGGGGTTTGTAGCATACCTTATGCTAGTGCAGTAGGTTGGCCGCGGTCGAGACCCACCACCTCGCCGCGGGCACAACTGCGAAGTACCAAGAGTATACTCTGTACTTCTCTCCACAATACCTGAAATACCTATGCAGTGACATTCATTCATTCGTTCTTATTTAAAATGACTTCCTTTTGCATCGATCCCTGTTCACCAACACATCATTCAGCCCCTCTAACCTTTCCTGCACTCCAACCTCAAAATGGGATCCATCGATAAAACCTCCTCGGCCTTCTGGTCCAAAGCAGACAAGTACCTCATGACAACCGGTGTCCCTTTCTCCCCCGTCATCATCACCAAGGCTAAAGGTACCCGTCTCTATGATGAGAACGGCCGATCAATCCTCGACTTTACCTCCGGCCAAATGAGTTCTCTCCTGGGCCACTCCCACCCCGAAATCGTCGAAGTCGTCAAACAACATGTTTCCGAATTAGATCACCTTCTCAGCAACATGATCACTCATCCCGTGGTTAATCTGGCTGAGCGACTTGCCCGTTTCCTTCCAGCACCGCTCGAAAAGTCCTTCTTCTTGAATACCGGCTCTGAATCCACTGAGGCTGCTATCAAGATGGCAAAGTGCTATACTGGCAAGTTCGAGATTGTCGCTTTTGCCGCCAGTTACCACGGTTTGACACAAGGTTCTGGTTCGGCGACCTATTCAGCTGGTCGTAAGAATGGAGGTCCTGTTACGCCTGGTCAGCTTGCATTCCCTGCGCCTTACGCCTACCGTTCTCCCTTCCGGAAACCCGATGGTTCTTATGACTGGGAGACCGAGCTTGATTTCGCTTGGGGTATGATTGATCGTCAGAGTGTTGGATCTCTGGCGGCTTTCATTATGGAACCTATCCTATCGACGGGAGGTATATTGGATCTCCCCGAAGGCTACCTGCAGCGTATGTTCCACGAGTGCCGCAAGCGTGGTATGCTCATTATCATGGATGAAGCTCAGACCGGCGTTGGACGAACTGGACAAATGTTCGCCTTCGAGAAAGATGGTGTTGTCCCTGATATCCTTGCTCTATCAAAGACTCTTGGTTGCGGTCTTCCACTCGCCTCTGTCAGCACTACTGTCGAGATCGAACGTGGATGCAAGGAGGCTGGTTTCCTATGGCTCACCACCCATCTCAACGACCCTCTTACTGCAGCTGTAGGCGACAAGGTTCTTGAGATTGTGGAGCGCGACAACATTTGCCAACGTGCAACTGAGCGTGGTGCTCAGCTCCGTGAAGGCCTGCTCAAGCTCCAGGAAAAGTATTGGTGCATCGGTGATGTGCGTGGCCGTGGCCTTCTGCAGGGTATTGAGATTATCTCTGATCCCAAGACCAAGGCTCCTGGTTCGGAGCTGGGCCAACTTGTTTCTGATCGTGCCATGGCCTGTGGCCTCTCTTGCAACATTGTCAATCTGCCAGGAATGGGTGGTGTTTTCAGACTGGCACCTGCGGTGACTGTTACAGCGGAAGAGATTGAAGAAGGCCTTCAAATCCTGGATGAATGTTTTGGATACGTTTTGAAGACCATGGCCGCATAAAAATAATTAGTTTAATCCAATTTTATGAGATATTCAAAGAGAATACTAGTTTTTTCTGTGACTTCATTGCATTGAAGTGGATGTAGTCTAGTAAGTTTCCACTGGCAGGACTGGCTCGGAGGGGATGAGAGTACTTCAAACACTATTCAGACCTGAATGTTGTCTTCTTTAAGCTAGCAAATCCAATGTAGAGCACTTCCAGGAAAGGTTGCCACAGGGAGGGGCTTTAAAGAGAGTGCTATTGCAGTGATGGCAGATTTTGGAGTATAGAAAGGAGTGGCAATTGGTCGGCTAAGCTACATACTAAACATCTTGGCCTATGCGAGATAGGCTCGAATCTGAAATAGCCAAGAATAGACTAGCAAATCAAAAATGACAAAACAAATCCCAAAGGGATCGTAATATCACAGAAGAGCATTTCGGCAAAGCATCCCGAAAATTTAATCGCTCTCCTCCTCGCTCTCCTCATCACTCTCAGCATTCTCGAGCCACTCCAGGAAGGGCTGAGCAGCCTTGTGGATCTTCTTGCTGGTAGCGATGTCGACGTACTTCTTGCTGGTCTTGGAACCCCAGGCCTTGAGAGTCTCTTCGGCGACGAGGTCGTTCTGGAAGTAGCCGAGCAGGATAGCGGGGATCTGGGTGAGCAGAGCCGGGCGGTCTTGGCCGACGAAACGTTCAGTACCACCGAGGAAAGCCTTCTCGTGGCGCTCAGAGGTAATCAACTTCTTGAGCAGAGGGGCGCGGTCCTCAATCTGCTTGACGATCTTGTCATCGAAAATGCTCTGGGCCAGAACAGCAACAGTCTTGTGCTTGGTCTCGATACCGAATTCACGAGCCTTCTTGTAGATGTCGATATCGCTGACCTTGGTCACACCACCCTTCTCAGCGGCGGTGTCAACAATCCAGCTACCCAGCTGCTCGTAAGCGGAGGGACCATCGGCTTCGTCGTCGTCGCCGTTCTCGAGGACAAGCGAGCGCTTCAGGTCATCGGGGAGGTCCTTGGCACGAGCTCGGATAGCAGCCTCGGACATGTCGACGGCCCACTCGTCGTCCTCAACCTCCTCGACCTCGATATCCTTGGCCTCGGAGTTGATGCGGCGAGTCAGTTCGTCGTCGCTGCCAGCCTCGATACCAACATCACCGTTCTCCTCTCCGTTCTCGGAACCATTGCTGTCACCAGGGCTAGCGTCCTGCTCACCGTTGGCGGCCTTCTCCTTCTTAGCCTCACGGCGGGCCTTCTTGTCCTTCTTCTCCTTCTTGCCACCCTTGGGGTTGTTACGAACAATGAAGGTGCTCAACTTGAGGCGAGGGTCGACGTCAGAGCGCTGACCACAGGCCTTGCAGTCAAGGGTGATCTTTTCGTCCTTGATGTTGACATCGGTCTCGGGGTTCTTGCACTTCTTGCAGAGAACGAACTTGGAGATGAAGCCATCCAGGTAATCCTGGAGCTTGGGGGCGTCGTGAGCGCCGTTGATGATCCAGCGCTCGTCAGTGGGCTTGGCGTTGGCTTGGGCACCCAGTTCGAAACCGAAGTACTTGATCAGGTAGGCAGGAGGACGGCTCAGAGAACGAGCGACGGAGTCAAGGTTGACGATGACGGTCTTAATACCGTTACCCTTACCCTCGATCTTGGACTGGAGCTTCTCCATCTTATAACGATAGAAGGGATCGGTGACATCCCGGCGAATGTTGACGGTGGCCATGATGACGGTTGTTGGTTGATTGATATTTGCTCAAGAGAATGAGAACGTAGGCTTGCGGAATAGGAAGCGAGAAGGAATTTGGACGGGAATCTTGTTGGCGAAACAAGACATGCGTGTCGAGTTTGATTTTTTCGGTTTTTGGTTGGATTCTGTTGCACGAGTGCACAGGATATTTGTTTATTTTCTCACGAAAGGAAGATTGGAGGAATCGGGCAGCAGTTCAGCCACAGGATCTAAGGTGTATACCGCAGAGTTTCGACGGGCGAAACTTTTGCAGCTTGGGCGGCAGATGGTGTTCGAAATTTTGCACGGAGGACGAATACATAGACGAGTTCGCACCGAACGTCTTTGGAGGCTTTCTCTTTGAGACGAGAACGACCGTTCTTAAGGGAATCCGAGTCAAAGGCCGGAGACCCTGGGATGGAAGTCTGAGTAGAGTGATGATGGCGATACCAAATTAACCAAAGGGGTTGAAGTAAAAGCGTGAACTGTTTTTGAAGACAGTTAACGCAGTGGGATAGGCTTCTCTGTGTGGGAAACCTGAGATGGGTTGATGAGTGTGGATGAAGAGAAACACGCCGGGCACTGCCCGCTTAATAAAATTCATCGCGGATGACTCAGCCGGCACGTGGTCTCGGCGTTGGATCGGACTTAACGAGGCATCTTCACCTTGCAATTTCACTCAATTAGTCGGTTATCAATGGGATATCAAATATTCGGATAACTTGGATTGATTCTTACAGTCACTCTCCATCTACCAAGCAACATCTTACCCCATGTCAATCACAATGGCTGCCTCAAACACCCCGCGATGCACGGCTCAGGGCAGCCTCACTGCGCGATGAGGTCAACCACGGCCCCACCACTCCCCAACGGTGGGAATGCTGGTTCGCGATCGTCTGCGCTTGGGCATTCTTATTCTTACCAACCGTGTGTGTGTGATACGGCAATTGCTTCGTGCGACATTCTCTTCTTCTTCGCAAATATTTCCGAAGGCATTGAGTGTCAGATCTCACCATGGTGGTTGACCTGTCGCTCTATTTAGTCACTGACTCAACCCCCGCCATCCTCAAAGGTCGCGACATCTGCACAGTTGTTGAGGAAGCACTGAAAGGAGGTATGCAATAATCTGCAAATATAGTTGCAAAGAACTCGCTAATAGGCACCACCTAGGTGTCACCGTGGTGCAATACCGGGACAAGACCAGTGATACCGGGGATCAGATTGCCACTGCCAGGCAGCTACACCAGATCTGTCAGAAATATGGAGTGCCGCTCTTGATAAATGATCGCGTTGATGTAGCGCTTGCTATTGGCGCGGAGGGTGTGCACTTGGGCCAGGATGATATGAGTAGGTTTTTACTTCTTCTTTTTCTTTTTTCCCCGCTTCCCCTCGCAGACAGGATGTGTGTTACCCGATTCAAACCGCCCACTTACAATATCAGAATTCACCGAAGCGAAGAAGCTACTCCCCAAAGATGCCATTATCGGTATCAGTACCTCAACACTTGAGGAGGCTCAGAAGGCTATTGCCGATGGGGCAGACTACCTTGGCATCGGTACCATGTTTGCTACTCCGACGTAAGTTGCCGCAGGCGTGTGACATGCAGGCCGATGCATGAACTGACAAACTAACAGTAAAACCAACACTCGATATGTCCTCGGTACTGCTGGAACCCAGGCAATTTTGGACGCCATTAGTAGTGCCTCGGTAAACACTGTTGCGATTGGTGGCATCAACCACTCCAATGTTCAGCGCGTCATCTACCAATCCGAATCTCCCAAGAAGGCTCTGGACGGAGTAGCTATCGTCAGTGCCATCATGGCTGCGGATGACCCTAAGGCTGCGGCGGAAGATCTTGTGAAGTTGATCAAGAACCCTCCTAAATTCGCACTCACCCGCCCAGCTCCTCGAGCCAATGAGGCTGACGCCCTGCTGCAAGAGGTGCCGGCGATTGTCCGCAAGATGGTCGAGGTGCACCCACTAGTTCACAACATGATCAACTTTGTTGTGGCCAACTTTGTTGCCAACGTTGTGCTTTCCATGTAAGAATCTCATCCGTGCATCTACATACAGGATCTTCATATTGACGGAAACAGTGGCGCATCGCCTATCATGTCACCCTACGGTGACGAGGCTACGGACTTGTGCAAATTTGACGGGGCTCTCCTCATCAACATGGGAACTTTGACCAGCGAGAGTGTTTCCAATTACCTTAAGGCTATCAAGGCATACAATGGACGTGGCAACCCAGTTATCTATGACCCAGTTGGTGCTGGTGCCACTGGCATCCGACGAAATGCAGTATCAGACCTTATGGCCGGTGGTTACTTTGACCTCATTAAGGGCAATGAGGGTGAAATCCGACAGGCTTGGGGAAGCAGCGGAGTGCAACAACGTGGCGTTGACAGCGGGCCGAGTACCCTAGATAGCCAGCAGAAGGCTCGTCTGGCCAGAGATCTGGCCCGCAGAGAAAGTGAGAGCACAATTCACATTGAACCTTTTTTAGTGTCTTCGCTAATACCGTCTAGGGAATGTCGTTCTTATGACAGGAGCAGTTGACTATCTCAGTGATGGCGAACGAGTCATTGCGGTGGAGAATGGTCACTCTTACCTTGGTCAAGTGACAGGGGTGGGTTACTGTTTCTATTCCTCGTGTTCATGAAGTTTAAGTGACTAACGATAATATTCTAGACTGGTTGTGCCATCGGATCTATCTCGGGATGCTTCCTCACAGCGCACCGCTCCGACAGACTCCTGGCAGTGTTATCCGGTATCCTGATGTACGAGATTGCTGCTGAAAATGCTGCAAGCAAGGAGTACGTTCGTGGGCCTGGCAGCTTTGTTCCTGCGTTCCTGGACGAACTATATGCCATCCGCACTGCGGCGGGCAAAGGCGACGACAGCTGGTTTACCGGCCGGGCCAAGGTGCAAGAAATCAAGTTGTAGTTCCGTGTTAGGAGGTTGTACATACTCAAAAACTGCCCTTAGATTGTTATGATAAATGTCCTCACAAATTATTCAATACTTTATTTTCCATTTTTCAACTTTCAATTTCCCACTGTAGAAGCACTCCGCGTTCCCCTCGGCTGCTTCCCCGCATCTCCGACTCTCCGAGTTCCCCGCCCGCCACCAATTCTTCCCTCCTCAACACCTCAGAACCTCCTCAAGGAAAACAGTTCAATCTTCAAAATGGCCTCTCTAGCTCGTGCCAGTCGGATTCGTAAGTCAGCAGGATCACCACTCGATCATCATTTCTAACCCAAACTAGGGAACCCCGCATTATTGTGCGTAACACCAAATCAACTTGAAATGCAATGGAATTGAATTCCGTTGCATTTCCAGCTCAATATCTAACCAATCCCCAGCATATGCGACATCCAAGACAAATTCCGCAGCAAAATCTATGAATTTCCCAAGTTGTAAGTAAAATTGAGAGATGGGCATCTCTCAATCTATGTCCAATCTCCATCCACAGACCCAACCACATTCAAGTCCAATCCTGTATGTTAACAACCCCCTCTCAGAGTCTCAACAACAGACAAAATGGTCCGCGCCGCCAACGCCCTCCAAATGCCAATCTACATAACGACTCAATCCCGCGCCAAACTCGGCAACACCGTTCCCGAACTCGCCTCAAATCTAACCGGACCCAACATCCGCGCCGATATCGACAAAACCCTCTTCTCAATGGTAACCCCGGAACTAGAACGTCAACTACCAGCCTCAGGACTAGACGTTATCATCGTCGGAATTGAGACTCATATCTGCGTTACGCAGACAACGCTTGATCTTCTGGAGAGGGGTCATCGGGTTTATGTGCTTGTTGATGGGGTTAGTTCTATTAATTCTGAAGAGAGGGGGATTGCGTTGGCTAGATTGAGGGATGCGGGTGCGATCGTTACTACGAGTGAGAGTGTGCTTTTTGAGATTTTGGGGGATGCGGGTCATGAACAGTTTAAGACTGTTACTGGGCTTGTTAAGGAGACTAGTGAGGTTACGAAGAGTGCTCTTGGGGTCTTTTCTAAGATTTAGTTCGTTTAGTATTAGTTATGCCGAATACCATTGGGCATTTCTTATATAGCTACTAGCCTCTTAATTAATAGTAGTATATTGTACATGGTAAATTGTTTACGAGGGAGCATTGAATAAATAGTGTTGTGTAGGTGTTACAATGAGACTTTAGGTCATCTCAAGATCTACGTGGGCTATTCCCAATCTACCAGCCTGAGATTCTGTTTAAGGCTCAGCTGTCAATACTCCCAAGGAAAATCGCTACCAGAGGTTATGAGAATAACTATACATAGGATAAAATAATATTAAGTCGAAGACTATTTAGTTCTGAGCGGGGTGAATTTTTCATTCCTGTCTCGTTACGACTGTTTTTGCTCTGGCGTTTGAAATTTGAACTGAAGAAAAAAACAAAAGCGTCAAATAGCCCACCAAACGCCCGCTAGATATCTGAAAGCAGAAGCATATTTCTTGAGGCTGACGCACAATTGTCCGTGCTAATGGTGAAAAGCCACAATACTGTTTTTACTTGGGCTGGGAAAAGGTCTGAGTACCCGGTCTGGGGGCACCTGAGTTCAGCCAGCCAAAGGCGGATGCACCGCCAACTGGGTTCGATGCCCGCGGCTTGCTATTTCCGTCCGATGAGGATCTGAGGGGTTGTCCCGCAGCACGACTGAAGGTGGGAGAGGAGGCCGTCATGGAATCCGCGTGTTCGGCAGTTGCAGCAGTAGTTGTAGATGTCGATGAATTTACCCGGCTGGAAGCCTTCGCGGGACGGAGGACTTTCATAGGTCGTTTCTCCTTGCCTTGCTTGGTAGACTCTGGTTTTTGGTCACGGCGCCAAGAGTTCCATGCACTGTCGGACTTGGTTCCTGGAATGGAGGATGCATCACTCGCGGTTGTTGGTGTTGAGTGAACTCCGGCATCCGAGGCGGAATCTCCTTGAGGTTGTAGGATGGGCTTGCTAGCCTCACCAATCGAAGCTCGGGCCGAAGCAGGCGCAGACGAGGATTGTTGATGATTAGAATTGCCGATTGTTCCAATAGGTTGATCTCCATTGATGTGACTTGCAGGCTCCATATGGGATGCGTCTGAAACGGTCCACAGAGACTTGAAGACACTGTCCTTCTCAGGGCGTACGAGAGGAACACAGAGACGGTTGTGCTCGTCGTCAACTAGCGTCAACTTGTCTTGCGAAAAGAGAATATCGGCGTTGTGAGATCGCAATACATCGCTGCCAACGATGATTTGAATGGAGTCGTCAGTGTCGATCGTCTCGCGTACCATAAACTGAATAGTTAAAGACGGAAGATGAGGCTCGGGGCTGGAAGGGCGTGAAGATGACGACTGGTGAATGCTAGCTTCCGGCAGGTAGAAAGAGAGCTTGATGTAAGACTGGCCATCTTCCTTTGTGACTTCCGCCTCTAGGCCCAGCTTGTGTATTAGTGATGAACCCACGGATGAGACATAAGATCCTGAACAAATTGCTGCATATAGGAGAGAGTCGTTCGAAAAGTTCGTGGTGAGCCAGCACCGGATTATGCAAGGTACCGGGCCAAGAAGGAACAGTCCAGCCGGGGGAGCAATAAGAGAAGATTCGCTAAAAGAGGATCCCATCAGGCGACTAGTTTCCAATCCCAGACTGTTGGTACGGGCAGAATGATGTGACTGTCCTGACGAGCTCTGCCTTCCATCAGATCGGTGGGATAGAGAGCGTTCAGTCAGTGGATGGCTTCCCAGTCCACTTCCAGTTCGCAGAGGGAGATCAGTGCTCGAGCGTCCCGCTTGGCCGTAGTATCCGTGGATCGCGCTTTCGTCAAAGCGAACGCTATTCGCGCGAGATGTACCGCGTCGTGGCTCATCGTCCCCATCGAGTCCGACCGATGAACTCGTCATACCTTGATGCTGACCTTGATCGAAACCTTTGAACGCATCTGGGGGCGAATTAAAAGCAGTGTCTGTGACAGGACAGTTGTCAGAGTTTCGATTAACAGATCGATGGAGATGATTGATGAAGCAGATAGATGGCATACCTGTAGACAACGAAGCACCACCAGCTGCTGGGAAAGGTGAGAGCGGTCCAGACCCCCATACGTTTCTCATCCTCGCATCCTCGTCCCGACGACGCTCGAGCCGACCCAGGCGCTCGCTTTGCTCGAACTGCCCGACACGAAGCTCTTTTAACTCTTCAAAAACTCGCCAGATGTCGTCACGCGAAGCAAATGGGTATTGCGCATCCATTGCAAACGGGATCGAGCGAGCAACGCTGAACAAGCAGCCGTTTCAACCTTAGAAGCAGAAACGTTGAAGCACCACGCCACCTGGCATCAACGCGGACCGTCAAACTTCCACTACCACCAGGAATCGCCTCTCCCCTTCAAAAAGTGTGACGGCCCACGGGGCCGTCCACCGAGTTGCGTGTTGCAAGGTCTTTGTATGTCGACTCGAAGCATTCACTGATACGGCCAGGAAGCTTGGACGGCGGGCCGGAGCACGGGAAAACGGCTAGGAGAGTTACGAAGTGGAATGTTCCGAGTGAAAGAAGAGTGACTGTTCGAAGTGGAAGACGAGAGTGAATCGACGACAAAGCTGTGCCTGGCAGAGGTTGGGTGCTGCCTTGTTTTGGAGTGGACTCGGCGGCGGCTGGTTTGGAGGGGGTGGAACGTCTTGGCGGAAGGAGAGCGACTAGCTGTGGTTTTATCCGGGTGTGTGAATAGGATTTTACAGTGAGAATATACTGAGAGGTGATTAAGTCGAGGTAAAGTTGAGGGGAATTGGGTTTTGGAGGTTGCTGATGCACAAATCTGGGGAGGCGTCATGCAGAGAGGGGGAGAAGCGGATCTAGACCGCCCGTGCTCCACTAACGGTTCATCCGTGAAGGTATCAACTATAAGAGTCGAGCATGAAAACAAGTTGTTTTTAATTTTAGGATAAGGAATTTGATGATATGAGCATTTGGCCATAATATTTTATTTGTATTGCTATCTAACTATTCTTCAATGGTCGCTAGTCTACGCTGAAAAGCAAAACCCGAATAGAATATTCAATCATTTCGGGGCGTCAGTCCAAGGAGGGAAAATCATGGGAAGACTCTCGGGACTCTGGTCAGGCCAATTAGATTGGATTGTCTTAACAACTTCTTC
This sequence comes from Penicillium sumatraense, assembly GCA_020086695.1. Classification (NCBI taxonomy): domain Eukaryota; kingdom Fungi; phylum Ascomycota; class Eurotiomycetes; order Eurotiales; family Aspergillaceae; genus Penicillium; species Penicillium sumatraense. The sequence continues at coordinate 409,681 of JAGIKU010003959.1, read as the reverse complement.
ATAAACAATGCGATAGCCAGCTGAAGTGAGATGTAAACCTAAAGCTCAAAGTCAGTACACTAATGATACATGATCCATGTTGAACCCGCGAGAGGAACATACCGTCTGTGAAAAGACTGCTGAATTCCTCACTATTGGCTAGATCTCTGGATCCTGGTAGAAGCTGGCCTTCTTTCCACCCAGTAGTGGCCATGAATGCAGACCAAACATCCGCCACGGGCACATTCAGTGCTGCTCCAACTTCACGGGCTGCCGACGCGTATGTTTTAGCGATACCAGCAGTCCGACTAGGATGCGGTGTATCCTTATCATTGTCAAATTTCTCGAGTTGATACTCGTTGACAGGGGGGATGGTAATGATGATGATGCGCGGGTTTTGAGCTCGGGTGGCCGGATGCTCGATGATCTTCTTCAGGTTTTCCTTATATGTTTCCAATGGAACGTGTTGTTGATGGCCAGGAACACACGCATCATTTGCACCGAAGAATATGGTCTAGGATATGTCAGTATATTTTCCAGTAATCAACGGGAGATTAGATCGGGAGTTGCGTTACCATCAATCGAACATTGGCAGTCTGGGGTGATGGGAAGAATTGATGGAAGATCTTGATCGCATGGGCAGTGGTATATCCTCTTTACTGAGTCAGAATCAATTGCTTCTTTTCCCTCAATTTCAGATGCAGGGCGTGCCATAAATCCAGTGACGGTCACTTACGAAAAGCCTCGGTTGATAACATCCAGCTTGCGGGCATAGACTGCAGGAAGGAATCAGCAAAGCTCGGGGTGAATTTCTTGACCAGTAAGCAATATATACCTTCCTGTAATTGGGCGCCGTATCCAAATCCAATTTCCTGGTTATAGGACATTTGAGTAATGGAGTCGCCGAAAAGGATGAATTGGTCGTATGGCTTGGCCACGGCATCACTGGCGGTATCGATTGCAGCCATTCTGTTCTAACTGGGAGGCAGAGGTCGGGAAAATCGAATCAAAATTTAGAATAGCAGCTCAGAAACTCAAGAAACAAAACAAAAACGAAGCAGGATGTGATTGACAGGACGATGAGTTTTAAGGTGGGGGGTGGGCTCCGTGGACAAAAGGGAAGTGGAGCTCAAAGCTTCGCAATCGCAAGCTTATCTTCGGTCTTACTAGCCCCTCTACTTAATACTAGGGGCTAGTATACATTTGACCAGGTAGAATATTATAGAATCTCGGTGATTTCTCCACCAATCTAAGCCTTTCACTCGGAAATATTAAATAATTAACTCGTGGGACAGCATATGTTCATAAGCCTGTGAACCATCTTTATGTTTCCCTACGGCATCTGAGTAGAGCTCACTACCAACAACTCTAGGAAACTATACCTACCAGTAGAGTATACCCCATACTTAAAGCTTTCAATCAGCAGTTTTAAATTCTAAGTCCCAGGTGTGAGTCTCCACACTAAATGTGTGCTCCAGGTAGCTTTATTCAACACATCTGTGAGATGATCTACTGCATAGAAGTTGAATAAGAGTTACTAGCTCCCGGCACTGTTATCGCCGAACCATCTCCGAGAAAGGGAGAGAAGAGACTGACAAGATTAGACAATCGGGAGACCTAGACCATACTATATGCATTAGGAGACCCTGAAGAGCGAAGACCGCTTGGAGGCGAGGATCGACCATGCTGTGGGCAGGGCTCGTCGTAAGCCCAATGCATCCCCGCAACGCCACTGAAGCCCATGAGTCGAGGATCACGCCCGCTTAGGCACCTTCAAAATGAGGAGGAACTCGGCGTGTATTCATTCCAGCTCATCCAAAGACTGCTTAGGTTGGCCTATGAGCCCATGATCACTGGCCATTCCTTAGCACCTGGCTCCGTCAATTCCCGTCAGCGTCAGGGTCAGGCGCCGCACTGATCTCGCTGGGCAGGGTATCCCAGGGCTCGGATCTAAATCATCTGTACCGAGCGGGTGGTGGCTATAACTTGGCGAATGATCGATTCATACAACACCGTTGAAAATCGGAAACCCTCTCCGGCTGCGATCAACACTGCACAATATATTAGAACGGCTGGCGATCGGCGGGAATCGCGGGGACACTAAAGACAAGCGACAAGAGGCAGCTTGCCCCACGATGCCAGTAGAGTTCAAGACATAAATTAAATCTTCAGATCTGCGGATTCTGAGTGGATGACAGGCAAGAATGAAGGGGGAAATTTAAACAGATAGTACGGAGTACTTTGTGTACATCACTTCGTAAGGGTGGAGGAAGGGTGGAGGAAGAAGAAGCTCGGGCACTTGGAGTTTCGCACCTGACGTGATCTCCCTCGATCATCCGCGCCTTTGCCTTTTTTTCTCCGCTTCTTCCTCCTTTCTCCAAAGCTCCGCCATGGCGGATTCTTTCTCTCGTCATCCTCCTACTTTCACTATTTGATATTCCAGTCTCATCTTCTAGACTTGTTTTATTTCTTCTGATTTTGATTTCCTCTTTCCTCCCTCATCCCCCCGCGTCTCCAGGAAGCTGTCATTGTCTCTGCCTTGCGTCAATGTGGGCCTCCCCTCAATCATTCCCCGTCTCCAAGGCCTCCACCTCCAACAAAATTCCCAGGACCGGCACCCCAGACGAGTGAAAGACTGAAGGCTACACATATCCCCCGCCATGCCTCGTTCAGTCCCCCAGTTTCGGTCTTCATCTCGCGGGGAAGGTGAATATGTTGATCCAGAGAATCCTCTCCCCGCAACTCGCACAGCTCCTCCTTCCCCGACAGCCTACCGCCGAGCGCAAAGCTACCTCTCGGAACCGCATACCGGCTACCAGTCGCTCGAAGCACAACTTGATATGACAGAGACCACTAGTTTATTGGGATCTGAAGCTCAGCGAAGAGTTCCACGCCGTTCATACACCAGCACCTCCGGTATCTCTGGTCCTGAGTCTCTACGATATTTGCTCGCCACAGGGAGCCTACGCCGAACTCGAAATCACAGCAGAGCCAACTCGCAAAATCGAAGGCTCAGTCGACGACCAAGTGTCACCGAAGATGATCCGGAGGGTCGGCCGGCCAGCGTGCCGCCCTCCACCAAAGACGGCCTGACCGCTTCTTCCTTCCTCGACGAACGAACTTGGTATGATCAATTTACCTCCACCGACTGGGTCCATGACAGTATTGCCGATGGGGTCCGCTTGCGACAACTTCGGCAGAGAAAGGATATTCGTGGTCGCCTACTAGCATGGTTTGACGGTGCCCAAGGATGGATCCTGGTAGCGTTGATCGGGTGTATCACGGCAGCCATAGCATACATCGTTGATATCACCGAAGATTCGATATTCGACATGAAATTTGGATTTTGTTCTTCGCATCTCCTCTCCAGTCATAGCATCTGCAGTTCAGGTCATTGGCGAACATGGTCGCAGCTATTCAAATCATCTCCCGATGACAATGAACCGATCGATTTCATCATGTTCATTGTTTGGAGTGTTGGCCTCTCCGCTATCGCTTGTGCGCTTACTTTGTACACGAAGACCGTTGTGCCATCATCGATTCACTTAGCCACGCTCGACGAGAACCTCGGTGCCGACTCAAGAAGCACCAAGCCCAACACTGGAAGTGCCGGAACTGGTTCCCCTTCGTCGGAGATGAGCCCACATGGAACCTTCCCCAATGTGCCGGCACGGCCAGCCATGATCTACTACTCAGCCGCTGGCAGCGGTGTAGCCGAAGTGAAAGTTATCAACAGCGGATTCGTGCTGCATGGGTATCTTGGTCTGAAGACTTTGATCATCAAAACAATTGCTCTTATCTTCAGTGTTTCGTCCGGATTGAGCTTAGGCAAAGAGGGCCCGTATGTTCATATTGCCACTTGTGTGGGTAACATATGCTGTCGCCTATTCGCAAAATACAATCAGAACGATGGTAAAAGACGAGAGGTTTTGAGTGCCAGCGCCGCCAGTGGTGTAGCAGTCGCTTTCGGTGCACCTATTGGTGGAGTTCTTTTTAGCCTGGAAGAAGTTAGCTATTACTTCCCTCCAAAGACACTGTTCAGAACATTCTTCTGCTGCATTGCGGCTGCTTTATCTCTAAAGTTCCTTAACCCCTACGGTACCGGAAAGATTGTCCTCTTCGAGGTACGATATCTCTCAGACTGGGAATTCTTTGAGATTTTCATCTTCATCTTGCTTGGCATTATGGGAGGTGCTCTTGGAGCACTATTCATTAAAGCTTCAAGTCTTTGGGCTCGTTCTTTCCGTCGCATTCCTCTCATCAAGCGCTCGCCTATGTTTGAGGTGGTACTTGTCGCATTTGTCACCGGTTTGATTAGCTTCTGGAACAGATACACCAAGCTTCCGGTTGCTGAATTACTGTTTGAACTGACAACTCCTTGTAAAGGAGAATCACAATCAAGTACTGGTTTATGTCCCCAGGAAGACAATATTCTTGAAATCATTCAATACCTCCTCATCGCCTTCGTGATTAAGAGTTTCCTGACCGTGGTCACATTCGGCATCAAGGTCCCCGCTGGTATCTATGTTCCCTCCATGGTTGTGGGAGGTCTGATGGGCCGTATTGTTGGGCATGTCGTTCAATACTGGGCGGCAAAGAATCCAACCATGTTCCTATTCAACTCCTGCGATATCAGCGGCATGGAATCTTGTGTTACTCCCGGTGTCTATGCATTAGTCGCCGCAGGATCTACAATGTGTGGTGTTACGCGCCTGTCGGTCACCCTCGCCGTTATTCTCTTCGAATTGACTGGTAGCCTGAACCATGTCCTCCCTTTCTCACTGGCAATTCTTACTGCCAAGTGGACCGCTGATGCTATTGAACCGCGCAGTATCTACGTAAGATTTCCCCACACTCCAATTTTTTCTCATGCAAAAGACTCACAAATCCATAGGATTTCCTTACCGATATGAATGCATACCCCTTCCTTGATAGCAAACTTCAACCAACCTCTGATGCCGAACTGGGAGATATCGTTCGTCCAGCACGAAAGAAGCGCATTATTGATATCTCGGGTTCGCCTTTCGTTCCAGCTTCAGAACTCCGCTCGAAACTCGAGGACTTGCTGATGGCTGGTGAACTCGACGGTGGTCTTCCCATCCTGCGGGATGGTGTCCTCACCGGCTTAATCCCGGCACCAGATCTGGAATTTGCTCTCGACACGCTTGGTGAAGATGAAGATCACACCATTTGTCTGATGTCAATGGACTCTTCCATTGCAATTTATGATAGCGAGAACGAAGATCTCCTGCAGGATGACTTTACTCGCTACATTGATCCTGTGAGTCTTGGCCCAAGCCACAATCTTAACATGTTGATATCGATACTAATGCAATCTCAATTAGTCACCCATCGCCCTCGATGTCCACTCTCCTATTGACCTCGTCTACCAATGTTTCGCCAAACTTGGTCTCCGCTACCTCTGTGTCCTGCAAAACGGACAGTATGTTGGTCTCGTACATAAGAAGTCTTTCGTGAAATACATGAAAGCGAACGAATGAGTCAACCATTTCTCACGAACCTTGCATCGCTTTTCTTGTCGTTCAAAGCTATTTTTTATCTGGCGTTGATCATGTTCTCTGAATGATGTCTATCCTCTGCTTATTTTTCGCCTGTCATTATTTTGCATAGCATTGCATATTCCCCCACTGCGTTGACCCCTGGCTCTGACCAAGGGTGAGTCGATTGAAAGTTGCATAGAACTGTTCATTGTAAATATCGTCATGCATGGTTTTTTCCCCTCCTTCTAGTTTCACACTGTATAGTGAGAATGATACTACAATTGCACAATCTACGAGAAATCACCTCTACACCTCTGCCACCAGTCATGAATAGTCCGTAATGGTATTTAGATATCATCTCTGGCAATCCTGCTACGCTAGATCATGAATATTATACATACATTAATTCACCCGCTCATACCCAACCATCCGAACCTCAACATCCCCCTCCCTCTTCCACTCCCCAGTAACCTCCTCCCCAACCCACTCACTCACCTCCTCCGAACTAGCACTCCTCCACCCATCCTCAACCGTAAACCTCTCCACAGGAAAGAAAGTATCACACTCAAACGGTTCCCCAACACCCTCCTTGCCATCCTCCCCAACCGGCTTCCGTACCACATGCGTCATAACAATCCTAACAGGCCTCTCCCGCAAAACACTCGACTCCCCCCTCAACGACGCACCGTAAATTTCCGCTCCACCAATGACGAATACTTTGCCCAGTCGTCCTTTTTCTCCGTAGTTTTTATCCAATGTTTCCAAGGCTACGTCAAGACTGGGCGTGACAATAGCATCGGTATCGGGTTCGGGTTCGGATTCGGAGGACTGCGTAGTCTTGGGCTGAGCTTGTTCTGCCTTCGCCGCAGCCGTAGCAGCCATCTTCGCCTTTCTAGCCTCCAATTCTTTCAGAACACCTTCACGAACCGAGCCCGTTTGATCGCGTGTAATAACCACACTGATACGTTTACCCAGTGGGCGAAGATGTTTCGGTACAGAGTCGTAAGTCTTCCGACCCATGATAATGGCATTCGTTGTGCCCTTTGTTGGGGGTCTTGATGTGACGCGTGCGAAGAAGCTCATGTCTGCTTTTATACGGGGCCATGGGAGGGTTCCTTTTAGGCCGATTCCGAGGCGGGTGGTTGTGCTCGTGCCTTCATTTTGGTTTTGGTTTTGGTCGGGTGAGGGGTGCACCGCGGAGGAGACGCGTATTGGGGTTGTCGCGACGATGAGGGTGAGGGGGAGGGAGGGGGGGATGGAGTGGGTTGTTGGTGGTGGCATTTTGATTTGAGTTAATTGTTCCAAGTTAATCTTCCAAGTGAAGAATGGCTTGGTGTTCAAAGTCGATTTTGGTAGGGAGTGGTGGGGTGATAAAGTGAAGTTGGAGCGGACGGCATTTACCTAGTAAGTATTGCTGTCCGCCAACTGGCGAGTTCTATATTTTTGACGATCTCCAGATTTACACTAGCAATACTACTGCTGTATAGATATTGATATTCAGGATTACCCAAATATTTCAGGCACAAGGCAATACAGCAGTTACTAACCGCTTACAGTATACTGTATACTGTTGTAAAATATAGGTAATCGAACAAACATGCATCATCGTACATGCTGACTGTATTCGCAAACAATTATATACCAAACCGAATGTATGTAAGAAAATATTCAATGAGAAAGAAAGACCCTCTAACCCCAAATAGCCCAAGCAAGACCAGCAACCCAAGTACCAATAAAAACAGCAGTCAAAATTCCAGCACCAGCCCGATCTCCAGAAGTAATCTGTCGAGTCTTGGGATCCTCATCCTTTCCAGCATTAGGATCTGCCTTGGATTCACCACCATTGTCGACATTATAAGGTCCCTGGTTCTTAAACGGGACCATAATAGCGTTCAAAACTCCCAATACAGCCATCTCTTGTTCGAGACCTGTTGTTCCATCCCATTCGGCCTGTTTAGTCCACCTCACTCCGCAATGTTTCCCATCATCTCCGCCCGAACATTGCTGACCAGCAGCAACGGCGGATGCTTTGAATTTGGCCATCGTCGAGTCTGTCACGTTTGCCGGGACGATATGTGACATAAATCCAAGCCAGGAGGCATAATATGCTTTGAATGTTTTCTGGTTTCGATCGCAGTTTTTCAAAGGTTCGCAGGTGATATCGGATAGAATTTGGCCGTTGCCACTTTTGGGGAAGAATTGGTTGGAGGTTTGAAGGAGACCGGTGATTCCTTTGAGATATTTGTACTCTTTTCCTTCGGTCTGGTATTGTTAGCTGTCAGTTTTTCCAATGTGTCAAGGGAAGGGGAGCGGGTTACTCACATAATTATACATGTAGCCAGCACCTGCGATATAAGTGGCATAATTGTAAGTCCATTGGAAATCACCATGATCCTTGCAATCTCGATCGGCACTGGTAGTATCGGCAATATTCCAATTTGATCCTTTCAGCAAAGGTGTAGTTAAACTCCAGTCCCAAATTGTCTCGGCCCAGTGGGCAAAAGTGGCATTTTTGCTGTACAAAGCGAGACGGGCGGCCAGTTGGAACAATCCACCATTGGAAATGGCATTCTTGATGCCATATCCACCTTGGTAAGGCCAAATTTGCCATCGTAGACCACCATCGCAAGTAGTATTATCCCAACGAGCTACTTGGGCGTCAAAGACACCTTGAGCCAGGGTGACCCACGAGGGTTCATCACTTCGTTCGGGGAAATTGAATTCGGCGGCGGTGATAGCGGCTAAGCCCCAGAACATTTGGTCGTCATTTCCAAGATATGAAGAGGAGTTGCTGGGGAAATAATTGTTGTCGGCGCCTTTTTGCCAGTACATGCCATCTTGAATGATCTCGTTGAACTGATCATCACCCGTCAAGTACCAATACTGAATCAGAGTCATGAACATGGATCCACCTTCCCACCAGGTTCCGTCGAATTTTCCGGGGATGTTCTTGGAGTCACGGGCATTGTAGAAGTCAACCATGGAGGTAGCGACGGTTTTGGCCGCACTTTTGATAGAATCTTTCAGTAATAGCTAGGTTAGCAACATGTTCTCAAATACCCAAAGCTGAAAGGTGAGCCGGCCAGCATCCATTGCCCGATCGCGATCGTCGATGATTGACATACCTTCATTCTCGGGATCGACATCGATCGCAACAGCCCCTCGTAGGGCGAGAATACCACCCAGAAGGGCAATCGGCCCATTGAAAAGCCTCATGAGTACAGAAAGGGACGGATAGGAGCCCCCATGGATTCACTAAGGGGAGGGAGATGCAGAAGACAAAGTCGAAATATCGGGCAAAGGCAGAAGCAGACTAGAGGACGAATGGGGGGGCCCCAAAGGGTCCAGGGCCTCTGGGCGCCCAGCAGGACCCCATCAATCCCCAATTTCTCAATTTCCCCATTACCTACAATACCTACTTACTGTATGTAGGCACTAGGGACTGTCCGTCCCCATCCGGTGTTGGCGGCCAAGAGCCAAGAGAAAGCGAGCGGCCAAGAGAAAGGAGTGAGACCCGCTGAACCAGTCGTCAAAGTCAGCTGCTGTCTGCATTTGTGTCTACTGTGTCTATAGTTAGATACATCTTTGTCTATTCTGAACTCTGTACTCCGTATTATGCCATGGGATACACCAGTGGCGATCTGAAACTGTCTGGTGATAGACAATCGGGCGCTAAATGTGATATTCGAGACACCAGGCTGAGCTGCGGAAAGCCGGTTTTTCCTTACACTCCGCACTGCAGAGTGCAATACACTGGAACAATGAAATGAGCTGTGGAGATAGACTGCTGCCTGATTTTGAGTAAAATGATCAAACATTAAATAATACAAATACTCCGTACTAAAATAATAAATATTTAAAAATATCTGCTAAAGTGACCGTGACCAATAGCCACCGCCAAGAAATAGTTCCAAGCGCCAAGACGCGCGAAAGTGGCAGTGCCTCGCTAATTTGTGTATTGAGAATACGCTAATTACATTAATTACACTAATATTACGCTCCTCTCAATCGAAATTGACAAATAACAGTACCACTCAATAGGGTATCCTAGCTGTCTTAGCTGTCTTAGCTAGCTGTCTCTATAAGAGTACTCCGTACCTTACTTGGTACTCTGCTGAATTGTTGAATCTGATTATCTTCGCTTCTCACCAGGCTTGGGCTCAAAAGTGCTATCACCTCGAAGAATCCGTCGCTCAACATAAGCCTTGATAGTCTCACAATCTCCCCCCTCAAGAACAGTAAATGACAACTCTCCAATAGGAGAAATCTGCCACTCAATCACATTCTCCTCCTGTTCATAATTGCCATTCTGTACATGGTTGAAATTCGACCAATCATCCGGGCTGATACGCTGGTCAAGCAAATCCTTGTAATCCTTGCTAAACAGGTTCAAAATAAGGGAATTGGCCTTCGATCGCGATGAAGTGTAGGTCAATGGCACATAATCGTTATCGTCGTCTAGACGGCGCACTTCGCTGACAGCTAAGTATACCACTTCGTTGGGTTCTTGAACTTGGGGTTCCTGGCCATCTGGGAGATTGGCAAGTTGGGCGAGGAGGTCGGGTGGGAAAACATTCTGGTAGGTCTCCAGGGGTTCGTCGGTGAGCTCGATCGCAGGGTCATTTCCTCCTTCTAGGTCCAAAACGGCGGGCATGATGGGGGAAAAAATAGGATAACAAGTAGCTGATGATAACTTGAAGTAATTGAAATGTAGTATAGAGCAATATATTCAAAGGAATTGAATGCTCAATGTGGGATAGTGGGATGTTTACACTAAAAGTATTTAGTTAGTCTCTCCATCAAGTTTGTCCCTCATCAAATTGCATGGGGCACTCAGGACGATCTATCACACCGTCATGTTAAAACGACAAACAGCTGATATTTACGGCCACTAATTATTCCACTGGAGTAATTGAATTATTTATAGATGATTATAAACCTTTATAATCATATCGTCTTTTATTCCAGTCTGCAATGAGGCCGGAATCCACATAGATACCAGAGCAAATGCCATTTGCTCTGGCATCTATATACCTATACACTCCAACCAACATATATATACAGATAGGCAAGTAAGCTAATACTATTAATAGAGAGAGCTACCTAGTGAGAACCTTGAGGGTAGAATAACGAGCTGACTGAAATCTTTCAGTCAAGCTTAATTTCCAAATAACTAAGGTTAGTTGTGTCGTACTTGTACATTACAACTACGACTGTACCTACTATGCCATCCGTACTAGACTCCCCGGCGATCATCCTAATGAGTCGTTCGAGATATTTTGAGGGTTATAGTACGATATACCAAACTAAGAGAGCCTAGGAGAGCTTAGAAGGTGAAAACTGAGATATACTTGAGGGAAATTGAAGGAAGTCTATACTACTAAGAATAAGTCGGAAGTGAAGAGGAAGGTGGTAAAGGTAGCTAGCTAGCTAGTATGTGGATCTGGGCTCTCACTCACTTATTCCTAAGTAAATCACCAAAACAGAGAAAAGTTCCTCTGGCTAGACCCCACGTTTAATTTCACGTGTGCCTTGTGCCTTGTGCCTGTGTCTTGGCTGTTATCCAGGGTTGGTATGCGAGGGGTCGCGCTACCAAGGGCGAGACCTCACCCATCTCTACCACCGAGATCACCAGGATCAACGACTGAATTAAGTTGAGTATTTTTTTCTCCTAGAAAATTTCTTTCAAAATCCCTATTCACCGTATATTCAACCAGAAAATCGAAGGACTTTGACGCAGCAAAATGTTTTGTAACAGCAGCCCTCAGCCAAGCGGGCAGGAATTCAGGGCTGCTACCATTCATATCAGATCGCCCTTCCAAGATTCGACGCGAATGAACATTCCTCAAATCCAAGGGCCAGACCATCGCGTCAGACTATAAAACTACGCCGCGTTCCCCATGGCGTATCTCAACACCAACGACAACCATGAAGCCGACAACCATCTCTACCACGCAGTAAACGTGGGCACAATCGCTATCCAACTTCGTTCTCTCTCTTTAAGCTACAAAAGTCCTTCTTTATTTCAAATACTCTGCATTATCTAGAGAACTCATTCTTCTCATTACTTTCCTTAAAGAATTACAACTAGACAATTGACTTTTCCACGTCACTACCACATTCATTTCATGATGTACTGGAGCATCTCTACCTCTCTACTTTTGGCCGTGGGAGCTGACCTCGCGCTGGGCTCCCACAACCACCGTGTACACCATCATCGAAAGATTAAGCCACATGTCCAAGTGGCACGAAGGGAACTGGATGGACTCGACATAAATCGTACCTCGCCGAATACTGTTGTTGAGACTCGGACTTTGACGACCACCATCTTCGAAGACTGTATCCCAACCAACACAAGATATGTGACCACAACTATTTTCGAGGACTACCCTGAGCCAACTACCAGTTCGAAGGCCGAAACATCCCAGGAATTACCTTTGCCTGCCTTCAACCCTCAGTCAGCACCAGTCGAAAATGTTCTTCAGCCAGCGACCGCCACAATCCAGACAATTGCATCGAAGCCTACTCCGGTGGAAGAACAACCACAACTAGACAATTCAAATACACCTGAGCAATTGTCCCAATTTGTCCCTCTTAACCCTCAATCGACTCAAAATGAGCCAGCGGCACCACAAACAGCATCTCAGGAGCAGACCACTACCATCCACATGACAAAGACAGTCACAGATACAACAACAGAAACACCAACCGTCTTTAGTACCAAGACAGCCTCATCTCCCGACCTCACAACACCACTGCTCTCTGATGCTTCAATCGAAGAGCGTCCAGCACCCGACTCCGCTAAGAAGGACCCCGCCCCTCAAAATCCTCATCTCCTCCAATCCCTCCCTAGCATTCTGCCCGGCAACCCAACAGACATTATTCCCCATCTTCCAGTCCCAGGACTCGACAACGTCCTCCACCCAGACAACCCCCCCGTTCCCGAAGATATAAAATGGACCTCACTCCCTCCCAACAACAAATTCTCTACTCACGGTTTCGGCGGCCACAGCAAGCCCGCCGGAACACGAATCCAATATCACGGTAACGTGGGCGTTCCCTGGGGTAGCAACATCATCGCCGTCAGTCCAACAGAAGCACACCGATACAAATACGTCGCTCAATTCACCGGGGCAAACAGCGAGCCTTGGACCGTGATAATTTGGAACAAGATTGGTCCCGACGGAAAGATGGATGGCTGGTATGGTCACTCTGCCTTGACATTTGTCCTTGCCCCCGGTGAAACAAAATACGTTGCCTTTGATGAAGATTCTGTCGGTGCATGGGGTGCTGCGCCTGGAACAAATGGTCTTCCAACGGATAACTTTGGTGGATATACCTCTACCTGGGGTGAGTTTAGTTTCGGCGATGTTGAGAATAATGGTTGGTCTGGTTGGGATGTATCTGCTATCCAGGCACAAATCGCCAAGCAGAAAGTTCAGGGAATGAAGATTTGTCTGGCTAATGGGAAAGCCTGCTCAATCCTCACGCCTGGAGCTAAGAAGGTTATCAATGCGTATACCGAGTCGAAGAAGCACCATGATGGGATTGGGGGCGCAGCACCACCGGGTCCGGTGCGGTTGGCTGTTGATTTGGATTACAATGAGTAATATTTAATTATTTGAAGTTTTGCATTTTAAGCCTTGGAATATTTCACATTGATATACACGAATTTCATTTTTGTGATTTTACCCACTACATTCATACTCATCCTTAGGACATCGCGGGGACGTTGATGCTGCTGATCTTCCACACCTTGCCGTTCTGGCTGGAGGTCAGACCGGTATAAGTAGCGCCAGAGGCGGAGGCAATGGTATCACCGAAGCTGGTGTCTGCAGAGGCTAGGGTGATAGTAGTATCGACATACTGCTGGGCAGCGATGGTGCCAGTGCAGCCGTCATTGCACTCGGTACCAGTACCGTAGCTAATTAATGTCAGTCAAGTGCTCGGTTCCCATTGAGATTCGCTGATATACTTACCCGGTCATGTAAGGGCCAGAGGCATAAGAGAAAGAGGAGAGAGCAGCACCAGTGTCGGCATTGGTGACAGTCCTGTATGAAGATTAGTTGTTGATCTTCCCACGCAAGGTCCGAATACATACTGCTTCCAGGTCTCTCCATCACTCTCCAAGTTATACTCAATGCGGACCTTGTCACTGCCACTGACAGCGCTTGAATCGCCATCCAACTGGCCAAAGGATCCGAAAAGACTGGCGCGCACACACCATTGTCCAGTGGTAGCTCCACACCAGGAGTTATCGGGCCAGCTCTCGAGGGTAGTCTGGACGAGATCACCGGTACCGTTCGACATACCGGGCCATAGGAAGAGAACACCATTCTGAATGGAAGGAGCAGTACCGGGAATAAGAGTGGTCACAGCATTGACAATGGTTGACTTGGTAGGACCGAGAGAAACACTTCCACCCCAGCTGTCGCGCTTGACCAGCAATTCGGGGGTGGAAAGTAGACCAGCACTTGCCAGACCGGCACCGGCAATCATAGAGAGGAAAAGCTGCATGATGATGATGACTGATGTTACTCGAAAATGAATAATCTTCAAATACTGTCTATCATTACCCCAAAGGTGAGCTTCCAGATAATATTTATACCTTGAGAGCTTCTCAACGGCCTGTTCGGAAGACATCTCCTTGGCGGATTGATAATTGAAACACTCTATATTTACCCACCAAACCCAAGTTGCTATAATGTTTCACTTCGGGGGAAACAAATTGAAGACTTCCCACTAGTGAAACGGCGACTACCTCCTAGACTCCTAACTACCTAGTTTACTCAGCCCAGCCATTGGCGCATTAATGTCTAAACAGACCGCAACGCGGATCACCTGAATTGTTTTGGCATAAAGCCCGTCCAGTGAGAATAAATTTATGTTTTAAAAAAGGTTTCTTAATCCGAACAAGGCTGAAGTCCCACCCACTAGAACAAATTCATCGATGTCCGACTGGGTGGGATGACAGGTTTGAGTGGGGAACTACGGGGAATCCGTGCCTAGAACCGTTTCAGAGCTTGCTAGTTCAAGTTCCTTTCTTCAAAGCTTTATTGAACAGATATAACCAACCAGAGATATTATTTCACACATGGGACTTGCCCCAGGACTAACGTACTGCTATGTTTGGCACTGCGTGCTAGTCAATTTATTCCGAATAAATTCATACAGCATACCTATACCTTTGTCCAGACCTATCCTATTCCAGATAATCCCCATTCGTCTCCTTGTGAACAACATCAAACAAAGGCTTCGCACTAAACCAACCTGCCATTGGCGTTCCGACCGTTTTATAAGTAAACTCCGCATCGGCATCATCGATCTTCACCGTTTGACCTCCACGTCCAGTCGCCGCGGCATCAGCGAGAAGCTGTGCGTAGCAGCACTTGTCCAAACTCACAAACCAAAACACTGTCTCCTCGATAGATTGTCCGACAGTTAAAAGGCCGTGGTTCTGCAGGAGTGCTGCTTTCTTATTTCCCAATTCTCTGGCAATATTGTGACCTTCTTCCTCGGCGAGAACAACGCCGTTAAACTGCTTATACACGACATGATCCTGGGAAGGTGATTATCAGCCATGGTTCTTCTTCTTGCGAGATCAAAGTTATCAAACTCACATTATAGAAAGCGCAGGAGTCCTGCGAGATAATATCAAGCGGTCGACCCAGCGAACAGTATGCCCGCCCGTGAAGACTGTGACTATGAGCTGCGCAAACTACATCTGGTCGTGCAGCGTGGATAGCAGAGTGAATCATAAAGGCCGCAGCATTGAGCATTCGATTGGGGCCACCATCAATGACTTTTCCAGCATGATCGACCTGGATCAAGTCTGATGCTTTGATCAGGGAAAAGGCTGTTCCGAAAGGATTCACCCAGAATGTGGTTGGGTCGACGGGATCACGCAGGGTAATGTGGCCAGCAACACCTGCAAGATAAGAAGAATAACATATGAGATAAGAGTTCTTTGAAAGACACCTTGTCTTACTTTGGGGCAAAGAGATGGCTGATTAAATCTCACCTTCGTCGTAACCGTTTTTGCCAAAGATGCGGAATGCCGCAGCCAGTCGACCTTTCAAATATTCTCGCTCCTCAAGTTTATTCTCGAACTTGGGCATTGCCGGCATTTGCATCTTAACCTTAGCCTTTTCGGCCCCAGCTGTCTGGGACGACTGGGGCGCCTGCATAGTAATGGAACTAGCGGTCTCTGTTGCAGTAGGGGGAGCCATAATGAAGTATGAAGTATGAATTACTCAATAGTAATGATATTGGCAATCCGAAAAAAGGGTGAGTGAGAGAAAGTTTACAACCTGGCCATTTCGACGCGGTGAGCCCATCCTAATACATATGAGATCAATGAGCGGGGTCGATGCTGATTATCGATCCGTGGACGCAGATTGGCCATTGGGGCATGCCGAGGTCTGGCGGGGTCTTCTCCGCAAGCAGCAAAACAGTGCGGATGGTTGGGGAATTTGTCCGAGGTTAAGTACGTGGAGATAGTGGCGGAATAAGGGATTCCGCTTAAGCAAATCAATCATCAATCATTTATTTCTTATTTCGCTGAGTATACTAAGAATATCTCGAGTCGCTGATATGTATGTGAAAATGCATAGATGAAAAGAGACAAAATGGTCCGAAATCGTGGCTAATGTGGCGTGATTGTATGAACAAAATGATAACATGGGATGGAATGGAATGGAATGGAATGGAATGTGTGGTGGTTTGTGAGGAATTCAGGCCAGTTCCTCACTCAATGATTTCAGACGAACTCAACTCCATCATGATCTATTGCCAATGCCATCTCTTCGCTTCACCGAATGATGCATCTAAAAGCTTGCGGTCGCCAGGACTTAGGTCTTGGTTAAAGGCATGAGAGCCGGAAGGCGCACCCACTAGAGGCTTAAGATCAGCCTCACAAATAGTGCCCGCTGCAGGGAGAGCACCAGTTTGGAAATAATTTCGAATCGCCTTGGCCACACAGAGCGAAGGAGCAGCAATCGTGGTATGCTATTTAGGAATTAGAAGGGCGCTCCAGGTAGAGAAACAGCATTTGAGTACTTACACCTTCGGAGTTTTGTTCTAAAACTGCGGATCCGGGGAATTGTTTAGACATATGATGTGCGCTTAGTTAAAAGGATTAGCATGATCTCCAGGTTAAAATAGGGCATGTGGGGATATAAAGTATGTACCTGTGCAGTGGTGTCACCGGGTCCAAAGTATTAGAGACAAACAAAATGGGATGTGCTGTGACACCACCCCATGGCCCTTGAATGTATTAGACAAGGAATATCATGCGGTTCCCATGAGTATCACCTACCGGTAAACTTGTACTTCGCTTTAGCCTGCCACCCAACGCAAGACATCTGCAGCTGAGCCCAGTAATCGCCAAGGGTGGCACTATCAGATTTGAGACCAGCCCAGACCTCTCCAAAGCTCTCTTGATCATGAGTAGTCATATACTCAGCATCGGAGCAGAGAATGGCTGCACTTGCATACAGAGTATTATCCTGTCCTTGACTACATTCCGGAGACCAAGGACCAGCGATCTTACAGGCTGCAGATGGGCAAGTCTCAACATGTCTGCTATGCTTGAAAGCAGCCATAGGCTCAGGATCGCCATTTGAGAGCGATCCCATGAGAGCTGCAAAGGTGTGAAAAGCAAGTAGAGGCTGGTACATGGCGATGCGCAGAATAGCTTTCACGTCAGTCCAAGTGACAACCTCAGGCCCATGGGTACGAGAAGCCATGACCGGAATAGAAGAATTTAGAATCTGATTCTCAAGCGCCCAGTAGGTATTTTTGATGACTTCTGGTCCGCCTTCAACATAGAAGGGACAATTATCTGGACCAGCCATATCACAATAATGTCCGAATTTGTCGAAAATTGCATCAGCGTCACGGATCACATTCGGTCCTCTGCCTTCATAGTATTTATCCATATTCACGACTCCATCCAGAAGGGCTCGAGAAACCCGATTCGGAAACAACGCTGCAAATGTTGCGCCGAGCACTGTGCCATAAGATCGGCCCCAGTACAAAAGTGGCTCTTCATTCACACGCCATTGTGTGCGTCTTAAAATAGCGCGCGACTCGTCCACACCATGGTTTTTATCATATGCTATTTGTGCTTGTTGACCTTGTTTCTCACGCCACTCGCCATGACGTTCGACGATAGTGACCAAGTCTTGAGCAACGAGGCGGGTATTCAAATATGACAGCATCGAGTCCTCGCCCTCAGCTTCGTCCGCGCCAGCGCTCATATCGAAAGCCGAACAACCTTGATTCAAAGCTTGCGTACGCTGCCAGTTCCTTTGGAGTGCATTTGGGCAGCTACCAAGCATTCCCTCTGCTTCTAACTGTAATTCCCACTCCCTTTGTGAAGCGGGGTCGGGGAAACACATTACTGTCGGTGTAGTTGCGCCCACACCACGGGGATCAAATCCAATAATGTCATAATACTTATCATTTTCGCTGAAGGCGTCTTTGTATGGATCATTCTCTGCATCGACTATTGTCTGCAGATTACGACCAGATAGCAAAGCGGACAATGTCCCAGGGCCACCGGGACCACCTAGTTTTGGTTGTATGAGTTACAGCACTTGGCATTGATCCTCAGAGAAGACTAACCTGGATTGATTAAAACAGCACCACCGTAGCGGGAATCTGAGACGGGCACCTTGGCCGGTATACGCACCACCGCGAGAGCGAATGTTCGATCATCCGCCCCGGTACGATTATAGTCCATAGGGACCTGTAATCTCGCACATTGGAAGCCATCACCACAGTCTTGGTAGTCTAGCATGAACGATGGTGTAATTTCATCCCAGCTGAAAGGGGCTTCAACATGACTCGAGCTAAACTGTGGGCCAGAATTTTGCCCTGGCCCTGATTTCGGACTTGACGAAAATGAAGTTGTAGATGACCATGTTCTCCATGCAAGACAGCCTGATGCACCGAGTAGTAAGATCGCAGCCCAGGACCTCCTTAATGGGGGGGTCCGCCGGTGTGGTAGTGGGCGTGGATCAAGAGATTTCCAATCTTCCATGGCTCCAAGGTTGGCGATAAGAGAATCAACAAAGGATGGAGGGGGGGACACCCCTTGATAAAGCGCAGCCTCGCGCGTCTGAAGATCGGAGAGTACTGGGAGATAAGCGAAAAAGTCCGAGAGAATGTAACTGAAGTCTAAACTGGAGGGTTATTCACCAACTCCTGTTAAAAATGAAAACAAATGGAAAAGTAAAAGAGGAGAGTCGACAAAGAAGAAGAAAAGTGGAGGATAATCAGATAAGAAGAGTGTCAGTCTGGGTGGACTGTTGGATTGAAGGTCAACCATGGACTCTGCCGATCGAAAAGGGTCCCACGGTGGGGGGGAAACAGCGAGGCCTATCAGAGTGGTTCTTTTCTGGTTCTTCTCCTCTCTCCAGGCTTGTGTGTATGTGTGTGTATGGAATGACCTTTGATCGATCACGATACCATCAAGAATACCAGGATCGATTGTCAATGGCCAATGACCCCTGCTGGTACCATCGACAAGGTTTTGCGCTGAGAAATCGGGGGATGCTGATGGGCTGCTTCAAGAGGGGCTGGTGGACATTGCAGTGCAAGTCAATGCACCATCTCCCAGTCTAGGCTAATATAGCCAGTCTGCTGGCTGGGATTCCCCCACTTAAGAAAAATCGTACATATTTTTCTTTGGGCAGATGTGATAAGCGTCGGCGAACGCGATCGACGGGGGTTTTCGTCGGGGAGTATCATCTGCCGATCGGATCAGACGTGGCCAAGTGGGGGCTTAGTAGGTACAGAAGGAGTATTACCAGTACTAAGTGGTACTTAGGTGTATAGACCAAAGTGGAGGTGAGCTGTATTTGGCATAGATGATTAATACATTCTAGCATAATTTGTGTTAAATGTTCTGGATTCGGATGATCTCAATACAAAGAAAGAACTTCTTATTCAGATAGACTTTCATTATTCGGTTCTAACTCAATTGATATACTCAATTGATACCTCGAAGGTCTAGATAAAAACCATTCTTTGTAAAAGAAATAAAAGAAACTCCGTTATTTTGAAAGCACAGATCAAATTGACCCTCCCATGCCATGAAAAAAACCCCGATTGATGCTTTCGTAAGGAATAAGCCCTTTGCCCTGCCCTGCCCTCAGCTATCCGACCTCGGTCTCTTGCGCGAATTTGATCGAGGATTCACGACCCGACTGCTGAGACCTCTTGATCGCGCAGCAATCGATTCCTCGACTCCGATTAGGAAGTCCACATACTCATGGTAGTGGTCGAACCCCGTCCAGTTTCTGCCGGACTTGTTTTTCATTTCAGGGTCAAGTCGTTCCCAGAGATGACGGAATTTATTATGATTGCCATAATGCGGTGCATGTTTCTCTACGAAGAGTGCATATACCATGATCCCTTCATTTGGTCTCTGCATGCTGTTTTCATATCTGTCCCGTGCCTCATTCGGATCTTCTCTGGCCGCAAGTTGCTCGGAGAGGAACAGGCGGAATGCCGTCCAAGAAGGCTTAGGAAGACTTAGGCAGTGAAGTCCCCATCTTCTGAGCAACTTTTCATTGAGATAATTTTCAGCCACTTGAACTTTCAGGAGTTCACTTTGGTGTTTCCCCGATTGCGCAAAGTAAGATTCTAGGGACATGATCAGTTGCTTGCACTTGAACCAGCTGTCTGCTTTATAAAGCGGGAGGTCTGGTGCATCTGGCGGAGGAGCTCGAACTGGTGGGCCCTTTGCCGTGAGGCGTGCTGGGCCTGTGGGAGTCCGCGGTGGGACTTCGGATGAGCTGCTTTTGCCCATCTGCTCATCTGAGTCGGCGCCTTCGTTACGGCTACCCTCGGATGAGCTGTTCTCATCCATATTCGCCGATCCATCTATTGAGACAGATACCACTAGCGGAGGTTGAGAGCTCGGATGTATCACTTTGAGAGAGCGTTCCTCGAAGCTCGTGGCGCAGGCACAGATTGCCCACTGGCTCTTCGCAAATGAGGACTCTGAGGGGGTTGAACAGGTGATCGAAGAGGCTGATCAACAGGCATAATATCTGATCTGGAATTGGGCCGGCCCTCATCAGGTGGAGCCGGGGCTGTGACCGGGGCTGTAGCCGGAGCTGGGGCCCCAGTCTGTTGAGGTTCGGTCTGATCCATACCATCTTGCAGGGAGCACATAAATTGATCGACCGCATGTGTTTGCGCGGAGCCCTTAATGGTAAATCCACCATTGACCATCTGAGGACTCATAGGACCAGAAACCCCATTGACATTCTTTGACAATTTGGATGGGGTTTGTGTGACTGTTGCTGGAGGAGCGTGGACAACTTGATCCTGGCAGTAGGAGTTCTGGCTGCTGCGTGCGGCCTCGAGCTTTCGCTGTGACTCTTCTAGGAGTCTTTTTTCAGTCCCATACTCTGCTTGCAGGTTGATCAACTCCCGCTGCTTCCGTAGACTTGCGATATTATTGCGCAGCTCCTGGAGCTGGTGGTCCATTTGACTGTTTAGGTCTGCCATTGTGGAGCTCTCCCTCACCCACTCTGTTGAATTAAGGTGAATGGGGGTGGCTCAAGTGTGAAAAAAGATGAAGCGGTCTGTTGGCCACGCTCGTTCCAGTTTGTTCAGGCTCAGCCCGACTCTGTGAATTCTTTCGACGCGGTGTGTCCAATCGCCAAGATTTTAGCGCGGCAGGAATTGGCGGGCGATCGGCGGAGAGAAAGTTCCCCCTGACCCACTCAATCGAGCATCAACAAGTCAACCAGGACAACCAGGACAACCAGCACAACCAGAGCAACCAGAGCAACCTACGAAATAATGCGTTTGTTTGATCAAACAGACTGTTTTAGCGTGCTTACAATGCTTGTACTACTAGTACTACATATGGACCCTTGCACATAACATGTGGACACTAAGCACACGCTGTATTCATTTCAGCTCACTAATTCGTCATCATATGAAAACCAGAGTATCTTTTTCATTTCGAAAGAAATACCGGATTTACCAGCGGCCACTCTCCTCGAGGCTGCGGTGGATGCTCTGCTCGGCGTGGTGCTTGGCCTTCTCACGGTCGAAGAAGTCCAGACCCTTGGTCTCGACCTCACGGTCGATGAAAGCACCAGCAAGACCGGCAGCGATCTCCTTGGCCCTGGCGTGGCTGGGAGGCTGGCCTGTAGAGGGTCAGTTATCGTGTTCATGTATATTCCATACTCTATGAGATCATTGTATCATGGGTGTTGGTCAGCTTACCGTTCTTGGCCTCGTGGTCCTCGTAGGCCTTCATGGCCTCGAAGGCGGCAGCACCGCCAATGAGCTCATGGGAGAACTTGGCCTTGTGCTCTTCGGGGTTTTGGGAGTACTCCTGGTAGTTGTTGTAGTGCTGAGCCTCGTCAGATTCGTCTAGAAGAAAAAGACATGTCAGCACGGATGCACGGATGCATAGGACATGCAGGATGGCCTGCATCAGGAGAGCAATGCATAGAGGAAGAGCTATGAGCATTGATGAAGAAGCCTAAGACATACCGTGGAACCAACCCATGATGAAAGATGTAAAGTGTAAAGTGAGGTATGGGAGAGAAAAGGGAGAGATAGAGAGATGATGGAGAGAAGAGAAGAAAGAAGGAAAAGAGAGGAGGGGCAGGGGAAAGCAGACAATACTTATAACCCCTCCAAAGAGTACAAGGTACAGCACAACATCACCGATTGATCTTTGACCCCTCCCTCTGAAACCCGAAATCAGAAACCCTCCAGCCAGAAATAGGCAACCTTGTGGACACATCCCCATCAGATAGGTCCATCAATAGCGTACGAAACCACGCCATTTCGCCGTTCCACTGGTCAGGGCCACCGGGGTTGCCCATTTCTCTCAGTGGCGCAACCAAGGGAAAGTCGAATTGGGAAGGGTGTGGCGGTGGATCCAAGACCAATCATTGGGCAATTCCAACAGCGATTGGCGATGAGGAGGAGAATGGAGTCGGTGATGTGCGTGCAAAGAGGGCTAAGCTTCGCAGCCAAGCTGGAACGGGTAGGCGGGGGGCCAACTCCACTTCTGCCCTGCGAGAGGCCAAGCGATAGGCTGATCTGAATGGGCGCCCTAATTATAGGGGATTATTTCCACTCCGATGCGGTGACACGTGTGCAGCAAGGCATTTCAGTGTCGTAATCTGTGCCACTTCCCCAGTTTAGCTGAGTTGAGCTGAGCTATAAACAGTTGATGATACTGTAGGTAGGTTGTGTTGGGATGATGTACTCTGTATTCCCCCGTTACGTGGGTGGCTGAACAGGTTGAAACATTAGCTATTATTATGTACAATTAATATGTATGAATATGCGGGATTATTCCAATTATTCCCGGGTCCAGATCTGGCAGCTCCAGACACTCTGGAAATGACATGGGGGCACTTATTAGGCACTCCCTATCCACTTCCATCTCCATTCTGACCTCACCGTATCTTCTCTCGGTTTCCCTGTGCTTCTCCCCTCTTATTTCCCTGGCGATCCAAGCAAGCAAACAAATTTCCGATCCGGTGTCGAGTCCAGCGCATTCTTCACAAGGTTCCACACGTTCAAATCATATGCTTCGCCGATATGTCCGACCGGGTCCAGCTTGCACGTATCTTGAATCCACCAGTTGGACACACCATCCTCGTGCACAAATGATGTCGTCGGCGGAGTGACCAGCTCATCGTGCTTAGACGCGATGATAGTAACCGTGTTTCCCTCCTGAGCAATCGGCTTGCCATCATTCAGTCGGAGAACCGCCGCACCATCGGGACCGAGGTCGTCACAGGCACCACATCCCACTGTTTGCAGGACATCACCGACAACCTCACGGGTCGTGTTGCCAAGCAGGTAAGCGAGCTTGTAGATGTTGGCAAAGGTAGTGGCATGAGTAGGCGGTGCGATCGCAACAACCTTGTCGACTTTATCGGAGACACCTTCAAACTTAGGCACATACAGACTCTGGAAAGCACCCTCAGAGTGACCGACCAGATCGACCTTACTCTTGCCCGTCTTTTCAGTCACTTCCTTAATATAAGCAGCGATCTCGGGAGCGGACTCTTTGATGGGCTTCAGGCCGCCGACGAATGGGAAACCATCGTAGGCACCGTAGGTCTTGGAATAGGTACAGTAGCCCTCGTGCTGCAACCAGTATTGCATGAAGTTGAGATCCTCATAGTATGTAGCACCGAGACCGTGCAGGAGCACGACTGGATTTCCGTCACTTTTGCAGTCGAAATCGTTGATTCCGGTGGCCCAGGCAGCAGAGGCGCACGCAAGAGTGGAGGCGAGTGCCTGGCGAAGAGAAGGCATGATGATGGTGATCCTTAGAAATGGAAATGGGCAAATAGGTTTATATGCCTGACGACCGTTAGATGCACCGAGGTTAAACGATCTAAAGAATGTCAACCATGGAAGCGTCGCGGGGGATTTTTATGAGAGATCTGAATCTTCAGCTGCAGAGCATCAGCCTCCTTTTCTCTTCATTTCCCGATCGGACACACCAGACCCTCCCGTTCCTGAAACTATTGATTATGACTTGGATCTAGCACTTTGACTGGTCGAGAGATGTCATTGCGGAGTCTAACCATGGGAGGCTAGTCCAATTTAGGGCTGGCAGCATCGTGGCTTGGTGGATCCCCACCCAATCGGACTGGCGTGGTTGTTTTGGAAGCTTCAGCTCTGCTGTCAGTGTGGACCTGTCGAAGGATCAGTCACAAAATTTGGCCGTGAAGAATGCAGAGATTTAAATTAAGGGAAGAGAAAGAGATATTATGGAGCATACTCCGTACTAAGTAGATGGATAAAGGAGGGAAAAGGAGAAGATAAAGTGTACGGAGGGAATAAAGTGGTGAATTCATTTCAACTTTTGAAAACCAATCGCCAAGCTATAGCGCGTGCTGAGGGATATCGCTCGCTATACGGAGTACAGAAATAAAGTAAAAGACCACCCATATCCACAGACTTGAATGATATACAGGAGAGCCATTGGAGTCATCAGTCATCATCCGGCGTGTTCAAAGGCGAGTTCTCCCGAACAGAGAGCTCCGCCATTCCACTACCCCAGAGACCCAAGGAGTGCCGTCGTTCCACGAGCTGCAGTACCTCGATCATAAATCCCCGCTCGGGGCTGTTATCTGGGAATGCCTCCCAAGCAACTCGCGTGGGGAATGCAAGGCGGTTGATCATATTCCCCGGTGCTGTCAGGATATACCATTGTAGTGTCCGACAGATTCCGCAGCCGAAGCCGTATTGCTGTATCGGGGTAACCCGATCTTCAGGGCGGGTATCGATCGAAGAAAGAATGAGCCGAAGTGCATAGTATACAGCCATGGTTTGTGCAAGGAGGAGGTTGGGATAGGAGAGAATGGTCGGTATGAAGGTAGCACCAGTACGCAAGTCGCGTTGTTTAAAGATCGGGAAATCTTGATCAAGACTTTGCTCAACTTCTTGAGGGGGACCGTCCGGGTAATTCATAGCCCATTCACGGTACCATTCTTCGAAACGGCCTGTCAGGTTAGTGATTGCGTTCCAAAGTGTCGTTTGTTTAACGGCGATTTCCTGTGCACCCATTAGGGACGAGCGCATCTCCTCCTGGAATACATCTGATTGGGCTAAAAGGCCAGGAATTTCAACGGCGAGATCCAGGAGGTGGTGAAGAATGTCTTTATTAGTCGTTCCAGCCGACCACGGGATGGTTTTCCACTCCTCGCGCGCGAGGAACGATGGTTGTCGAGCAGCCAGTGCACCGGCAATCTGAAAATGGTTAGAATCGTGTGCCATGCCACTCAAGATAAAGCGGTGTTCACGTACCCAGTATGGTCTCAATTCTGTAAATAGTAGATGTTCAACACCATACATGTGATTCTCCGGGCCTCGGTGCTCAATCAGGCGCACCGCACCTCGAACGTGAGCTGGGACACCACGCTGAGTAGTGCGTTCCACACTCTAAAAAGGGATTAACAACGCACAAAAATCAACGGGGCAATGCACAAACCTCAAACGCAAGCAGCAAAGTTACAGTTACCAGAGTCGACTCTGCCTTACATCTCTCTGGATCATTCAATGCATCTTGCAACCCGCGCAGCACACGCGGATATAATCGGAAACCAGAGGCTTCGATCTGTTTATTCTGGACTGAGCGACCAAAGAAGGCGACAGAGACTGCCTCGAATGCATCCGAAATTAATGGTGAAAACATCCGAATTCCGGCTGCGGCTCGCAATGCACCTGCTCTCCCAGACTTGATATCGACTTGGGGGCTGAAGGCGTCCACAAAACGTTCAACAAATACATCGACTGCTGGACGCTGGACGCTCATTATAGAGACCGTGCCTGACGAGTCCGAACCACTTCCAACTGACATGCGCTCCTCAAGCTCATCATCATCGTCATCATCAAGTGTAATTGGGTCATTAAAGTTCTGTTCAGGTGTACCGTTGCGAATAGTCTTGCGGAATGGTATTATAGATGTGGGCGACCCTTGCCGCTGCTGCTCATATGTCTCGTATGCTATAGCAGAAAATATATATTAGCATCTTCCAATTGTGGTATTCAACTTGGCAGGGCTTACCTTCAAGGCCCTCCCACGGCCCAACGGGGGTCAGATCTCTCTTCAGCCCACCTTGGGTCGAGCGAATATCACGGACCAGGTCGTCGACGACGCTAAGCGGGGCGGAGCGGATAGACTCAAATAAGCTCGCCAGCTGGTCCAGCCGCTGGAGGTTTTGAGCCTGGGACCCTGCATCAGAATGCGTTAGCGGGGGGTGTTTCACCAGCGCCATCGGGGACTAAGCATCCACCGAGATGAGATCTAGGGGTCGGATGTCGGAGCCGGAGCCTCGTCACGTACCGTCTTTCCTATCTTCTATTCGGCCCCGAAGATCTTTGATCTCATCTCGCAAGTTTCGAATCTCCTCGGCTTGACTGATCGGACGAGCCTCTTCATCGGGGACGCTCTCGTATACACATTTGGAGGGGTATCCATGCGCGCAGCATGCATGGCATGGCTTCACGCGGTCACACTAATCGATACAATGGATGAATTAGTTCTCGGCGGGATCGGAAGATACAAAGATCGCGTTTGTAGAGCCAGTGGGACGATTCTGGGTACGGGACGACGGTCCCTCCCGTCGGCCAGGGGGGGTCGAGGGCGATCTGAGAGCTCTGGGAGCTTTGGGAGGAGCGGTACCTTGACTTTGCGGAGCCGACAGACTTTACAGGAGCGCGACTGGCGGTTGGACGCCTTCCTGACTCGTGAGTCGTTGGCAACTTGTCGCGTATCACCGTTCATGAGGGCGCGACATATGGAGAGAGGGAGGAGAGAGGAAGCATGGCGGACCAACGGCGCTGCGGGAATTTCGAGGGTCAGATTGCCGACGTGGGCGTCCGAGATCTCCAGCTGAGTCTGGTGGACCAAAGCCCCTCCGGCCCAGTCTTGGATTCTGTAGCTTGTCGCATCACGGATGCTGATAGGTGGTATGGACGTGGACCCTGCTCCGCCCGTTGCGACCGGGGCCACCTGGAACCACCTGAAGCCCACCCTGGCAGCGATACGATTGGCGTGACGGCTGGATGATGAGAGAAAGCAGCTCTGTCAGTCGCTCGAAATGGTAATGAGGGGCCAGAACGTTGGGAAGGGACAAAAGGACCAAAAGTGAGGAGTTAGAAAAAAAGACTTAGGGTGACCCTATTGTGTGTGGTCTGATGGGTGACCTGGGGATGCCATTGGCTGGTGGTAACGCACAAAACTTGGAATTTGACCTAGGTAAAAGAAAAGAAAACATAGAATTGTTCATTGTGCTACATAGAATGTAAAATCTAGGTACAAAATACATCTCATTCGCTGATTATTATCTAATGTGATAATCAACTCCAATGACCGAGGTTCTCCGGAGGCACGGACGAGCCCTCCCTCACATTAACGTGCATGCAGATGTTGTTGCCCCACTGCCATGAGGCTCTCAGGAGAATACCCAAGCTATCGGGTTTACACTCTGAAATAATATTTAATCAAGAGTACCATTAACGTAATAATACTATTAAATTGATTCAGTTTGGTCTTTGCAGATATGTGAATGAGTGGTAACATTCAAGTAAAGTGTACTGGCAATAGTGCTGCGATAGTCAACCTTGATGAAATTTGAATTTATTGTCAAAATATAGTGCAGTACCACTGTGATTGATACCAAAATATATTCTCCAAGGACTCCTTGTTGTGCTCTCTCCGAGAGAGCACAAAAACTTGAAGTTTTTGTGTGTAGTTTTTAGAATTTCTAGTATATTGGAATATACTACCTAGTAGTAAATTACTACTAGTATAAAATAGATAATGTATCTATTTGATCATAGGTAATGTACTACCGAATTAAGGTTAACTCGACCTATAAAACTTCTCCGACTAGCAGAAGCTCTGGATGTAAATAAAAATCTATAGATACTTGGAAAATACTTCATGGATACCGTATGTATGGGGTGATCTACTGTGGTACAGCAGAAATACCCCAACCAACTTGGTTATTTCAATACATACAGGGTCCTGCACGGTAGTACTGTGTGGTACAGTATTCGAGTAGAATCCCGTAGTTTACATCATGTATACCATTGGAAAGCAATTCCATATTTTCGAACAACATAGTCTCAACGGGGTACCTGCAGGTTGAAGGGAAAAGGGGCAGGTCGATCGGAAGAAACCGTTTGCACGGGTTATTGCATCGCGAGCTTTATTGGACTTGGCGATACACGGACGTGTTTACTATTGTCTCGTATGCACACTTTACTATAACTAGCTACAAGAAAGTTAGCACCGTAGACAGCCCAACGGCTGTCTATCTAGAGCTAGAGTTACTAACGGCGAGTAGTCCAGATCGAAACTGGACAATTGCCTAAGGGACAAAGACTTTTGTATTGATACTCAAGTGTTTTTCTTTACTAAAGCTACCTGGCCAAGAGAAAGCCTCTACATCGCAGTATCTAATAGAAAATACCATTATTTACTACTAGTTCCTAGTAGCTTCCATCCAACCAAGAGATAGATCTACTAGAATTCTTAGTCAGAAATCTCAAACACTAAAAAAGAAGAGAGGCTGATTTGCTAATGGGCTCGCTCTCGTGTTTTACCCCAGTTTCTATTTAGCCCTGCATTTAACCGGGGCGCAGCTCGAGAAATAGCGAGACGAAGGAGAACCGGAAGATGTATTAGAGGAACTTGGCCATCTTACCGAGGAACACGATGAATCTTAGAATGGAAAGTAATCTACTCTACATATCGCAGCTGTTCTAGAATTTAGGAAGACCTGGAGTTAGACCGATTCGAAGTGGTATGATTGAAGCTTCACCCGGAGCAACTGCGAGGTCTGTGGCTTGGGAGGCGCGAGTTTGTTGAATACCAAGACAAGGATGCCTTGGCCACATTGGGAGCAAAGAACCTCGGTATGTTTCCGCTGAATGTAGGCTGAATAGTGAAAAAAGAATGTGAGAATAGTAAGATTCTAGAATGTAGAGTATTGAGTCTATCAAGTGGCTACCTGAGTCAAGGTAGTTTAGCTTGAGCTGAACAGCAGCAGGAATCTCAGCGTGATGTAACATGCAAGGCCCAACACCTCCAACAACCCCAACACTCGCACTCGGATCGAAAGACCAAAGACCAAAGAACCCGAGACATCCAAGCCAAGACATGCAACACGGGGTCGGAACTCGGTTTCCCTCTGATATTTCGGGCCAGTCACCAGACGAAAGAAGCAAAGAAGGCGGGGATGAAGTCAAATCAGGAGAAAGTCAAAGGAGGCCAGGCCCACGGCTGATCTTTCCCTCATTCCTGCGCCCACGGACTTTCTCCGACTTGACCAGTCTGTTCTCATCATCTCCCCCCAAAAAGGCAGAGATGAAAGGTGAATCAGGCTAAGCCATCCTGCAGATTGAGGTCAATTCGTGGGGGAACAACCTTTAGACTGCATTTGATCCACTTCCCCCCGGATCGCAGTGGTCTCCTCTCTCCGCAATCTCCTGCCTCCACAGTACTCAAGGGGGACCCGCCGCGGCCGGTTCTACCTATCACCATCCACATGCCTGAGCCAACACGCCATTGACCCTCGTGTCTCTCCGCATTCCTCGATTCTTCTCTCTTCTGATTGGAGTCGGCCACACGGGACGCCCCCCACGCTCTCTTGCTTCCCCCAGAAATGAAGTCTGTGATCGCCACAATCTGGAAGGAGGATAACTCCCGCTTCCATGCAAGTGGCCATGCAGAAAAGCATTGCCGTGACATGGACCTGTTTTGCTACCGGCGATAATCCGGGGGGCTCTGTCCCCTTGCCCTTCTTTCATACATAAAGAGTTCCTTTCTCCCAGATTTGAATGAAAATAAAGCTCGGTCTTTTCCTCCTTCATTTTTAATATTTGCCACTATATCCCTCTTACACCTTTTTCTATAGATTGTCCTCCATCATGGCGGACGCTGAGAAAGGCATTACCGACTCGGAGGCCATGGGGGAGAAGGCGGCGATCTCCCATGATGAGGTCGTGCATCTAACGCAACTGACCGAAGAGGAACTAGTCCTCGAGAAGAAACTACGAAAGCGTATCGATTCATTGATCATGCCATTAGTTGTCCTGGTCTACCTGTTGAATTATATTGACCGGTAGGTGAAGTTGTGCTGAAACCTGTCGCATACTATTGCTTTATGCTAACACAAAATAGCAATAACTATGCCGCTGCCAGATTACAAGGACTCGAGGACGATCTGAGCCTTAGCCCGACCGAATATCAAACGGGTCTCTCCATTCTCTTCGTGGCTTATATTCTTATGCAAGTCCCAAGTAACTTGCTGCTAAACTACGTGGGACGGCCATCTCTGTACCTTGGCTTCTTTGTTACTGCTTGGGGTCTGGTTTCGACTCTAACTAGCCAGGTCAAGGGCTATGGTGGTATGGTGGCATGTCGATTCCTGCTTGGATTCGTTGGTAAGAAACTCTCGGTCGCAAATGATATGTGGAAGTAATTCGCTAATGCGCTCGATTTATAGAGGCACCATTTTTCGCTGGAGTACTCTTCTATCTCTCCAAATGGTATACAAAAAAAGAACTGGCTTTCCGCATGAGTATTTTCTACTCTGGTTCTCTGCTCAGTGGTGCGTTCGGAAACTTGATCGCGGCAGGAATTCTGGATGGTCTTGCTGGAAAGCAAGGCCTGTCGGCGTGGCAATGGCTATATATCATCGAGGGCGTTATTACTGTCTTCGTTGGCATCGTGATCTGCTTCGTTCTTCCTGATTTCCCTGAAACCTGGAAGCTTCTGTCACCTGAGATGCGCAAGGTGGCCGAACGACGTCTGGCGATTGACGCCGCTGAAGCGGATCAGGATGAGGAAGGTGGCATGAGCCAACTGAAGGGTCTGAAGCTGGCCATGACCGACATCAAAACCTACGTTCTGGCTTTGGCTTACATGTGTATTACCGGTGCCGCTGGATTCCAAAACTTCTTTCCCACTCTTACCAAGACATTGACCCCCGACAAAACCTACTCCTTGCTGCTGGTCGCGCCTCCCTATATTTTCATGGTTATCTGGAGTTTGGGACACTCGTGGGTTTCCGACAAACTCGAGATCCGATTCTGGTTCTTCTTCTATCCTATCCCAATCACGATCATTGGTTTTGTTGTCTTCATGGCATATCCCGGGGACGACTTTGGTCCGCGTTACTTCTCAATGTTCCTCATGATTTTTGTCTTTGCACAGAATGGTACTCTTTACTCTTGGATTGCGAATGCTCTACCTCGTCCTCCAGCAAAACGTGCCGCTGCTTACGCCTTCATCAACTCGATCGGAAACTCAGCGAGTATCTGGACTCCCTACACTTACATCGACAGTGAGGCGCCGCACTACCGAACGGCTCTGGGAGTCTGCATCGCTTTACAAGCTATTGGTGCCCTTTGTGGTGTTTTCATGTACTTCAACCTACGCATGTTGAACAAGCGACAGGAACGCATGGAGAACGAGGATGTTCAGCTTACCCCGAAGGACTTGAAGCGCCTGCAGGTCACGGCAGATACCGAGGGTATCGATATTGCGGCAGCGAGGCGGTTACAGAAAGGCTTCCGTTACGTCTTGTAGATTTATTTATTTTATTCTATTTGAGAGCAATTGAATATTAACAAAGGCCACTGCGCTTGACGTGTATGACCATTCAAAACACAACATTCCTTTACATGTCCACATTCCTAAACTACACCTACCCATACGCCAACTCGTCTGGAACCGCGATGGATGGGAATGAAATCAGACGTGTGAAAAGTGTTCCTCGTACAAATAAATGCGGGGCTGCAACCCCTGCAAGAAGTCCCGTAGTGGCGAGATGACTCGGAGACCTCCAGTGCCGTCAAAAAGTACCTTTGGCGTTTTTGGGTCGTGCCATCGAGGCCGGATTCAGCAAGCGACCGGGTTATAAAGGCATCCACCCCCTCAAACCACTTGCAGATTTAAATCCCACCACAACTTTGCTCACTCATCTCCCTTTCTTCCTCTTTTTTCCTGCTCATTTCAATTGAGCTTCTGTGAAGTAAGTACTGCCCAGCTCAGTTCACTCAAATAGCTCAGCTCTGACACAGCTACAGTCCCCAGCCTACTCCACTCCACTTCCATCGTGATCGACCTTCATTTCTCCGCACCTCCACCATGCAGTCCGCTCTTACACGACCCATCCTTCGTGCATCTGCTCCAGCAGCCCTCCGATCTTTGACTACAACACCATCTATGATGGGAGCAGGAGATACTGGTGCCCCCAAGCCCCGTGGGTTTTTGGCTGAGTGAGCCCGACCGCCCCCGAATACGTGACGTCATCACTGACAGCAAGCAGAAAGGACCAATTTCAGCGTCGCGAAGCAGCCCAAGAGGGCCTGTGGATTAAGCAGCAAGAGCAAGAGAAGTGAGTGTCCTTCCAAAATGTGAAGCAGGAGGTATAGAGTGGATTTAACATGGTGGCCAGGCTTGAGATTCTACGGACTAAGATGAAGGAACAGCGGAAGCACATGGATGAGCTGGATAAGCACCTGTATGTGATTATCTCTATTGCCCTCGAAAAACTGCAAATGCGAAAACAAGTTGCGGGATTTCTGTTTCAGAAGCTGACATATACCAGGGAGGAATACATCAAGAGCCAGGGTGGCGAGCAGAACTAAGAGGATTCGCATTACTCCACGCTTTACCCCGAGAGTCTCCAACTATGCAGGATGACAAGTGGACCCCGGATCCTCTATTCAATTCATTTTACTGATTGACAACATTTCAAGTCGAGTCACATTGCATGTCTGGTTATATTATCTCTGTTCCATGATCAAGAACATTCAGCAGTGCCGATTCATGTATGCCATTATACCTCATGAGAAATGAAAATACCGAAATTACCTATTTTTCCTGCGTCATTCATTCTATCCTGATCCCACGCTATGCTAAACTAACCCCCTTTTTTGAAACTAACATTATCGTCAATACATTAAATTTTGGCGTGCCATCTCCATCGATAGCTCAGACATGCCCATCGCGCCATGATGAACATTCCCAATCCGACGATCAGCACGCTGCCCAGATATGCCACCATGGCTTGCTTGCCGACTTTCTCGAGCATTTCACCACCGATCGGAATACAAATGAGAGTTCTGTGACGGTTAGAAAGCTGAGGTTTAACGGGAAGAGAACCTGGAAGGGAATCACATACGCTAAGCTGACAATTGAGTAGCAAATTCCGAATCTGCCCCCAACCTCGCTGGCCTTGGAGATTTGCCCAATACAGGCGGGTGCAAGACTCAAGAAGGAGCCTGAGGCTAGACCGAACACGCAACTAAAGACGTATAGCCCTGGAAGTGTGTTTCCAAAGGGCAGCCAGATGACAAAGATTGCAAATACCCCGACCATGATCAGCCCGGTCTGTGTATTGATACGGCCATACTTGTCGGCAACGCCTCCTGCGATCAGTCGACCAATTGTGGAGCATCTTATTGGCAATCAGCTATCAGCCATGACAATATAACAATATGTAATGCAGCAAAAAGGGAACTTACACGTTGAGAAGCGAGAGAAGAATCACACTGGTCGACGTGCTGAATCCTTGCATCACGACATAAGTCGGATATAAACCCAGACCAGCAAAGACCTCCAACTCCAAGCCTGAAAACTGTCAGCATCTTTCCACTTCTCTCAGGACCACCTCGGCTTACTAAAAGTCCCCAGAGTCAACCAAGTAAAGCGGGTATCCTTGAAAGCCCTCAAATTGATAGTCGCTCGACTCTGCCCCTTCGGTAACCTCGACCTCACCAACATAATCCCCAACGAGCACAAAATCCCCACAATCAAAGCAATCAACCGAATCGCCCACTTATAACCAAACCTCGTAAACCCCGCCCTCAACACAAGCGGAAAAGTAACACCCCCAAGACCAGCCCCCGCCATCGCCGTCCCCATAGCCATCCCAACCTTCCTATCAAACCAATGCGGCACAGCAGCCATAGCCGCCGTACTGAGAAAAGCAGCCCCAGTCCCCGTCAACACACCAAGCGTAAGAATAAAATGCCAATAAAGCTGACACTCAGCCAGCAACAATAATCCCGCTACATAAGCCACAGTTCCGAAAATCAAAATTCCCGTCGGCCCGTGTCTATCGAACATCGGTCCAATCTGCACACTAAGCACGAGACCGAAGAATGTGAAAACTCCTGGAATCCAGCCTACAGCGCTGGTGGAGTATTCTGATAATTGATGCGTGGCGAAATAATTTTGTAAAACTCCAGTTGAATTCATCATTCCGTAACTACTCATTAGTAGGAAGAAACAGCCTAGAACGACGAGCCAGGATCGAGTCCCGCCATCGGGGAATGTGTCGTCGATATTTGGATCTCTGATGTGGGTGGTGTGTGTTGTTATGGCTGATAGTGCTGCTGGAGGTTCAATGATTGAGAAGGCTGAATGTGGTGCTGTGACTTGTTCGTCGTGAATGCCTCCTCCACGGCCATCATCGCTACTTTGGACTGTGGTTGTTCGGCTGAGATTGATGCTTGGCTCAATGCTTGGACCTGGGGTATCGTGTGCTGGGCCCAACCCCAATGCTGGATGTTCAGTGACTAGGACATTGGTCTTTGTATCTGGTGCCATGTCACTTTGCTAGGTATCTGGCGAAAGATTCAACGTAGGTAGCTGAGAGATTGGTGCTTGGATGGATGGATGGTGGAGAAGGAAGGAAATCTTTGTGAAATGGGAAGTGAAAAGTAGCGAAACCCCGCTATTTCAAAAATGCTATCGGATTCATTGCCTTTTTTTTGAACATCGGTTGCTTGATCCGATGTTGGTGAGTCATCTGTGATAGAGGGTGCTTTTGCAGAAATCTTTGATTCGTGCGTTGGCTCGTTCTTTGGCTCCGAATTATGGAGCTTTGGCGTCGGAGAAGTCCCCGTTGCTATCGGGAAAGCCAGCACGCAGTACTCCGTATGTAGGGCGCGGTGGGGATCTTATGACCCACTTGGGGTTGGCGGGGTGGAATTATGGAGGGGGAGATGTATAAAATAGTATATATCATGTTGATATGTACTTCGTTCGAATTGAAGGTATCTTCCATGGTAAATATGGTGGCTGATTTACTTCAGGACTGATCTTCAGGTTGATCTATTAGGGCACTGACCATCGGGTGACCAGCCGATCTTGTAAAAGTCAATTCCGATTGACCTGCTGATCTGATATTATCAAGAGATATTGGGGAATAATGTCAGATAAAATGATTTCGAGTGGATTGATGGTAGTGGGTATACTCGTATTGGTCTCTGATAGTCAAGTGGTGAGGTGATGCTGAAGTGGCACAACGACAAGCAATATGGGGGTAGTTTATCCATTTCAAGCGCATCAATGCGGAGTTGGCAGTTGCTAGACACTCTATCAATAAAATACAGACATTAAATGAAGAGGAAATGAAGAGAAAATGAGGAGATCTGAAGAAGGGTGACCTCTATGCCCGATCGAGTTAGGCAGGGTGTTGTGTGGATATTGTTTTATCGAAAGAATCCAGAATCACTCGCTAGCAGTAGGACACTGCTGATCACATTGCAGAAAGATCACATTGGGATAAATAAGTCCAAATCTGCACTCTATCTATCAAAACACTTATCTCAATTCAAGTCTAGGAAATCGGTTTCCTATTTCCTTTCCCTCAACTTCACGGGCGCATTTTCCCGGTGTGACGCAGCCGAGTGGCATGATGCAGCCAGGCGAAGTGGCAACACTCCAGAAACAAAAGAAACACCCGGTCTTTTCCAGCGATGGTGGGGTGATCCTGCACTGCCAATTACACTGCCAATATCCAAATTCTAGTATGACTGAAAATCTGCCAGTGAATGGCCCCATGATCTACAAGCCTTTCGATCTATGATTCAGAATTACGATCGCCTACGAGTACAGTATCACTTTTACTACCTATATATGAGTGTCCTCCCTCCACTTTTGGTTATTCTTTCATCCCACAAGAAATATTCATAACTGGAAGTTCAATTTGTTTGATAACCTTACCAGCCATCATCATGCATTGCACAAGACTCCTCGTCAGGAATGTCTCTCCCACTCTCAAACCCCGCAAGAGACCATCTCCATCTCCTCTTTGCACCCAGCTATCCACATCCACCCACCCACTCTCCACACCAAATCCCTCCACAGACTCCGATCAACTCGCATACCGAGTCTGCGAACTATCTCTTCAAAAAATTCAAAAAGAGGCACGAGCCTCAGAACCTGATCTCAGGCATGTGTTAGCCTGCACTTCAATGCAACGACTTGCCCAAGACGATCTTCTTCATCGCCTTGACGCTTTGCAAAGTGCTTTGCCTGTCCAAACAATACCATTACTGCCTGGCTGTGATGAGCCATATATGTCGGACGAAGATGCATGGGATATGAGGTCGTTGGAGGAGGCTGTATCCGAGTTAGAGAGGGCGAGTAGGAAAGGGGAATTCGCGAGGTATATCTGTTTTCAGCAAATTCGAGAAATGTAATAAATTTGGAGTTGATGAATTCCTTGCCGCCCACAGACAGTATTAGAAGAGTGCCGTAGTAGTAACTGTATTTCAACAGACGCAGCATTTCAGAAAAGCCAGAGCTTTTGCCTGTAGCTCTGAAATACTGTATCTCTTCAAATACCTAGTATCTAGCTATTTGTCTCTTTCTTCTCTACGTTCTCCTTTCCTACTACTATCCTAAGCCTCGGCAGAATATTATTGATACTCGTCAGCTTATCTACCACGAGTAGTGATTTCTGACTTTGGGACTGAGTTATCTCCTATATCACTATCCTCTCTCTTGAGTAGACTCTATTATTTTATAGAATGTTGTTTAATAGTGGTTGTAAAAATATACTACTTTGTCTTTCATTAGAGCTTAATATACCTTGAAGTTGAAATTTTATAGTTTAATAGGGGAGAAATAAATAGATTTGTTCCAGCGAGTAGCTATAGTATCTCTAGGATACTAGTGAAATTCTGAAATTCAAAAAGCAATTGCAAGCCCCGAAATACAGTAGGTACTGTATTTTAGCAATCTGTAGGGACAACTCACTTGCAAATTTCCCCTCCACTCACCATTCATTGAAAACTTCACACTTGAATACCATTGGAATCGACAAAAATTAGTAAAGAACGCTTCAGATCTCCTCTTTCACTTTACTTTCATTGAAAAAATTCCTTCTTGATATGATCGAAATCGACCAAACCAGTAATGAGCGCTTCAGATTCCACTTTCACTCGGCATCCATTGAAATTTTCACTCTTGATACCATCGAAATCGACCAAATCAGTAATGTCAGCTTCGGGTTTCCCCTTCATTTGGCATTTACTGCAAACATCATGCATAATACCATCACGATCGACAAAATCTGTAATGGCCGCTTCGTGGTCGCCGTGCACGCAGAACCTCTGTTCTTCATAACAATACGCGCACAAACCACCATCATACTGTAAGCTGATGCTGCGTGGTATGTCACAGTGCAGGCACACGAAGAAGCCAGGTCCAGATATCTCACTGTCGTCTTCACCATAATCTGAGCCACCAGTCGTACTCTCATATGGTGATTTTGTTGGTGCTTCGATCGACATTTTGCTTGAAGGGGACATTTGGGGTGACAGTCGATGGCCGGGAGTCTTAACTTCCTTCAGTAAAGAGAGAATTTCGGTGCCCGTGTCCGTGATGATTCTAAGCTGGTCAAAAATCTCACGTAACTCAGGAATTGGTGGCTTCGTTTCTTCCGTGACGACATCGGGCTTGCCCTTGGTCTCCTCCGCACCTGAACTGGCGTCGCCATCACTGCTACTTGAGTCGGAGTCAGTGGCATCTCCTTCTGCATCACTGGAATCGTTAAAGTCGGGTATGTCCGGTGGGAGCTGGAGCAGAGAATGACCATCAGGATTGGCGGCTGCTCTGTGTCGGGGCCTGGGAACTGATTGACTGCGAACTGGGTGCCTTAGAGCTGGCTGCCTGGGAACTGGCTCTAGATTTGCCAATATCTCCTCCGTGAGATCTTCAGTTGACATCTGCCCCACCTGTGGGAGCGGCGCGCGACCTGTCAAGATTCCATTCAAAGCTTTGACTTTCTTCCTATCAGTTCGTCTTTTCTAAAGAGAGGTCCGAGTCAGTTACTGCTTTAATATTATTGAGATCCCAATTCTGACTTACCAACTGTGTGGCGTCGCGGCATTGATAACAGGTTTTCAGCGTCACATCATTTTTCTGAAAATGCCTGAGCGGAAGGGCCCGTTTGCACTTTTGGCAATAAGTCATATATTGCTTGGAGGTGGGTGATATGAGAATTTGGGGGCCCATAGCTGGAGTCGCCATCTTGGATGTCCCGGTTGAGAGAAGTTTGATTTAGATGGGTATCGAGTATGCGGGCTTGAGGTCGAATAAAGTAAGGACCAATTGCTAGCGGGGCTCTGAGGTTGTAGAGAAAAGGTTAGTATTCATGTCCCAGGTCTCCCTTTAGACAATCTGATTAAAAAGGTGTAAAGGAAGTGAGAGAATCAAGCCGAGGGAATTTCGCTCGGGTTGGTTTCTTTTGAAATTGGGAAGGCGATTGAACCGTGTTACTTACTATTCAAGTGGCTGGAGCAGAATGCGGTTGCTGTATCAGTCACCAGAAGGCCCGAGAGAGAGGATGGCGATGTAGGAGATGAATGAGTCTCAAAGTCAGAAATCACTGCCCGGAGTAGATGAGCTGACGAGTATCAATGATATTCTGCCGAGGCTTAGGATAGTGGGAAAGAAGAACGTAGGAAGGAAAGAGATGAAGAGTCGAAGAGTAGAAGAAGCGAAGAGCTGAGGAAGTGGAGAGTTGAAGACTTGAAGGGCCAAAGAAAGAGACGAAGAGACGAAGGGTTAAAGGGTTGAAGAAGCGAAGAGAAGAAGAGATGGAGAGATGAAGGGTTGAAGAATTGAAGAGAAATAGATAAAAATAAAATGGAAGAAATAATTTATAGGCAAACAAGGAGAGGGAATAGTCGAAGAGGGCGATCTGTCTTGGGACAGCGTATCTCGAGATCCTATCTGTAGAATAGAGGGAGGTGGGTAGAGGGGGTATCTCCCTCGGAAAATCAACATACTAGCCTTGCCGCCAACACCATACTTTGAAATACTATTTCATGCTATACTTTTTATGGCCAAAATACCTTCTCTACTACTCTATCTTGTCTATTTATTATTAGTCCCTTAGGCTTTACATCGAGTACTATACGAGGACTCAACAAGATCACAAAACGAAACGCCTGCACAAAAGCTGAAATTGTCAATATGGCCTGGGGGGCAAAGTATAGGTAAAGAGTTTCTATCAATGGAGAGTCCACCCAGACGACGCCTACAAACTATCCGTCATCTCGGCCTGGAGGTTTTCTAAGTCGCGACGATGGGGTTTTTAAACTCTCTTGTCTACGTACAGCGACAGATCGACCGTATTCTACGGAAGTTCGCTCGCTACTACAAGGCTTACGTCGACGACATGCTATAACATAGTACATTACTACTCACTGCGAGCCCCGGCCTCAATCATCACCTTGACCTACTTCCGGATAGTGACTACTGTAAGCCTCGCCTTGATGCCAACTAGGCGTTCAAGTGTTCAATTCAAACCAACACTAACATATTCTACAGCCGGCTTTTACTACGCCACAGTCAGCGTTCACCCCTATCAAGCAAATATCTTCGACAAATACCCAGGAGGCCCCTCAAAAATGATCTCCGAACTCCGCAAAATAGCCACAGAAGCCAAAGGAGCGGTTTGGTCGTTGCATTGAATGCAACGGCCAATCCGGCTTTTTGGTGAAATTGGACTCGACTATGATCGACTATTCCACAGTGCCAAAGAACGACAACTTGTCAGTTGAACTGACATATTTTGAAGCGCAGGCTCTCTCTCTCTCTCTCTCTCTCTTACTAACAGTCTATTATATACCTATAGAATAGACTCTTAGTAACTAGTACCTACTAGTTACTACATATTAGTGTATTATTAATATAGCTAGATATAAAGAACAAGGTTCTTCAAGAAAAAAAAGTTTTTCTTGGGCCAAGTTCCTAGGATGTCAATTACACCGTGTAATTGCCAATGTGGAGTACTCTTCTCTAGGCTTGTACTGTATAACATCCAAGTCTTAAGAATGATATATGATTGGTTCAATGGGGCATTGAAGACTAATGTACCAAGGGTACTCGGGCAGATGATATATCGACAAAATGTGTTCTTACCGTCTTTTCTGCGTTTCTATCATCCTCTAAAAAAGACCAAAAAAAAAAAAAAAAAACGGGCGAACAAGTTCGGCGTCAGAGCGCAAGGGCGACCCGCTTACTCAGCGGCACGGGCAGCGGCCGACCGCGTGGCATCGGAAGTCTTGGCGTTGCGAGGCCCCGACGCCTTTCCATCTTGGAAACTTCGAAATGTTCAAACATCCTCCATTTTGCAATCCTATTGGTCTAAGGATGAGTTTTTCTTATCAATCACCGATGACTCAATTCTCAGGATCTCACACAGTCCATCTAGATTTCCTCCACTCTTTGTTTAGCTCAACTAAAACGTTCAAGTCGGTTTCCATACAGGGTTCCCTCCGATGTGTCAGCGGAACTTTTCCATCTGGAGATCGGCCGTGGGGATCCACTTTGTTGTCAGAACAGTTTGGGTTCGCGGAAATTTCGAATTTGAGACCCCGTTCTCGCGTGGGGCGAGCTGTCGAGACTCATCTTGAATCTGACCTTAACTCCGTCTCCATAGGACTAAGGGGCTAAATTTTCGGACATGTTCAATCTATCGAGCTCCTTCGCTGCTGCGGCTCGGGTTTAACCTTGTGATATTAGACAATGGATATCCATCATTGGGTTCGGACATTCGGTTGAACCACTGACCGACGGTATTGACCCACTTCTTGAGCAGATTAGGATTATTCTCCTGAGTAGGTAGTAGGCAGTAAACATAGAAGAAAAAAAGGTGGTAGTTGAGTGGTTCATATAAGAAGATCTGATCCCCCTCCTCCTACCTTCTTCTTCCCCGAAGTTGCCCGATTCGACTCGACTTCTTTTCTCTTCCCACACACCATGGAAGAAAAGAATATGGAGGGTCACCTCCATCTTCCTTCCCATCCGGGATCTACAATGGATGACATTCATGACGAAACCGCCAGTGCCGCCACTGTCTATGGCGAAGAAACTCCCCGCAAAACGAGTGAAAAGACAAGCCCCGCTCCCAGTGTTCAACACAATAACGACTGGAACCTACTATCCCGCGTCCAAGAACAACATCAACGTGATTTGGCTTCCGGTTTCAAGCCCCAGGAACTAGGTGTGACCTGGCAAAACCTTAGCGTCGACGTCATCAGCGCCGATGCCGCCGTTAATGAGAACTTCTTCTCCCAGTTCAATATCCCACAGCACATCAAGGAGTCCCGGAATAAGGCTCCTCTTCGTACCATTCTCCGAGACAGCCATGGCTGTGTCAAGCCCGGTGAGATGTTGCTGGTGCTGGGCCGCCCCGGCTCCGGCTGTACCACTCTGCTCAAG
This sequence comes from Penicillium sumatraense, assembly GCA_020086695.1. Classification (NCBI taxonomy): domain Eukaryota; kingdom Fungi; phylum Ascomycota; class Eurotiomycetes; order Eurotiales; family Aspergillaceae; genus Penicillium; species Penicillium sumatraense. The sequence continues at coordinate 368,143 of JAGIKU010003959.1, read as the reverse complement.
ATGCTTGCCAATCACCGAGGTGGTTATAAGTCCGTTGAAGGAGACGTACGCTTCGGCTCGCTCTCGCCGGAGGAGGCCAGTAAATACCGTGGCCAGATCGTTATGAATACAGAGGAGGAACTATTCTTTCCTACACTCACGGTTGGCGAGACTATGGATTTCGCTACTCGTCTTAAGGTTCCTTACAAGCTTCCCGATGGCGTTGACTCTGCTTCAACTTACGCCGAGGACTCGAAGAAATTCCTCATGGAAGCTATGAACATCTCCCACACCGAGGATACCAAAGTCGGAAATGAATACGTACGTGGTGTTTCTGGTGGTGAGCGCAAGCGTGTGTCTATTATCGAATGCCTTGCTACCCGTGGCTCTGTCTTCTGCTGGGATAATAGTACTCGCGGTCTGGATGCTAGTACTGCATTAGAGTGGACCAAGGCAATCCGTGCTATGACGGATACTCTGGGTTTATCAACAATCGTCACACTCTACCAGGCTGGTAATGGAATCTACGATCTCTTTGACAAGGTCCTGGTCCTCGATGAGGGTGAACAAGTCTATTATGGACCTCGCGCCCAGGCCCGTCCTTTCATGGAAGAGGCTGGCTTTATCTGCCGAGAGGGATCCAATGTCGCCGATTTCCTTACAGGAGTGACAGTCCCCACCGAGCGTCGTATTCGCGATGGCTACGAAAGCCGCTTCCCCCGTACGAAGGAGGCTCTACGAACGGAGTATGAGAAGTCGCCGATTCATTCCGAAATGAAGGGTGAATACAATTACCCGACTTCCGAAGTTGCAATCCAGAGAACCCAGGACTTCAAGGATGGTGTCGCTTTTGAGACCTCGAACCAGTTACCAAAGAACAGCCCTCTAACCGTCAGCTTCACCGAACAGGTTAAGGCCTGTGTTTCCCGTCAATATCAAATTCTTTGGGGTGACAAGGCCACCTTCATCATCAAACAAGTGGCTACCCTAATTCAGGCTTTGATTGCCGGCTCTCTGTTTTACAATGCCCCCAACAACTCTGGTGGCTTGTTCGTCAAGTCTGGTGCCCTATTCTTCTCCCTGCTCTACAATAGTTTGCTTGCCATGTCTGAGGTGACAGACTCGTTCCATGGCCGCCCTGTCTTGATCAAACACAAGGGCTTTGCTATGTTCCACCCCGCTGCCTTTTGCCTCGCTCAAATCGCCGCCGATATCCCTGTGCTGCTCTTCCAAATTAGCATGTTCTCGCTCGTCGTATACTTCATGGTTGGCCTGACCATGTCTGCTGGCGCATTCTTTACCTATTGGATCATGGTATTCGCTACCACTATGGTAAGATGACCTACTCACCCAAATTGCATTAATCCCAACTAACGACTCAATAGACCATGACTGCGCTTTTCCGAGCCATTGGTGCTCTTTTCACCACATTCGACGGTGCCTCCAAAGTTTCTGGATTCCTTATCTCTGCTCTGATCATGTACACCGGTTACATGATCCAGAAGCCTCAGATGCATCCCTGGTTGGGCTGGATTTTCTGGATTGACCCTCTGGCTTATGGATTCGAGGCTCTCCTATCAAACGAGTTCAACAAGAAGATTATCCCTTGCGTCGGAAACAACCTTATCCCCATGGGACCCGGATACGAAGATTCCACTTACGCTGCCTGCGCCGGTGTCGGTGGCGCTCAGCCCGGTGCTACCACTGTTACTGGCGAGCAATACCTTGGTTCGCTCTCCTATAGCCATGCCCATCTCTGGCGTAATTTCGGCATCAACTGGGCTTGGTGGGTCCTCTTTGTGGTTGTTACTGTCATCGCGACTTCCCGCTGGCAGTCTCCCTCTGAAAGTGGAAACTGCCTTGTCATTCCTCGTGAGCGACTTGAACAACACCCCATGAAGCCTGGCCAGGACGAAGAGTCCCAGGTTCAAGAAAAAACAAAGACCCCCGTTGAGAATGGCCAGCAGACCGAGGAGGAAATCGATAAGCAGCTCGTTCGCAACACCTCCGTGTTTACGTGGAAGGATCTCAGCTATACGGTCAAGACCCCCTCTGGCGATCGCGTTCTGTTAGATAACGTCTACGGATGGGTGAAGCCAGGTATGCTGGGTGCTCTGATGGGTTCTTCTGGAGCTGGTAAGACGACCTTGCTCGATGTCCTTGCCCAGCGTAAGACCGAAGGAACCATCCGTGGTTCTATTTTGGTTGACGGCCGTGAACTTCCTGTTTCATTCCAGCGCTCTGCTGGATACTGTGAGCAGCTTGATGTTTTGGAACCATTTGCAACTGTCCGGGAGTCTCTGGAGTTCTCTGCCTTGCTTCGACAAGCAAGTGATGTTCCTCGCGAGGAAAAGCTCAAGTATGTCGACACCATCATTGATCTGCTCGAATTGCACGACCTTGCAGATACCTTGGTCGGCTATGTGGGCGCTGGATTGAGTGTTGAGCAGCGCAAACGTGTTACTATTGGTGTCGAACTTGTGTCCAAGCCTAGTATCTTGATTTTCCTTGACGAGCCAACCTCCGGTCTTGACGGACAATCCGCCTACAACACCGTACGATTCCTACGCAAACTTGCCGACGTTGGCCAGGCCGTTCTCGTGACTATTCACCAGCCCTCCGCTCAACTCTTCGCCGAATTCGATACTCTACTCCTGCTCGCTAAGGGCGGCAAGACTGTTTACTTCGGAGATATCGGCGACAACGGCCAGACCGTCAAGAACTACTTCTCTCGCTACGGAGCCCCGTGCCCGGCTAACACGAACCCTGCTGAGCACATGATTGATGTCGTCTCTGGTCAACTTAGCCAAGGAAGAGATTGGAACCAGGTCTGGATGGAATCACCCGAACACGCAAAGTCATTCAAGGAGCTTGAGGACATTATCAGCACTGCCGCTGCAAGCCCTCCTGGCACTTTTGATGACGGCCGCGAATTTGCTACTTCGCTCTGGGAACAGACCAAGCTCGTGACTGCTCGCATGAGTACAGCTCTCTACCGCAATACGGATTACATCAACAACAAGCTCGCCCTGCATATCGGCTCTGCTCTCTTCAACGGTTTCTCGTTCTGGATGATCGGTGATAGTGTCGGCGACATGCAGCTTCGCCTTTTCACCATTTTCAACTTCATCTTCGTCGCGCCCGGTGTGATTAATCAGCTTCAACCTCTGTTCATCGAACGCCGTTCCATCTATGAGCAGCGTGAAAAGAAATCCAAGATGTATTCTTGGATCGCCTTCGTCACCTCTCTGGTTGTCTCCGAACTCCCCTACCTTTGCATCTGCGCCGTGCTGTACTTCGTCTGCTGGTACTACACCGTCGGCTTCCCTAATGAGTCAAGCAAGGCCGGCGCGACCTTCCTGGTCATGCTTCTCTACGAGTTCGTTTATACCGGTATCGGTCAGTTCATTGCCGCCTATGCTCCCAATGCCACATTCGCGGCTTTGGTCAATCCCGTCTTCATCGGTACCCTTGTCTCCTTCTGTGGTGTGCTGGTCCCATATGCCCAGATCCAGGCTTTCTGGCGCTACTGGATCTACTGGTTGAACCCCTTCAACTATCTCATGGGCAGCATGTTGGTCTTCGACATCTGGGACACCGACATTAAGTGCAAAGATAGCGAATTTGCCGTCTTCAACCCTCCCAATGGAAGCACCTGCGCTGAGTACCTCGGCAACTACATGAAGACGATTGGCGCCCGCATGAACCTGGTCAACCCAGGGGCGACCGAGAGCTGCCGTGTCTGTCAGTACACAACCGGTGCTGACTATTTGTACACAATCAATCTGAAGGAGTATTACTACGGATGGCGAGACACCGGCATCGTTGCTATCTTCGCTTTGAGCTCGTACGCTCTTGTGTACGCGCTCATGAAGCTGCGAACCAAGGCCTCGAAGAAGGCCGAGTAATACCCCTCACAATATCACATACAACATCCCGTGGATTTCGAGAGATGACATAGACCACATCCACTTTTTCACTTTCCATGGCATTTCAGGGAGTCATTTTCGTCACGAGGTTTCTGATTACGCATAGAAGCGGAAGAAATTAATACAACGCTACTCAATTAAAAGTTAATGAAATATTTACAACAAAACTAGATTTTCAATGTAAGACGTCGTAATTTTTGTAGTATCACGCCAATCAATTTGCATTCAAAAAACCTACATATCTCCCCGATTCTCGACCAACATAGATCGACTAGTAATATGACTAGCTAAATGAAGAACCGACTCGCTCGCCAAAATCTCCAAAATTGACACAGGACTATCGATCGTCTTATTTATCCAACTCCGCAATTCCACTGCCACATGAGAATCAACCCCGAATTCGGACAGCGGGCTGGCAGGGTCAATTCTTTCCACGGAGATACCCAACTGCGAAGCAATTTTCGCACTCAAAGCTTCAAACACGATTGAAATAGCATCATCCTGTGTTTTTGACGCTCTTAAAGCATCTCGTATAGCTTCGAACACAACCTTGTTATCATCATCATCACCTGCGCTGCCAATTCTATCAGTGCGGAATTTCCTTCGAAAGTGAGCGAATAAAGGGGCATCGAAATTCCCCAATGACTGCCCTTCCTTCCACTCCCCTAGTCCTGTTATAATTTGAGATCTTCTGGAATGCAACAACTGCAGCGGCTGCTGTTGTTGCTGCTGTTCTATAGCGATCTCCACGAGCGACAAAAGTGTCTGCACATTCATACCCTGGAATCCCTGCCTGGCCATCCTGCTCGCGAGTTCTTCATTCGCGGCTAGATAGCCAACATCTGTGATGACTCCCAGGTCTAGAGATGTAGCTGGGAGGCCCAGTGTATTTCTATACGAGGCGAAGGAGTCCATGAAAGCAGATCCAGCGGCATAGGCCGCTTGTGTTGCATTTCCGATCACCCCACTTATTGATGAGAGCATGAGGAAGAAGTCGAGATCGTTCGGGGCATATCGGTGTAAATTCCAAGTCCCGTTGTACCGTGGTCGTAGAACTTCTAAATAGTCTTCCACAGTCATTTTCTCTATATGTATATCCTAAGAAAAAAAGCGAAAATGGTTAGAGGACTCCGTAGATTTAAGCTGTCTCGCGACCAACCTTGAGTACCATAGCCCCGTGCACGATTCCCCGAACTGATGGTGCCCCCCACGAAATGTCGAGGAACATTTGTTTCACTTCAGACTCGTTTGAGATATCGCATGCGTGAATGTCAATTTGTACGCCTTTATTACTGAGCTCTTGGACAGTGGCTTGTGCGGATGGCTTTGCTAGGCCACTTTTATTCAGTAAAATGAGGTTTTTGGCGCCCCTGTCTGCCATCCAGAGGGCTATGGAACGTCCTATGCCTCCTAGTCCGCCAACTAGGAGGTAGGATGCATCTCGTCGGAAGATGTTTTTAGGGACATTTGGTCGCGTCATCTGGGAGATAAGTTTTGGATTTTGTCCTTCTGACAGGGAATGAGTGGCTTACCTGTATCATCTCATTGTCTCTAGCGCTCACTACAACATGTTTGTTGCTACTAGTAGAGATAGAACCCAGTGCCTGGTCCAGATCTGTCATTTTGTAGACGGACAACGAGGATGGGCCGTGAAGCTTCCCTTCATTGAAAAGTAGAATAACCTTGTTCCATATATGTCGTGCCATGTCGACTCTATCCTTTTGAAAATCGAATATGTTGAGTGACGAGAATGTTATATTCTTTGTGGCGGGCTGAATACCATCTCTTGTTTTGTTGTCATCGCCGTTGCTCAGTATATGAATGAAATGTCCAAACGACGAAACACATTTCACTAGGTCATGATGTATCTTTTGTCGTATGTTTGCGGTCGCGATGACGATCCGGGCCTTCTTCCCACTAGTCATCTCGAGAACATTCTTCAAGACATTACCCGCACCCTCGATAAAAATCCTTTCGGGTGGAATGGCGAATCTGCTAAGTAAGAATTCCTTTTGAGCCAAATCATTCACTGTAGCAAACATTCCTACTTCGCGAATGCAGCAAATTTCAAGTAGTGCCAGGCCAAGCAGGCTGGCAGCATCCTGGATCAGGACCAACTCATCTGATCTGGCTCGTGTCAAATAATGCAATATAAAATATGCGGTCGTGTATGCCACTGGAAGTGCAGCTGCCATTTCAAAAGCCATGGAGTCTCCAATGCTCTGGAAAGCGGATTCCCTATCTTGGTAGAAGCTCCTCGCCGTGCCAGCCCCGAGACAGGCGACTCTATCACCAACTGAAAGAGAGTGAACACCTGCACCGAGTTCGATTACTCGTCCACTGCATTCAAGGCCCAAAGTCCCACTCATTTTCAGCTCCTCGGAACTATCCTGAATATCCGCCTCACTCAGTCCGAATGCGATGACTTCGATTCTAACATTCCCAGTCGGTGGTGGGCTAGACAGTTCGACATCAGGCATTAGATGCGGATCCATGCCAAAACCGTTGAATCTGGAGACCCGGAGAGGCTTATCTTTCTCTCTAAAATGCTGTTCGCATTGAATCTCCCTGTCATTGATATGATTGAATTCTCGGCTCAAATCTGGTCTTTCGACTACCCGTGGTATCATAATAACTCCATTATTTTCCACATACTCAGTGTCTATTTCTCCGAAATTCACTTGAGACAAGCACCTTCGAAGGAGCTTCACAGTTAGTTCAGCAAACCTTTGATGTGACAGCGGATTTTGGGCGTCTAAGTTGAGGGTTAATATTGGGCTCACGGCGGACTCAGATCGAGCAGTTCTGGAAATGCCAATGTCGAGTCCGTATTCGGGAGAAATCGTCTTGATATCACTACCACAAGTGATCCAAAGAACTCCGGTGCTATATAGAAGAATCTCTTTCATTCTTTCTAGTGTCTTGGAATCAGGCTCTGTGAGTATGTTTGTGCCCTTTTCATTGAGAACGACGCAGAAGTTTGTTCTTGGATCTGCATCAGCGAGGCATGAAATTTCAACATTTGGCGAAATTTCTGAAAGATGGCATCTTAGGTACTCGGCTGCGGCCATGTCGCTATCATTTCCTTTAATTATTAAAAAGTTCAGATCCGTAACTTCGGTGTCATTTTGCGGTTGGCAAATAATCAAGTTTTCCATACGCTGTGAATGTTGATCAGTGGTGGCATCTAGCCTCGTTGAAAGACGAGCTTGAGTCATTATTTCGTCAAAATTATTTCCTTCATCCTTCAGTCCATTCGGGAGCTCGAAATTTCCCATGGGCCACAGGTATAGAGCTGCAGCCAGAAAGTTATCAAGAATGCTTTCTTTGGGACGAAGGGGATCGACGACAATCAGGTGACCGGATGGCTTGAGCATGGAGTGGCATAGTTTCAGCGCATCGAGATTCGAAGAAAAGGAATGAAACCCGTGCGGTGCGATTATAACATCGTATGAATAATTAGTGGACCCGAGCGTCGAAATACCCGAAACATTGCGCCCATCGTCAAGCTTCACGATATCAATCGAAGGCGACCATCTTTCCAGGTATAGTCTGACCCGTTCGTATTCGTCCTCGTCTCTATACGTGAATGTATATTTTGAAAATGGAGGACTGTCATTTTCTTCATTTCTCATGTCAGCCAGTAGCATCTCGAGAAATATTGGCAATGGCCGTCCTGTTCCACCACCAAGCTGCAAGATTGACATATCTGGCTTTTTGAAGCCCACGAGTCTGAGGTATTCTAAAGCAGAAATATATGCATCGTCCGTTGACAATACCTCCTGATAAGCACTGGATAGCTCTTCGTGGATTTGAATAAATGACTCTTCTTCAATTTGAGATAACGAAGAAAGATAGGCATCGATCGTAGTGATTAGCCTTCCCATTGGACTTGAGGAAGTATTATTTGTAAGTATGATTTCGTCTATTGATTGATTCTCGGCTGCATGTACTCGAATCATTTCCGCCAGGCACGTTCCATATTTGTCGTAAATCAGATCAGGTTTCTGACTATGCTCTTCTTTGAAAGTTTCTAGTGCGCTCTGTATCAATATGGTGACATAGTAATCATACTCTGCCAGTGAATCCGCCTTGTCTTGGTGAACATCACTGTTTATTCGAGATAGTGACGCGTCATTGTGAGTGACGAAAACCGGATCCGCTCGCCATTCAATACTATATGCGATTGGAATTTCTGATCTTCTTTGAGATATATTGGCTGCAAGTTCAAGTCGCATGCCTCTGAAACCACTGATTGATATCCTGGGACTTAGATTGCCCATTTGAGAGTCTTTCTCAGCAACGAGTATTGACGCGACAATTTGCCCACCCGGTCTTTGTCGAACATCCGTGCAAATACTAAGCATATTCCCGGGCGAAGGTGTTAAAGGACAGGATAGATGCATATAGCCAAGAGATATCGGAATAATGGGCCCCTTTTCTATCGCCATTTCATCTGGCAATGCGGCAAAAATTGCGTGAAAAATGCTGTCCAGTGTACATGGATGGATGATGTGCGTGTACTCGAAATTCATTGGCATGGCTGCTGCTGTATTCGGTATCTTTACCTCTGCAAAACATGTTCCAGCTCCGGTTGCATGTGCGCATGTCAAATTGGCGAAATAAGGTCCGTACTCGAGTCCTACCTTTTGTAGCCGGTCATAAAGCCGATCAACATCGACCACGTGAATGTTCTGTGCCTTAGAACTGAGAGGGTGGATGTTTGCGTTTTCTAGATACTGGATATTCACGTCCTCTTCGTTGTGAGCTTGGAATTCAACTTTAATATCACCCGAGCAATGCTCCGTCCATTTGTTGTCCTTTGAAACCGAATAAATGCGAAATCTATACCCATCCTCGGAGTCTGGCCTCGAGCTGTCTTCTAAAGCCCTGAGAGAAGTAAGGACTTCAATCTCTTTTGCTTCCGTGATCACAAGAGCCGAATGAATAGAAACATCTCTAATTGTGAGACCAACAAGATTTTGCGAATTTTGTGAGATTTGTGTCGCCGCCTCGATGGCCATACACAAATAACCTGCCGCGGGAAAAACAATGTCCGACTGAATTTTATGGTCTGCAATCCAAGGAATCTCGGAGATTCTAATAAAATTTCGCCAGCGGGGCTCGAATGGGCATGCAATATTGTCCGGCATGCCGAGTAAATCCGTTCGTGGGTGACTTCTATTGCGAAATGTTTTGCTCAATCGGGGCTCGGCCCAGTAAGATCGAGTATGATTCCAGCAATATGCAGGCATATCCACCAGAAGTCGTGGCTCCCGCTTGTCAACATTTTCTTTCGCGTTATTAATCGCTGTAAGGTCCAAGGGGTAGTTCATAGAGGCAAGGGCCGATACGGCACGAAGCGCAGATTTTCCCGCATCTTTGCCTCGTTCAAGCATGCTGAGATATAAGATTTTGGCTGTATTCAACTTGATATGAGACTGCAAAATTTGTTTGATAGGGCCAGAAAGAGCTGAATGCGGACCAATTTCCAGAAGACAATCCACGCTTGGCTTCTTAGCAGATCCTATTCTTTTCCCTTTTCGTCCATTCAATAACTCCGTGCGTTGGTACCAGTTATTCGTCTCAAAGCATAATGTTTCCAGCGAATCGGAGAATTTCACTTGCCCAAGCAAATTAGAGACCCAGTATTGAGGACCTAGATCATCTTGCCGGAGGCTTTTTCCAGTGACAGATGAAAAGAAAGATGCTGCTAGAGGCTGGCAGGTCTCTGCGATGGTGCGCTGACTCCGTGGGCAAATATCAGCGATCGCGCGCAGATACTCATCAGCAACAAGCTCCATATGGTGAGAGTGGTAAGCGACCTCCACGGATAGACGTCGAAGGAACACGGACTTTCCCTCCAGCTTTTCAGCCAATTCAGTAATTGCAGCTGCATCACCCGATACGGTTACACTCGTTGGGCTGTTAATGCAAGCCACATCCGCTTTCCCCGAAACAAGGCTATCAATATATGGCTTTATTGTCTCGAATGACATCCCTACAGCTATCATCGAGCCTTCAATCTCGTCCATTGCGAAAACTCCATCAGCGCTCATTCCTCTGTAGTATGCCACTTTGATGGCGTCCTCTTTATTCAGTGCACCACTCGCATAAGCCGCGGCAATCTCTCCACTCGAATGACCTGTGACTGAATCTGGGTAGATGCTCCACGACATCAACAGGTCGACGAGGGCTATTTGCAGAGCTGTACACACTGTTTGGCTGAGGAGAGGACGATTAAGCTGGGAGTCTTGCGGACTTTTGGAGATTTCATCTGGATGTTCCTTCGTGTTAGCGCATATCCTCGCGGTGCCGAGAACCCAACATACCATAGACCTTAAATGAAGTTCCCATCTCCGCCAAATAACCGTCAATTTGAGAAATGGAATCATGAAAGACAGAATACGCCTCTAATAGCTCTTTTCCCATCCCAGACCACTGCGCTCCTTGTCCTGTGAAAATGAAAGCCAAAGTCGGCCGTTTTAGAGAGATTCGAGGTTTTATGTCGCTTGAAAGTGAGTCAACTAGATCTTGAGCCGACTCTCCAGTAACTGCAGCTTTCCACATGAAGCGCGATCGACATTCGCTCAGGGTAAAAGCGACATCGTCGAGAAGGTCACTGTCGAAAATACTCTCATGCCTTAGTATGTATTCACGAAGTGACTTCGCATTCGCTTTGCATGAATATTCATCAAACCCAGAAAGCAGAAAAATTCGCTGCTTTGAAGGGCTTGGAGATATATAATTTCCTGTCCCATCTCTCCAGCTGGCCTTGGATGGTTTCCTATGCCACCTTTCTAGGCCTCGATGGGATAAATAGTCGGATGTTTCTTCAAGAATAGCATGTGCATTGCTTCCACCATAGCCAAAACTATTCACCGAGACACGATGTGGCCCAGGATGATTCCAGGGCTCGGGACAACAGGGTACCTAGCCGATATTAGCCGCCGATGCTTGATATATCCATTTGCAAACCTACCTTAAGGCTCCAATCTTCTAGTGGGATCCGTGGATTTGGCGTCTCAAAGTTCCGACTAGGAAGGATTGTTCGGTTTTCCAGCATCAGCACAGCTTTTATGACCCCGGCCACTCCACTTGTTCCCTCCAAATGACCGACATTCGTCTTGATAGACCCAATAAAGACAGGGCTTTCTGTGGAATGGCCGGGCCCCAGAACTCGAGATATGGCACTTGTTTCTAAAGGATCACCTGCCTGTGTGCCGGTACCGTGGGCCTCCACGACGTCGGTCTCACTTGGACATAGGCCTGATTTATTGTAGACATCTCGGATCAAAGATTCCTGAGCAACACCACTTGGTAAGGTTATTCCTGGCGTACGTCCATCTTGGTTTGACCCAGTCCCTCGAATGATCGCTCGGATAGTGTTTCCATCTCGCAATGCATGATCCAGTGGTTTCAAAATAACACACCCTATTGCTTCACCCCGAGAATATCCGTTGGCTTTCTCATCAAAGGTATGGCAGCGCCCATCTGGAGACAGGAATCTGTGAACTAATTAGGCAATGATTTTCGAAGTTCCTTGATGTAGCCATTCACCTCATCATACTCATCGTAGACATAAATTCATGGCTTAGGATCAAATTGACACCCGCTGCAATGGCCATAGTTGCGTCTCCGGTCTGAAGACTTTGACATGCAAGGTGCAATGCAACGAGACTTCCAGAGCAAGCCGTATCTACGGTGACACTTGGCCCTTTAAAATCATAAAAATATGATATGCGGTTTGAAGTCATTGCTCGAGACTGTCCGGAATTTGTGCACTGATACATTGGCACCGTCTCGGGGTCGCGAAGGAGTAAATCGGTATAGTCTGCGCAAAACGATCCAACAAAACACGAAGTCTTGCTTCCGGCAACCTGATGTAAAGACAATCCAGCTGACAGTCTCAGTCGTGTGTTGGTAACAAAACAGGCTCGGAATCCCTACCGTTTTCTAACCCCTCATATACAACCTCCAGTAGAAGTCGCTGTTGCGGATCCATTGCTGCGGCCTCGTCGCTAGACATGTTGAAGAATGGCGCATCGAATAGAGATATGTCCTCCTCTAAGAAGTGTCCCCCCTCTACATTGATCTGGGACAGTTCATCAGCAGTGATAAACACAATTTACATGACAAGGGGTTGGATACTCACAGTACCATGTCTTGAATGGTCTGGGTGATAAAATGCCGAGCTATTCCATCGCCTTCCTGGAATACGTGACCATTCCTCACGCTGCTCCAGCAGTGCCTCCCACAACCTTTCCACATTAGTTGCATCTCCAGGGCCTCGAAACCCCATTCCTACAATCGCTATTGGCATTGAGGCATCATTCGCCAGGACTGACAAATCGCTGTTTATATCTTGAACTGCATCTTCGAAGTCTTCTGTTTCTATGCTGCATTCCATCAACAACTTGGAGTTGGAGGCCTCAAGCGTGATTGGAATTTCGTTCATGGTGGGTCCCAGTATCGGTGCGTCTCAAAACAAAACAGACTGATGAGACAGAGCGAAAGAAGATACGGCCTAAATTGCCAGACTATTGAGACCCGAGCATGACTATAGCTAGAGAAGCTTGCACTTCATATTCCCCTCGGGTCATTTGTAGATCATTGCCAGTGGAAAGATTTGCAACGTTGAAATTGAGTGAGGGTGACACAAAAATTGCCGAGCCATTCACAAAAGAACATCCCCTTGCGAACTTCCCTTTTCTCTATATCTGCTGCATTGTCGGCTTCAACTTCACATTTCTACATATCCCTTCAATCCCTTATATTCCGGATATCTGAATGGACAACTTGCGAATTGCAGATGCCATGATGGCTACGTTTTTGGAGTCGGTGGGAACATCATGACCTTTGCCATGCACCACGAATGTGGAACAGCGTGCATCGCAAATTTTGTGTAGGGCTAGAGAGCAGCTGAAAAGTGGATCCTGTGCGCCTGCGATGTTTACACAGGGGATGGTAATGTATCCATCCAGATCTTTGTCCAAAACAGGCTCTTTCCCGGGATCCATGTGAAACGGAGGAAGGGAATTGACGAAGATGGCACAGCGGAATAGTGGAGGCTCCTGCTGGAATATTCCGGCACGATGTTGCTTTGCATGATGGATTAGGAAACCAGCGGCCAGTGTGCCCCCATGGGAAAATCCTAAGACGCCATCAAAGGGGCCATGGAGCGAGATTGTTTCATAGAGTAGCTCGTACGCCTCCAAGATGTCCGTTTCATCTGCATCTTGGAGGGAGAAAGTCCGCGGGAACCGATAATAGCTATAGAAGGGCCCGTCGTAGTAACCAGCAATCCCTGGTCCTGGGTCGGAGTCAACTTCGCCCTCAATGAAGTGAAAGGTAGCCATATTGTCTTTCTGCAGGTCCCCGATGAGTCCGCCTGAGGGTAAGTTATCAATCAGCAGCTGGCGAATCAGTCTAACTGGGACTTTCCATACTCAATTGCGAGCGTAGAATCTACCACACGGTAGTTCAGTCAGTCATAATGCAATTGAGTCTCTCGCCTCTTTTACCAATGCAAAGGCTCACCTTTTCGCTTGTGCCCCATCCATGGAGGCACAAAAGACGCAATGGCATCTTGTCGAGTGCGAAGAAAAGGAAAATAGGGAGGGAAAGGGAAAGTCACCGATGCTTGACCAAGTCAGGTGTTTTTGCTTGTCATGTCTGCATCGTTATATATTGTGCCTGAAACTTTTCTAACCGGACACTTCGCAGTCAATTCGTTTCGTCCTGTTGTTGGCAAAGATTGAAATGGAAAGAGAGGGCATTAGAAAAGTCCCCGTTGATAGAAAAAAAGGCCATAGCTGATAAAGTGCAAGTTGCACAATGGTGGCCAGGATGATCTAGAATGCGCATGGGCAACCAGGCATCAACAATCAAACCAAAAATTACAACCCCATCCCAATCGAGATTTGGAACCCACTGAAAAGCACTCTGTTTTTCTTTTTGCCGACTTTGATATCTTTGCCGAAGCGAAGTGGCTCATAATGTCGGCAAAAGCAAGGTCGGTGACGTAGTGGTGTTGGGAATCGCCAGATCGCGATCGGCCGGCATCAAGCGCGCCTTTAAAGGGAACACCCCTGGTTTTCTCCGCAACAGCATCGGAATCCCCGGATCAAAGAGAAAACAGAAAACAGAGGCAAAGAATTACCCGATATCAGAATTAACTATGCCGTGGTCATTTGCTCTGCCCCAGGGGGTGTTTAACTCTCCGCTACTGTCGGTCGCCACGCCCATCGCTGGTGGAATGGCTGTCGCGCTTCTCGTCAATCGTGAGTGATTTGAGTTATTTCTCCTAGCCATGCATTGAATTGAACCCAAAATTCAAGTTCAAGTTCAAATTCAAACCCCGAAGCACACCCACTCACACCGTATGTTTCAGAGAAAAAAACCAAGACGACTTACCGCGACCTCCGCCAACCGCCGCTCAGTCCGCCGGCCTGGCTCTTCGCCCCTGCCTGGACCGTTCTTTATGGACTGATGGGATATGCCGCGCACCACGCAACCAAGACCGCGGCCAATTCAGTATCACTGGCTGTTCGTGACGCCAATGAAATGGGCCAGACGCTGTATACATCGCAGCTTGCGCTCAATTTTCTCTGGATGCCGCTTTTCTTCGGGGTGGGTCGGCCAGCCACGGCTCTGGGCGATATGACCCTGTTGATAGGCAACGTGACGCTTCTCTTGAGCAACTGGTGGAGCGCCGACCGAACTGCTTTCTGGTTGATGACTCCGTACTACGCGTGGTTGGGATATGCTGCGTATCTCAATGTGGGAGTGGGATACTTGAATGGCTGGGCGTTGCCCGATAAGAAGCGCTCGGAGGAATAGAGCAAGACTGCCAAATTTTTGTTTTTTGTTTCATCGTGCATCGTGCATGACACATACGCCATGCGCCATGAGCCATGCAAATGCAAATGCAAAACAAATGTGAAATATGTAATGTGAGGAGAGGTGGAGTTGGAGGTGGAGTTGGAGGGGAAATCAGATGGGCGTTCTGGACTCGGAGTATCATCACATCACATCACAGGCGTTAAGGAAATGGCATCCATTCAACCATTCAATTGATTCAGAATCCATTCAGAGCATGACTGTACTGTAGTAGTATTTACGGAGTCGCCAGAGGGCCCACTTCCTGCGAGTGGCGCACAGGGAGCACATGTGTCCTTGTCATGTCTCGGCGATTCGTAATGTTGGACAATGTTTGTGGTGATTGCTCGGCGAGTGGACCTGTTTCTATGTATAACCGGGGCTCTTGGCTGGAAGCTCCTTTTGTTCTATCTTCGCGGTCTCCACTTGTCAAACTTGAAATGTTGTCATGGCTTGGATGATCCCATTGATGTGGACCATTGCGCTGTCACACCTCCTTGCAAGAGTCCACATCAGCTCCTGAGCTCAGGAGGTGGCTATATACCGTTCTGAAAGTAGTAAATTTTTTGATCTCATTTTTTTTCCCATTGTAGGGGTCGTGGAGCCATGATCGTCCTGTCGGGAGACCCGAAAGGAAATCACGCAAAGCAGGGTTGTGCCCAACTGTGGATGTGAAAGATAGCACGGGCGTGCTTAGGGTCGACAATTCCAGGGTTTTTATCAAAAAAATTTAGGACAATAAGCGATAAAGGTGAAAAGCGGCGCAAGGCTAGATCGCATTAGGGTTGGCTGGACGCTAGAAAGGAGAGATAGAAGCTGGAACGAACCATCGAATAACGGAAGAAACGGTCCAAGCTCGCCACCCGACCCACTCTAGAGTGATGTACAGGTGGTACGTGTGTCTGTCTAGGCGCCCATCATTGGAGAGGGAGTTGAATTTTGCCAGGGGGTTGAGGCAAAGAAGGATCGCGAAGTGTAGAGTAATCAGTGAGAGAGGAGAGAGGAAGAAGTCAGTGGGAGAAGAGAAGAAGAAGGGAAGAAGTCACGGGTCAACTTCAACTTCACTCAACTCTACAAACTACAAACTACAAACTACACACACTTCTACTTTATTCAACTTTACAATAGTACTTGTCTATCGATCAATGGATCCGGTCGATCCTGAATCTAGACTGATCTGCTTCCAGTCTTCTCTACAAAAGTGCCGAGAGTCCAGAAGCTCCAATTCTTTCTGATCCACCGGCGCTGTTCTCCACTGGCTGCTTTCTACTAATATTCTCCGTATCTCTCTGCTTGCGCTGCTCAACTCTATTCAATTGATTATTTCCCTCGTTTCTCCTTTCTTTTTACTCTTCTTTTTTTTATTTTCCTACATCTACAATATCTGCTATCTGCATACACACACTCCATTTACTATTGTTCCCCAAACAGCTGGACCATTTGGTCCTCCACTCTCGCTTCGATGTCCTCTCCCATCACCAATCCTCACCCCAGCCCGACCGAAGAATTCGACGAAATTCCCTTGCCCACATCTTTACCTCCTGCAGGTCTTCCTAGTCCTATACTCAATCCGACTCGACAGAGCCTCGAGCGGGAAACTACTGCAGATGCGCATCAATACGAGGCTGGCCTGCACGACATCCACTCTCACTCGCAGCAGACACAGCAACAACCCACCCCACCAATTCGTTCGCCGCGAGTGCGTTTTCGCTCTATCAGCCGGTCGGTAAGCGAGAAATTTCACGGCCACAGTCACAGTCACGGTCAAGGCCAAGATGACTCGCATCATCGCCTTGCTTCGGATCCCTCCGATGCCTCGCAGCAATTATTGTTGCCGCCGCCCGAGTTGAATGAACCATTGCCCTCCGGAAGCGTCACCCCACCAGCCCCCGCACATTCTTATACACGCGGCCTCACAGGTGGTCGAACGCCTGAGGAATCTGCGATCACTGAACAACCCACCGAAGACGAAAAGCAGAGTCTCATTGAACGGACTGCTTCTGCACGTGAACGCTTTCGAGCTGCTGGTCAGCTACTGCGCCAAAAGACTGTTCGTCTCACAGAACGTTTGGGTCGCCCTCCCGATGAGGGCGAGGCTCTGAATGCTTCTTATTTCCCCGATGATTTTGACAATGGTATTCCCTTGGAAGAACTTCAGGCACGACGCGCCCGTCAAGATGCAGACCGACTCCAGGCTTTGGAGAGTGGCGTCCAGCCCATTGAGGCTGCCCCGACCGCCGAAGCCCATCGTTTGGTACGCAGTATGACCCAAGCCCAGGAGCGCGAACGCAGACGCAAGCCGCGCGGCGCATACCAACGGTCGGGTCAAACAACTCCCGAGGGTGGTTTGCGTGGTTTCGCCCGCCGACGATCGAGCGGATTGGCAGGTGGCAGTGGCATTCTCTCGCAACTATTGAAGCTGCAGGCCGTTTCGACGGGCGGCTCTTCGTCTCGCCCAGAAAGTGTCATTACCGATGATTCCGATAGTGATACTCAAGTCTCGTCTGGTGCGACGACCCCAAAGAAGGGCTCGCTCTCTCCGTCAGTGCCTGCATCGGCTCTGGGATCTGGCACTGCGACTCCTCGCAGGGAAAAGATCAAATGGTACAAGAAATCTGCTCACCGATCCACCTCGTCGCTGGTCGACGCGTCTATGAATCTTAGCAGCACCACTTTACCCGGAGTCGTCCCTCCAGTGCAACCGGGCAAGAAACATAAAAAGAACAAACGCAAGACTCGCTTGGAAGATGAGATCCGTGTCACTGTTCACATCGCCGAGATCCTCGCTCGTCAGCGTTACATTATGCAACTTTGCCGGGCGCTTATGCGCTACGGTGCACCGACTCACCGTCTTGAGGAGTACATGCAAATGACCGCTCGTGTCCTTGAGGTTTCTGGTCAGTTCTTGTACCTCCCGGGTTGCATGATGATGTCCTTCGATGACCCCGTCACTCGCACCGCCGAGGTCAAGCTGGTTCGTATGGTTCAAGGTGTCGACCTTGGTCGCCTCGCGGATACACACAATGTCTATAAAAACGTTGTCCATGATCTGATTGGTGTCGAAGAAGCGACCCAAGAACTCGACGAGATCATGCAGCGCAAGCCACGATTCAATAAGTGGATTCTCGTTGTGATGTACGGTCTAGCCAGTGCTACGGTCGGCCCTTTCGCTTTCAAGGCCCGCCCGATCGATATGCCTATCATCTTCTTCCTGGGCTGCCTGGTTGGCCTAATGCAACATGTTCTCGCCCCACGTTCTGTCCTCTATTCCAACGTTTTCGAAGTCACCGCCGCTGTCCTCACGTCCTTCCTCGCCCGGGCTTTGGGGAGTATCAAAGTCACCCGTAACGGGACTTCTGAAGAGCTTTTCTGTTTTTCTGCTCTGGCACAATCATCTATCGCCCTGATTCTTCCCGGTTTCATGGTTCTTTGTAGCAGTCTGGAACTGCAATCACATCAAATGATCGCCGGTTCGATTCGGATGGTCTATGCCATTATTTATTCGCTTTTCTTAGGCTACGGCATCACCGTGGGAACCACTATATATGGTCTCATGGATGCTGGCGCCACCTCATCATCTACATGTTCCAATGTCAGTATCTACGGATCTGAATACGCACGACAGTTTCCTTTCGTCGCCATTTACGCAGTCTTTCTCGCAATCGTCAATCAAGGAAAGTGGAAGCAAATGCCGGTCATGGTCTTTATCGCTGTCTCGGGATACATTACAAACTACTTCAGTACGACTAAGCTTGGCTCCAATTCTGAGGTCGCCAATACCGTCGGTGCCTTCACCATCGGTGTTCTTGGTAATCTCTATAGTCGTCTGTGGCACGGTCATGCTGCAACTGCCATTCTCCCTGGTATCTTTGTACTCGTGCCCTCTGGTCTTGCTTCTAGTGGTTCTCTCATCGCCGGCATCAAATATGCCGACGAAGTGCGTCACAATTTGCAAACATCCGGTAACAGCTCCTCCAGTAGCAGCTTGTCTGCATCTTCCGTGGCAAGCCTTGGTTTCGGCATGATCCAGGTCGCCATCGGTATCACTGTTGGCCTGTTCATTGCAGCCCTCATTGTCTACCCTTACGGCAAGAAGCGCACTGGTCTGTTCAGCTTCTAGTCTTGTACTGTACACTTCCGATTTTTCCTTGTCTGACATATCCCTTTCTACCATTCCCTCTGATCACATTTCATCTCATACACGGTCATATAATGATGTCTTTTCGGGTTGTCATTGGAGCGATTTCTTGAGCGATTCTCATCAGCGATTTTTTTTACAAAGATTTTGATTTAATTTGAGCGTTCTTTTTGTCTGAGCACATATCAGGAGGATTTTTTTTGTCTGTCATTTAGAAGTTTCGATCATTCATACATAGAACACAAAATTTCTTATTCGTCCACCCACACCTGCTTCTCGCCAGTGTCCCACATCCATTCATTTCACTTCAGTAGGAACAACTTCAGTAAGTCCAGAATCTATATCATTTCCTCTTCGCTGAAAACTAGAAATTGAATTAGACGAGATCCGATCTCTGCGGTCGGGACCTGCCGATCCCCACACAACCGGAAGGGCGGTCCGTGTCATACAGAAAATATCCGACTGCCGGTGATATCCTTGGAGGCCTATATGAAAAAACCAATCTCACTCAAGTCACCTCTATAATATACATATACAAAACATGCGGACACCACTATCAACAGACTTCGTCGTCACAGAACGCGGTGGCGTCGTCGAAAATCGCCACGCAGTTCACGCCGCCATTGTCGATAGCACAGGACGTCTTCTATATAGCGTCGGTGACCCAACAAGAATCACCCTGGCCCGATCAGCCGCTAAGCCCGCACAAGCACTGGCAATTGTTGAAACAGGCGCTTTGGAAAAATTCAACCTCACCGACGCTGATTTAGCTCTCATGTGTGCTTCGCATAGCAGTGAAGATCACCATATCAGACGGGCAAGATCTATTCTCTCTGCAATCGGTGCTTCAGAGGATGATCTTCAATGCGGTGGACATGTTCCCATCTCACCAGCTGTTCATCGAGCTTGGATTAAAGCGGATTTTAATCCCACGCCTGTTTGCAGTAATTGCTCAGGTAAACATGCTGGTATGATTTCAGCGGCAAAGGCTTTGGGGACTGATGTGCAGACCTATCATTTGCCAGATCATCCGCTTCAGCGACGGATAATGGCTGCTGTGGATGAGATATGTGCATTGAAAACGGAGTCGAAATGGGGTCTTGATGGGTGTAATCTTCCTGCACCGGCTTTCCCACTTGATTCTCTTGCGCGAATGTATGCTGCTTTTGCGGATGCCGCAGGCCAGGATGGATCTACTAGAGGAACTACGAGGTCTATCGCTATGGGACGGGTCTTTCGTGCTATGGCTAGTTATCCTGAGAATGTGGGGGGTGAAGATAGGTTCTGTACTATTCTTATGAGGGCTTTTGGAGGAGAGGTAATTGGTAAACTTGGCGCTGATGGTTGTTATGGCGTTGGTGTCAAGGAATCTGCATGGACAAGTCAGCTTGGGGCTGTTGGTGGTATCGGCATTGCGGTCAAAATTGAGGATGGCAATATCCCCATTCTTTATTCTGCTGTGACAGAGATATTGGAGCAGTTATTCATCGGTGATTCAGATATGCGCCGGGAATTGTCTTCGTTTCATTCGTTTGAAGTCAAAAATACTGTTGGAGTTGTTACTGGAAGCACATCTCCTCAGTTCAAGCTTCGTTCGGAGTGATTATTCATCGAATTCTCTAAGCGTCTCTATCATATTCTTTCGATAGGATTAGAATTGTTGTATAGCTGATGAGCCATAGATACCATGATTTCATAAATCAAGTTCAATTTCAACTATCTGGACAAGATATGTCCGTCTCATACACATGTGAAAACTTTGGGAAAATGGAGTTATATAGTAATCTTCAAACGCTCACTTTATGATCTATTATGCAGTTTTGATATATCTACTTCACTTCGTAACACTCCGCTTGAAAGCTTGTTTCGCCTACTGGCGAACCAGAACACCGCGGTATCTCATCTTTCCATCACGGAGGGTTTGCATGGCCTCCTCGACACCGGCCTGGTTCAAGGGGAATGTCATCTTGGTAGGGACAATCTTCTTGTCAGCGGCGAATTGAACCAGAGTTCGCAGGCTGCGACGAGAAGCGACAAGAGAGCCCTGGATACGGATACCCTTGATGTTCATGTAGAGCAGAGGAACGGGAGAGGGAGCAAAGTCGACAGTGAGAGGGTAGATGGATCCGTGAACGTCCATCAGAGGAATGAGGCTGAATCTCATATTAGCACAGTTCAATTGAATTGATCCTTAGGGATATCTCGACTTACGAGGTATAATCAACGTTGGCGCTACCGCAGAGCAGCAGGTGGTTGACAGGCTTGCAGTCCTTGAGCTCCTGTCCAGCACGGAAGACGTGGTACTCGGAGGCGCCGAAGCTGAAAGCCTCCTCACGCTTAGCCTCAGAGCTGGAGAAGACGACAACGTGGCAGCCCATAGCAGAGGCGAGCTTGATGGCCAGGTGGCCCAGACCTCCGATACCCATAACACCGACACGGTCAGTAGGGCGAACACCATACTCAGACAAAACAGTCCAGACGGTGGCACCGGCACACATCAAAGGCGCAGCATCAGAAGAGTCGTATCCATCAGGAATAGGGACAACACAGCCAGCATCCCAGACGACACCATGTCCAAAGGAACCGAGGTCGTGGTCGTGGGTACCATACTCCTTCTTGTTCTCACAGTACTGATCCCAGCCTATAAATTATCTCAGCGTGTCCATCTTGGTTGACAGCTTTCCTTATTAGAGACTTACCAGACAGACACTTCTCACAGGTGCCGCAGACGTAGTGAGTGTATCCAAATCCGACACGCTCTCCAACCTTGACGTTTGTGACATCACGACCGAGCTGGCGAACAACACCAACACCCTCGTGGCCCAGAACCATTCCTGACTTCAAAAAGTGCTCATCGGTTCCGCACAGCCCGGAGTGTGTTGTCTCAATGTAAACCTCATTGGGTTGCAATTCACGAGTAGTCTTGTCCGCAACGATCTTGCCCTCTTGGGAGCCACGGAAAACCTCGAATGTGACGCTCATTTTGTTTGATGGAAAGAAAGATGCGAGATCTTGGGGTATCTTGATTGAATTGGATAGCTTGATTATTGGGAAATGTATTGAATGAATACAGACAGATCTAGTTCTCTACCCTGACTTTTAAACCATTGCCAGACCTCCAGTGGCACCACGCTGTCTAATCCGATTTCTCATCATATTTGATTTAAGATGTGCCGTGTTCCAGCGATCAATGTGGATTTTTTTCAGTGGAGTTACCTCGTGGAAAAGATTGGAGGTGGAGTTTCACGTCAAGAAAAAAAAAGAACAAAAAATTGTTCCAGAGAATTCTACGCGGGTTAATCTGGATAAGCTTAACCTGTATAGGATCGAGTAGATTCCGTGAAGGTCCCCATAGGCCCGGAGAGAACCAGATCGAGCAGTTTATGCGCCTGTGATCGCCCTGCACCGTTGGGATTGGACCCGCAAACCCAGATTTTTTCTGCAGGGACCAACGGTGCAACTCCCATCCGAGCCGAGGTTTTTCGGCGACTTTTGGCCACTGCGGATAAATCGGCCCGACTGTCAAATTCTTCGAAAAGGGTTTCAATGCCCGTTGAGTTAATCACGTTGGTATATCCATATAGAGTGTGGTTGTTTTGGGATCGAGTTCTCAGCTACAAAGATAGAGTATAGTGGTTCGTAATGGCGCTTTTAGTTGCATTTTGACGTCAACATGGCGTTTAGCTATTACCACTATTGGAGCATCCTTCTTTATAGTAACTTATCTCAAAGCCACCTGGTACATAGTACTAGGATCATTGGCTCCGAACAATCTCCGTTTTGTCTTGGAAGTACTGCTACTTCATACGGGATGCGATCCATGACCATGCCTTTCACCGTAAAGGTCAAAGCTCTGTGCTATGAGAGGCCCGAACGCGAAATTTTTCTGATATAAGTATTTCAAATACTTATAAGTTCCCTTGAACTTGTTGCTATAGATACCATATCCACTTACTAGACACCATCAGACATTTGCCCCTTTTGAGGGCCTACTAAATTATCCACAGCGGTCGGGAAATTTGTAGATCATCCTGGACTGGAGCGATTGCCGAACGAATGTCCACTCTACAGTATGGAGCACGGAGTAGTATTGCCGTAGATATTCATTTCGTGGTCAGTAAATTTCCATATGGGTTTATACGAAGGATGCAAGCCGCATACCTCTACGGCTGCTGTGGCTTGAAGCTACTTAGGAGCTTACTCTATATCGCGTTAATAACCACTTCTATGCGCGTCCACCGACGTCACTGTCCTCCTGATAGTTAGTTGAAAAAAGCTTTATATGTAAAAATATATTTTCCGCGGGTCAAATCAAGTGACCCATCCAACTTTGGATGCCGTTGAAGATCTGCCGCATCCGCATGCCTTCATAGTGCTGGCTCGTTTCAGATCTCCACTTCCAAGCACTCTAATTTGCTAGTTTGACCCCTGCTTCATGTATTCTCCGTCCTCCGTACCCCGTACAGAAAAGAGAAATCCTGATAGACGCGGGTTTCCTATCTGGGCTACTATCGCAGATGTTTCCAAAATGGACGACGCTCAGACACTTACTCGCTTGCCTTCCTAGAACACCAAGCGACTAGGCACTGATCGTTTTGATGCCATGACCTAGGTAGGTCATTCGGAAATTTCGCCGAGAAGTGCTCCATTTGTGCGCTTTGCATGGTCTTTTGGTGTAATTTCAACAGCTTCTACTATGACTCCTAGTGAATTATTTGATTTCCCGCGATTTCTCTAAAATTCTTATCATTCCCAGCAACACAAGCAACCCCTAGCCTTTTTTAGAGCGAGCGAGTAAAAGTCGAAAAGCCGATAAGTGTTGTATTTGGGCTTTTGGTACAGAGTACATTCCTTTATGTGAATATTTAAATCTGGCATCGGGATTGACACATCGGATAGTTCATATTCAAATATATGATATTAAGAAGGAAAATAGAAATGATTTTCTTGTAGTAGTCAAGGACGATTCTTAGCCGCCGAGAATTCTAGGATGTGAGATATTATTGTAACGCCCTGTGTGACTCAAATGACGCGAATACCGCCTTGTTCGCGTTGGCGACAAGACCAGAAAGGGTCGGTTACCTGCAGCTGGTGGCATTTGATGGTGTTGGTGGCGCCCGCCCGCACACACCAGGGGAAATCGCCCAGTGACGACGCCGAGCCACCGTGGCTTTAGCTCAAAGACTGCCACCCGGAAGTATAACACCACCCGTGGGCTCGAGACTCTGGTTCAACGGGGAGGATAGTTCTCCGGTCGGGCTGAGAGAAAGCGGAAGCTGTCTTGACCTCCAACCACGGTGCGCCTAGCCGGCTTCGGAAATCGCAATCGGCGCCTTGGCCTGGTTGCCACGACCCCCGAGGGCCTCTTTCGTGTGCCTTGGGGTCATATGCGAATGAGTTGACAGATGTACGGAGTCCGCAGTATGTACATACATACAAACATACTCGAAATAGCCGGGCGAACCCTGATGACTCTTAGTCAAGCAAAAACTCTAGTGGTTGAATGCTGGGATGGAAGACATACAGATGGGATCCTGGGAGAAGGGGGGCCAGACAAAGACTAGCGGGCCCTAGGGCGCAATCCAGTGAACAGATTCAGTTTAGCAGCTGTCACTACTGCAGTCCATCTTTACACCAATCGCTGTGATCCGACTTGCTCCAAGGCCATGGCTAGCTAGTATCGCAGAATTTCGAACGCCGAGAGAATCATGGAGAGAATCAAGCAATCCATCTGGCATTAGCATGAAAGAACATGCGCCTCTTTCATGTACCTCATTGCCTGATTCAAGCTGTCTTGAGTCTTCCAAGAATCTTTTTCTTGATTTCCATTGGACCAAGAGACCAAGACCTTGGGGATGGGCCGAAAGACCCGTTACCCCGTGGGCAGAATGGATCATTTCCCCAGCTTGCCATGGCTGAGCCAAGACCAGGCGTCCTTCGCGTGGCTGATGCCGAGAAAACCCCCCGGGTGCAACCTCTTGGCCTCTTCCGATCTTGTGGCCCAGGCGCGATGTCTTTTGATGTATGTCATCGAAGACCAACACTTTTAGATCAATGCGATGACACCCATGCTGGCTCGTCTTGATTGGTGTATACTGTTTCTTTTCTCGTTCAGCTATCTCCATTTTCACGAACAGTTCATGGTGACTCGACTGTCATTTGATGGTTGGATCCACTCTCATCTACACTTTCTATTGGCCATATTACAACTTCAACCCCAGGCAACGACAGGCCTTCTTCCACTACCATGAAACTACAAAGTGCTTTTTGCCGGTTTAAAAAAGGCACATCACCGCTCGGCTAAAACCGGATTTGAAAATGAAAAATGGAAGAAAAAAGCACCACCGAAGCTAATCAATGGCTTATTACCTTCGAGGTAAGCCCGCCAAGTTGTGCCATGCCGCTGCCAAGCAGTGGCATATCACCGCCAAGTGTTTCGCACATTTACCAGCAGGTGAAAGTCTGGGCATTTGGACCAGTTACAATTTCACGGCCGAGCCGCCCCCAAATCCTACTACCGTGGAATTGCCCCATCCCCGCTGCGCACGAAGGCCTCCAAGTGTCTTGGCTATCGCAATGCCCTGTAGAACCCCGGTCACCTCGGGTTACTACATTTGTCAATCCGGGGGGCTTAAATGGAGTTGTGGATACAGTATATAACCTGTTGTCTGTCAGGTTCCTTTTTCCTGCTCTCAATGCTTCCTTTGGTTCTCGCCTGGCGTGCTGTGTTTCAACATGTTTAACTGGCCGAGGTTCTTTGGCTTCAGAGGCCGTTCTCTGAACTTGGCCATCAGTTCTCTTGGCAGTCTTGATTTCCTGTAGGACACTTCTATAACCTCTTAATTTCATTTATATTTTCTTTGCTACTAACGATTCCTCGATAAGGCTCTTCGGTTATGACCAGGGTGTGACTGGTGGTATTCTTGACCTGCCGTCCTTTATCAAGTACTTCCCCGATATCAATCCCGATGATCCAATGATCGAGGGCAATGCGCCCCTCATTTCCCAGCGCAGTACGAATAAAGGAATTGCCGTTGCAGCATACAATTTAGGATGTTTCTTCGGTGCTATCTTGACCATCTTTATCGGTAACCCCCTCGGTCGACGAAGGACCATTTTCTGTGGTTGTGTCACCATGGCTACTGGAGCTCTCCTGCAATCAACTTCATTTGACCTCCCGCAATTCATTGTTGGTCGAATCATCACTGGTATTGGAAACGGCATGAACACAAGTACTGTTCCTACATGGCAGTCTGAATCATCAAAGGCCCATGACCGTGGCAAAATGGTTATGATTGAGGGTGCGCTGATCACTGGTGGTATCACACTCAGTTACTGGATCAACTATGGTAAAACAACCTCTGGCTCTTCAAAATCAGAGCAAATACTGATGACCGGAAAATAGGCATGTCTTTCATTGGAGAGAAAGAAGTTGCATGGCGATTCCCCCTTGCCTTCCAAATTCTTTTCGCAGTCGTTATCTTTATTTCCATTCTCAATCTCCCAGAGTCTCCACGATGGCTCGTGATGCAGGGCAAGGATGACGAAGCCCTGGAGATTCTTGAAGCACTAAACGAAAAGGACCGGGATGATCCATTCATCAGAAACGAACTCATCGCCATCAAAGAAACAGTCAAGGAAATGAACAAGGGTTCCTACAGAAGTTTGTTCAAGATGAGCGAATACCGAGAGTTTCACCGTGTTGCACTTGCCTACGTCAACCAGATGTTCCAACAGATTTCTGGAATTAATTTGATCACTTACTATGTGAGCAAGCTTTCAATCATCTACTATTCTACACTCGTGTAGCAAATATACTGATATCTTTTTCCAGGCACCGGACTTGTATGGGCAAATCGGACTGGGTGGAACTAGTCTTCCTAAACTTCTCGCTGCCTGTAACGGTACTGAGTACTTCATGGCTGCATTCATTCCCATTTACATTATCGAGAAGGCTGGACGTCGTCCACTGATGCTTATCGGAGTATGAATTTAATTCCCAACAACCTATTCTGTGATAGATGCTAATTCAGAACTCAGGCTGCTGGCATGTCGATCTCAATGGCTGTTCTTGCAGGTTGCAACTACCGCTTGACGCATCTCGACGACAAGCAAGCTGGTATTGGACAGGCTGTTTTCCTGTTTGTCTTTAACACTTTCTTCGCCATCGGTTGGCTTGGAATGACTTGGCTTTATCCTGCTGAGATTGTACCTCTGCGAATCCGTGCCCCAACCAATGCATTGGCGACCAGGTATGTCAATCTGAGAGGTATTGCGTCGATTTTTGATCTATCTAACTTGTCGTTCCTTGTAGTGCCAATTGGATCTTCAATTTCATGGTGGTGATGATTACCCCCGTCGCCTTCGACAGTATTGGATATAAAACCTACATCATTTTCGCTGTTATGTAAGTTCACAGTTTCAGCGAAGCCTTTCTTAACTCGGATATCACATACTGACTACCATAGCAACGCTTTCATGTTCCCATGTGTCTACTTCTTCTTCCCCGAAACTCGTTATCGGTCTCTGGAGGAGATGGATGCTATCTTCAAGAAGTCTACCAATGTCTTCAATGCTGTTACCATTTCTATTCACGAGCCTTACCGCTACGACAAGCACGGAAATCTCAAGCCAGAATACCTGGAGGAGGCCATCCGCCGTCAAAGCGCCACGGTGCATGTTGCTGGCGAGAAGTTTGACAGTGATGAAAGTTAATTTAATACTTCATGGGCGAGATTTGGGCTTGATCGTCATGATTTGTGTTACCCCATATAATTCGCAATTGGAAATGTTACTATATTGCAATTTAGATTTTCGCCTTCACGTCTTGTCTCCTGAAATAAACTGAATTTAGAAAGTCTTCTTACTAAAGCATCTTGGACGATGACCAACAGGGCTATTTCGCAGCGCTCTAGTGACTTCATTAATATTTTATCTCGTAACTGGTAGTGGTAGTCCCTTCCGAGATAAATCCCAGCTTTTCACTCATATATCTCCCTGGATGAAACATTAGTGAGATGTCACCGACCTCAACGGTTAAATTAGGGTTCTGCCAGCCACATGTGCCTCACGCATATTTTGTCCACGAGTCCGGGGGAAAGGTGGCCATCAGTTGAGCAGGCTAGCGCCTTAGACATACAGATTCTGTAGATCAGCTGCAACTTAATGCACTGGGTCACCCATAGCACATCCTTTCTGTTTTAGTGCTCACCCCCTCACCAAGCCATGGCGAATTTGCAAAATAAGTTTTAAGTCTGGTGCGGCAGCTCAAAAAAAAAAAAAAAAGGAAAAAAGGAAAAACTAAATAGATGAAATATAAATATCCTTTACTCTCGCGGGACATGGGTTTTAACTTGGAACTCTTAGGAATTAGAGTTATCCGAACAAGACCATGCAGATGAACCTGAGACCTCTTTACTGGACGCAATTATGTTCACAATCGATCCATAAGTTCCAGCGATCATGAGAAAGGAGCCAGTAATAATGATAAAAATGTTCCAAAAAGCCAGGAGAGCCCATTTGACAGAGGGTTGATCTCTCCCATGCTTCCAATTATCATATAACCACATGCAACCCATCGGCTGGAACGACATGAATGTACCAAGTAGGGCACCAATAAGGGATACTAAATCGCCAAATATTGGGATGCCGCTAGCGATTAGATATGACGAGATCGTGATAGTGAATGTACAACCAAACCAAGTTGCCCAATGCTTGAGCGAGTTGGCTGTGAGATGTTCAGAGCCTCGAAGGATTCGCACGAAGATATATTTGCTTGAAAACTATGACTGGTTAGAATGGAAAGGATTAGGGCATCAGATATTACTACCCACATGAAGAACTATCACTGTACTTGCTACTAAGCCCGGAAGTGCAATACCATATGCAACTTTCTTGACCATCGTACCGGCTGATCCAAGCGCAGGGGACGCGACATATGATCCACAATAATAATAGATAACTGTACCTATGGCGACATACATCATAGTTATAGCAGCCTGGCATATGAGGAGTGATCTGGTATAGAATTCAGGATTGCGCATTTCGGCGGCGATAGGGAAGAAGCCTGGGTTGGAATCGTTAGTATAAGGAAATAAGTATGCAAAAACAGGACTAATGTAGTTCTGAAGCTTCTATATCTACTTCAGATGGATTTAAAATAAGAGTTAACTCACCAGGAGTGCCGGCGTATGCAAATACAATAGATGAGACTGCCGTTATTCCCTTAATGAAAGACGGTCCTCCTACAATCTCGAAATCCGATACCCATCGGTCGGTCGCAGGGGCTGTTGGGGGCCGCCCTTGAAGAGCGACCGCAATGGTAACAATCATAACTACTCGTTATTGAGTAAACATTTTGGAGACAAAGGTCTAATCTAAAGACATACCAGCTGTGAAGACAGATATTACTCCAGCCCAGGCTGTCCATTTGATTTTGCCCAGGGTGCGAATGCTTGCAAGGCCGAACGAGGAGACTGCGGACACTGCAACAAACACGGCAGTGCAAGTCCCATGAGACGAAACAGCATTCAGTCCTATGGATGTGCTCAAAAGCCCAGATCCGCAACAAAAAATCCAGTCTAGCCTATATCAGCTCTCTTCAAAGCTATACATCGAGGATGCATTGATGACTTACAGATACAAACGCCAACCCCGAGAGCTTCCCGGCCTAGTCGACCGAACATCAATTCTCCTGCATCATCAATGGCGTATACCTGCGGATGATTCAATTTGAATTTTCCAATAACATAATTGGACCAGGTGGTGATGGATGCAACTGCAAGTATACAAATAATGCCCGGGACTACCCCCAACGAATCTAGGATTTGGGGAATGGAAAGAACACCAAGGCCGAATTGTGTTTTCAGCATAACAGCAACCGCTCCCTTCCATCCTAGCTAGAAGCTGTTAGATATCGGATTGACAGGCAGGTGGTTATTCAATTTCTCACATTTCGATAATTCGGTCCTTCTTCAGTTATCTCACCGAATACTGCATCTTGTTCAGCAGATGCGGGATCAAGATCTTTTGATGACTTTTCAGTCATATTGGCATTCTGGTCAGCAGATACCTGCATGTCACGAAGTATGAAATTGATGGTTCTGGGCAAAATATGCGCATCCGTCGTAGGGAGTGATTAGTTGAGCATCTGATCGAATTGACTGGCTGGTCGCCAATTATTATATGTCGCAGGTAAATGTTAACGCTAGTAACTCTCTGTACCGCAAAATACAAGTACTCTTTGTGATCCCAAGTTGGCCGGAAAGACATGCCCTTAGAAGTACAGCATATATCCGACAGCTGGTCCCTGTTTGACAAAGCTAGTACCATTTTCAAAATCAGAGCTAGTTCAGGCAGCATCCCCTGATAAGATAACATGTCACCTTGTGCATTTAGTCGTATTACTGTATGGGCTATAGATTCATCCTCTTGTCTCTCCTCAAACCAACTTCAAATCCTTAGGCTTGAGTCCAAAATGCAGCTTGGAAAAGGGCAATTTCGTCTTCCCAAATGAATGATTCTTATACGTAAAACTAATATTTCCAGGCCCACAGTCAATAGGTCGAGGAAAGTAAGCAGGATTTTGAGTAGTTTGTCTTGCCAAGAACCGGTCGAGAAGCCCGATTCTACGGAGAAACTGGGGAAAAAATCGAGTGGATACTCTCTCTAGGAGACTTCAACTGGGGGAATGCGGGGGTTGCGGGGTTAATACGGGGCTACTCGATCTGAAGACTCACCATCGCCTTGCACTCTCGTCGTTGGTGACGAAAATACTTGAGTTGGAATTTTGAAGTTGCGGGCTCAAAGCTTGATATCCTTTGTTATATCGTGGATTCCAGAGGTTGCACGAGAAGACCACATCCATTCGCTAGTCAAGTTTTAGTAGTTTTAGTACAGGAAGAATATTCATTTTTTTGCTTCTTTCTCAACGCTTGTATCTACCTCATCAAAATCAAAGATACCTTTGAATAACTTATAGAGAACACAATAATAATATTTCCAGGCAAATTTTCGTATTCAACCAAACTACTTTGAGCACAACGTACGTCACTAACAAACAGACAGACACAGCTTTCGTATAATATCCTTTGTCTCTATAATAATAGCTAGTTATCTTATGTTTGCTCGGAAAGAATTACCACACCTAAGGAAAGTGCCTTCTCTATCTGTACATGAATCCTATAGATAAAGCGATCAATCTATGTAGATCTACGAAGTCGGTTGCGCTACGGCTACTTAAGCCGCCCCCGCTCCATCCAATCAAATCGCGCAGTCGGAGCAAACAGCCGTAGTCCATAATCGCCTGCATGCTTCCCCTGCTATATGCCCTCGATTTCAGTGGTATCCCCTCTCTTGAGTGGAGAGACCCCCCGCCCGGACTTTGACGCCGGTCGTAGGAGTACTGCTCTCTCCAACACTTTGAGGGACAACGCGAATGCAGCTGCACCCGACAACAGTGCTTCTGGGAGTTAGGGAGAAGCAAGCTACCTAGTTTGCTTCTCCCTAACTCAATCTCTCCAACTCCCCACGGGAAAGTGAAACCGAAGACCACAGCATCTCCAATAATGGACCTGAATGGGTTCAGTCGTCGGATAGCCTAATGCCTATAAAGGGTCTCTGTGGTCTTAATATCTTTTCTTTCATCTACCAACATTTCAACTTTCTCTACTCAACTCTTCATAAATCAATAATGGAACAATTCGACGTGGCAGTTGTCGGTCTTGGTGCTCTCGGGAGCGGCGCGGCATACCAGGCAGCTATCAAAGGGACAAAAGTGATCGGATTTGAACAATTCGAACTAGGTCACGTTCGCGGAGCGTCGCATGATACATCACGCATTATTAGAACCTCTTACGGTTCTCCGGAGTTCGTCGCACTCGCCCGGTCGGCGTATAAGGACTGGGCGGAACTGGAAAATCGATCAGGTTTAAAGCTGGTCAACATCACCGGCGGAGTGGTGTTTCTACCCAAGGCAGGGCCAACCCCATCGAGCGACTTCACAAAGAGTCTCGATGCCAATGGTGTTCCTTACGAGCTATTAGACTCCAATGAAGTCAACAGACGCTGGCCCGGATTCAAAATCCCTGATGGAATCGATGCTGTGTACACAGCTGATACTGGTATCGTCCATGCCAGCAAATGTGTCACCGCAATGCAATACCAAGCCCGAGCGAATGGAGCTATACTGAAAGAAAAAACTCGGGTGGACAAAGTTATTCCGGACCGAAATGGTGTTATCATTGAAACATCCAACGGCTCGTACAGAGCGCGCAAAGTCATTCTTGCAGCTGACGCGTGGATCAATAAGCTTCTTGGACCTCTTAATTCTGAGATTCCCATGATGACGACTATGCAAGAACAAGTCACCTACTTCAAACCGTCGGATCCAGACCGTTATGATCCGAAAAACTTCCCTGTATGGATTTGGGGTGGCGAGACATGGTATTATGGATTTCCGACTTACGGGGAGCCGACTATCAAGGCAGGGCAGGATGCTCAAAGAAACGTTATGCATCCTGATCATCGTACCTTCGTTCACTCACAGGAGCAGCTCAAGAAGCTGACGGGTTTCATGGATTCGATTATTCCGGACCACGGCCCAGACCTACGCACGATTACCTGTCAGTATACGATCACGCCGGATAGACAGTTTATCATCGGTCCGTTGGAGAAGCACCCCGATATTATTATTGCCCTGGGCAACGGTCATGCATTTAAATTTGCTCCTGCTATTGGTCGCGTGGTTGCAGAGCTTGCCATTGATGGGAAGACGGGCGACGACATCTCCAAATTCCCTGTACCAAGCCCAAATGGCCATAGCAAACTGTAGTAGAACTCATGCTACCTAGTAGAAGTTGAACAAAATTTGAGAATTAGGATTTTTTCTATTGTCACTCAAAATTCATAATACTGAAAATATTCTAGGATCGTATTCTCTTTTGTTTGCTTGCAAGCTGCCCTGCTCTTCTTGGTCGCTTTTCTCTCACCAACCCCTTCACCCCATCGTGCCTGGTATGCTACACAAGAGAGGAATTCCGGTGTTTAATAGAAATAGCATGTCGATTTTAGTTTTAGTAAAACCCCATATGATCTCGAATTGTTCAAAACATAGCTGTGTTTATTGGACTTTTCCAGTATTTTGGAGGACAAGGATTTTAGATAGTACTTCATCTATCAATTCCGTTGAGTCTGAACTACAAGACTTTGAAAGTCCATTTTTTTTTCTTTTCTACTATATAGCATTCGTAGACTGGTTTTTGAGATTAGTTGAATTGCTAAGTGTGTTGATACTGTTTAAATATTTAGCTACAATTTTCAAAATTCGAGGAATGCGGTTATAAGTCGTACTATAATCGAATTCAATTGGCTTTCTGCATTCTGAAAGACTACAATTTTGAAGAACCCCGTGCAGGTTAGGGTACATAAAACTCTTAAGGAATCGAGGCATCCACCAAAAAACGTGGCAGAGTGGGACTCATATGATGTATGAACGGTCCATAGACAGGCCATGCACAGCATGCACCTCAATTTAGCGCTGTTTTCTTCATGCAAAAAGACCCACGGCTGACAGTGCGTGCGCCTTGTGCCGTTGCGCTTGACCTTTTGTGTGTCGTTGTGCATTTTGAGCACGCTAAAGGCCTGGTGAATTGCCCGGGGGGGGGGGAATGCCCCATCAAGCAAGTTGAATGGGATTGTTGACGGAGATCTCTCCCGACCTGATTGTTAATGGACTTAATCCCTGTCCACTTGTTTTTGTTCTTCACGCCATGACACCGGAACGTCGCTTCTTGCATGGATCCTGCGGGCGCACCCGCAACTTGAAGTCGAGAAAATCCACTTTGCCCGCTTGATCGCATTCCAGTTGAAATTCAAAATTCAAAACACGAGGGATACTGGCCAAAGCGCAGTCAGGATTTCCAGTGAAGTGGAGGGAGAGTGGGGAGAGTTGCGGTCGGAGAGTCAAATATTGTACTGTGCATTGTTGTACGGCGTAGTCTTCTGTTGGTGCGAGAGAAGCGAATCTGTGCGCCACCGATTTGGTTTTGAGCGTATCACCGGTTCAGTCAGTTCAGCTTGATGAAGGAGGGATCGGCCACCGGATACACTTCCCCGTCCCACTGAAAAGAAGTCATGAACAGTTGGTGGCGGGACGAACCTGCATTGCCATCCCAGAGAGTCGTGAGGGCCCACTTGTCTGCCCACTTCTCTGGGCCGTCGTTCTCCTTACTTTTTTAAGTCGATGAATCGCACCCCGCATTGATCTTTAGCTGTCTGGCTGTCTGGGAGCTTCTTTTCTTTCTCTTCGGTCTTATTCTGCCTCGCAAAACCGTTGAGCTTCGCCACTTGTCGGCACCGACTCCCCTCGACTCCCCCCAGCTTACCACCGTCAAGATGGAGTCCGACGAGAAAATCGCAGTCGTAAGTGCGGTCCGAGCGATCTGACATGGCCACACTCGTCTTATTTCTTATTTCCACGGTCGCTATAGGATCCCGACTTCTACCAGATTGAAGATGAATATGAGCCTAGCGACTTTCAATCGTATGCTTTCCCACACTCCCGTTCGGGTGATCTACCCCGATGATATAGGGGCTGACGAGTTGTTTTTTTTAACCATAGAGAGACAACATCTCTTGCTTCTAACATCTACAAGGGAGTGATGGATAATGGCCGGCGGTATGTGATTGAGCATATAGTAAATCCCATTTACTCATGATTGTATCCAGCTATCAAACTCTCCGAGAAGGCAAATACTGGTACGTACAATTGCTCACCTTGTCCTAACCAAAGTAATCTTCTAACCTTAGCAAAGGGGTCCCTCCGATGAGCAGCAATTCGAGGCACTCGAGGCCGGGTATGTGATGTAGCCTCTTGAACTCATATCATGCGTGCTGACTCGCCTCGAGACACTTGGTATCCATGGTTATGGACTCCGAAACAAAAAATCCTCTATTCCAGGCACCAATCAAGAACCCTAAGGTGCGATATTACATTGCAATTACTTGTTCAATATTTACCGTGTTTGATTACTGACAACGTTCTAGCGTATTCTTGATGTTGGCACTGGGCGAGGAAGCTGGGCAGTGTGAGTCTCGCGCCGATTATCTCAACCCGCAACAGCGAAATCAACTAACTTCCCACGCCCAAAAAAGTGATGTTGCCGATATGTTTCCTGAGTGTAGGAATCCCTTGTGCTTCTTTGTATCTCCAAAGAATTAATGCTCATTCCCATTAGCACATGTACGCGGAGTCGATCTCTACCCCCCGCCCATTGATTGGGTGCCCCCAAACTGCATTCTGGAAGTCGACGATGTTCTTCAGGAATGGACATGGCGTGAGAAGTTTGATCTCATTCACATGAGTCTCATGCTAGGTTCCTTCAACTCATCTGAATGGGACAAAGTTTACAAACAGTGTTACAAGTAAGTTGCGGTCTCCTCGATGGAGGCTTGATTCATAGCTCACATCTCTCTAGTAATCTAGAACCAGGCGGTTGGTTCGAGCAGTTTGAAGGAGGCTGTGAAGTACTTTCCGATGATGGCAGCTTGCCTAAGGACAGCTACCTGGCAAGCTGGGGGTCTAATATTATTGGCTCTGCTGCGAGATCTGGCCGCCCGGTCGACACGATCGATACCATGCGAGCAGAAATCGAAAAGGCAGGGTTCATTGATCTTCATGAAAAGGTGTACAGGTGGCCCATCGGCCCGTGGCCGAAGGACCCTGTCTTGAAGGAAGCTGGCCGCCTGAATTGGCACATGTGGAAGACCGGAATGGACGGATATGCCACATATCTACTCACCAAATTCGGCGCCCCCGAACCATGGAGTATTGAGCAAGTCCAGGTTTACGTTGCGAAGGCCCGTGCTGAAATTAACAACCCAAAGTATCATATCTATCACTTCTCGTGAGTACTTTTCCCATGAGGCTTGATTGTGTTTCGGTATCATACTGACTTCTAAAACGCCGAATCTGGGCTCGTAGGCCTACAGACGAGGAGGCTGCGGCTATCGCCGCTGAAAAGGAGAAGAAAAACGCTAGCAAGGGTGACGCAAGCCAAGTGGCAACACCTGGTCTTACGAGGGGCACTACTGTCTCTGGGAGCGCTTGAACATCTAGCCAGTCATTTAGATATCTTCCCAAATTGCACATATCAATCTCACATTATCCTCATGGGGTAGTATTGAAATACTATAGCTAATCAATAGTGATTTTGATTAAGACGCAAATAGGCCAATGGCAGTGGGCATTTCTAGGAGCTCATAGAAACTATCAGACACTACAGGCTCTAGATCAGAACTAGTCTGCTGCATAAAAAGAAATTTTGAGAGGTTGTTAGTTTTCATAAACCAGTTTCACAAAGAACTTCTTATTTAGTAGGCAGTGTATATTATTACCCATGATTGTCCTAGGTGGGATCTCGTTGGACCGACACCGATATTGTCTCTACGCGTGGTTGATAAGTTTCCCGTCCACGAATTAGTAGCTCAGTGAAACGTCTCGTTCTTTTCTCTCCGCCAAAAACCAAAGCACCGTTCAAGCAAAGCGTTTGGGCCCGTGGAGGCGACCTGTCAGAATATTGACGACTCTGTATCTCCTGCAGGAAGAGAGGATGAGACCAACAGCAATTGCTTTTGCTGTCATGTTGGCACTGTTGGAACGGGTTTCCAGTCAATAGTAAGGAATGGGTGTTTGTCAAGATTCGTGTCATCCCTTGATCATGGCTACCATGCTTAATGGATAATCTCTCTATGCTATGCATAGATGCTGCCATCAAATCAAGTCCTGGTGGGAGACGATTACAAGGGGATATTGCCGAAAAGGAACGCTTTCCGATAATGACATCGCCAAGATCAGAGCATAGCAAGCAGTTAATTTCGCTTAGTAGAGATATCCAAGCGGATCCATTTCCTTCGGCTCGACTTTTTTTGAGTTCACTCTTTGGCAGGTTCATAACTATATCCATGAACTCATATCCGTAGATAGTAGATCGTCTTGGCGGTTGCAGTGATACTCGGGAAAGGTTAGCAGAGAACCCCATTACAAGCTCTCGGATCGTCAGTTTGTCTTCGCCAGATCCCTCTAGGATGACACCACCCTTGTCCCGCAGAACCTCGAATGAGGCTGATGCTCCATCTGATGTCGGGTCAGCCAAGGGCGCGAGGCCACTTGACGGCCTTTCTTTGATTTGGCTGCAGTATGCTAGTATCATATGATGGAGCACAGAAAGCAAAGGAACTAGCCAAGCTCTTCCGGCGCTGACATCATAAAGAACAATTTGCTCCATCATACTGCTCCTTAGCAATCTAAGGTAGTTTTGTGAGGGGTCAAACCGGAGAGTATTGACTGATCTTTCAAATGATAACCCTGTATTACCACCTATCTGAATAGGGGCAGCGGACTGCGCAACAAGTTGAAGATTGGCCCCTCTCCAATGCCATGTAGTATGTTGCACCCTAGCATCAGACCATGCTACTTTTGCTGTCAGGCGATCTGTGCCTAAAAGAACAGTTGCCTCAGAGCACCAGCCTAGCAACGCTCTCTTAGATTGCAAAAATCCCAAGTCTTCACTTTGCAGCCATTTTTGACGTGTTGTACTTAAATCAGAAACCTTGATTTGTGAATCTTTTGTAGAGACTTCAATGTGCCATATTATCATATTATCTTCAGTCAACTCAATTGGAATCAATGCAGTAGTGTATCCGATGAGGATAAGTCCGGACTCAACTAGCACAGGGTACTCAACTGCCGCAAGCTGGAGCATAACATTGAAGTCTAACTCCAACCCACGGGAGGGTTGAGTTTTTTGAAGTGAAGGCTCTAATACGACCACTGCTGAATCAAAGAGACTTCGCCAACATTCGTTATCTTCATTAGATTTGTGTAGTGGGAGTAGGGCTGGCAGCTGGGGATTTGAGTCCTGACTAGAGGTATCTGTATTAAATTCGAAGGCTGAAGATGACACCAAAAGAGGTATTGGCTTCCGAAATGTAAGGCATATCCATCGTAACATATTGCGTAAATCAACGGCCGATTCAGGAGCACAGACACTCACTGTGTTAAATGTTGTTTTGACCATCATGTGGCCGTCCACTAGAAAAGGAAATCAGTATAAGCTAAACTGATGTCTTTATGGTAGGACCTACCATGAAAACTGCGAGGACTCCTGAGGGCTTTGATAATTCCATTCAACAGGGATATCCCCAAAGTTCCATATTCCCTTTCAAGAAAATCGCCACACGAAGCTAGCTCCACCGTGTCTTTCCTTCTTGTCAATGTAGCCATACTGAACAGCCAGCCTTCTAGGTCATCAGAGACTTCAAAGGACGATGGGAGCTCCCAATCTGAATGTACAGTTTGAAGCCCTGGACGCTGTCTTTCAAGCCTTGGATCGAAATTTTCATGTCCAATATCTCCCAGCCCTTTACCAGGATTGTCTGCAGTCATGTCCCTAATCAAAATGGTTGATAGTGGGCCAGTTGTTGCTCCCGCTTTTTGGAGTAACTTGATAGTTTCTTTCCTTTGTTTATGTGTGGCTGCTACAAGAGCATTATCATAGTTCCCATGGGTAAGTCGCTGGTTGATATCTGCCCCAAAATCCAGGAGCAGCTTCACAGTCTTCACGTTGTCATGTTTAGAAACTGCAGCAGCTAGCGCACTCCCATATTCACCATGAATAAGCTGTTGATTGACCTCTGCTCCCGAATTCAGAAGAAGCTTCACTGTCTTGAAATTATCGTCTTTCGAAGCGGCAGCGGCAAGCGCACTTCCATACTCCCCATGGGTGAGCTGCTGGTTAACATCTGCTCCGGCCTTCAACAGATGTTTTACCGTCTTTATATCATTGCTTTTGGACGAGGCAGCAGTAGCAAGGGCACTTCCATATTTCCCATCGGTCAATTGCAGGCTGTCATCTGCTCTGGAATCCGAAAGAAGCTTTGCAGATTCCACGTTGCCGTACTGGTAGGTGGAAGCAGCAGATGCACTTCCCGGGTATTTGTCTACTTCTCGAGTAAACCGCTGGTTGGCATCTAAATATGGAATGTTGATGTCGAACTCCTCATCCGTTCCCGCAATTCGCCCCAGGATACATCTTGTACTCGCTAGAAAGTTCGCAGTGAAATCTCCATGCGTACTCCCAACATGATTCATGAAACTATCCAATTCCTCAAACTCAAGCACAGCCGTATCGTTGTAACAGCAAAAAATACAGCCAAAAGTACCAAGTCGAGGCGGTCTTGCAGCCGCAGGTCGAGTCTTACTCGCAACATGGCTTTTTGCCAAGAATGACCACCGATATCTAATCCCGGTATGAACATGGGTGAATACCTTTGGCTCGAACCTGGAATCACTGCCTCGGCTGTCCGAAGCCATAGGCATATCGAAGAGGCAGTGCACACATTTCCATTTTTGAATTAAGTTGTAATATCCGACTGGTATGGAGTGCACCTTGAAACCAACGAATCCCGCGTTTTGCTTCCAGGCACCCTTGCAGAATCCGGCGTAGTTGTTATCCTTTTTTGGTGGCCAAAGCACAATTCCGGGATCATGTGGGCGAAAGGTACTTTCATTCGATTGGTTTGATTTGCCAGTAACATTGGAATTATCGCTACTGTCTATTGAGAGGGGCCCTGAAACAGGAGCCACACTCGAGGCAGGATGAGGATTTCGCAGCGATTGAGGCGCTATGATATCTTTTTGCTTGCGTTGCGCTATTTTTTCGACGTCATGTTCGGCGTTCTCTTCTTCAAGCTGTACTCGCTCTTCGATGACGGATATCCAAGGGTTCTCAATTAGTACATTGTGCTCGGTTGGCCTTTCTAACACAGTGCTCATCTGGGGAATTGGATGTGCGGTACTTGACCTAGCACTATCTTCGGCTGGAAATATGGGAGATGGGTAGCACGAATCCGAGAGGGCTGCAATTTCAGAATGGTCGTCTCTTTCACTGGATTCAACGGAAGAATGGCGCCTATCTCGCAGCCAGTTGCTGAATGTTGAGCTGAATGACCCGTATGTCAATGCCCTTGATGTCCTTTTCTCACGAGCACTAGTTGAATCGACGGATGGCTTGGAGGTTGGGGGTACTTCCGATGACAAACTAGATGTACTTCCCATGAGTACCCGGCCAGGCGATCTACCAGATTGTGCATCAGCGTTTGTCCGACGTGATTGAGGCTCTGACCTTGAGTCGTTCGACGAGAGTGCACTTATCGTGCCCATTAATCGAGCCAACTCTGACGCTGGGTCAATGGTAGGTAAGCCTGGGGCTACAGGCGAGGTCATTTGCCAGTGAGCATATTCCCCCTCTGCCAAACGCTGATAGAGCTCATGCATGGTAGAAATGGTTCGGGTACGACTGAGATCCGAGGCATTTAGAAGAACAAAAATGTCGAGCTGGGAGCCATTATCGCGCAGCTGGGTGAGGAGCGTCATTTGCAACCCAATAAGGATGTCATTCATCGTGGCCACGGCGATTCCGTCCGCGACTTCGAAGCGCCGACCCAAAAGGCCGACATAACCGTTCCATTGTCCCAAAATATCGTCTCTGCTTCGTTGAAGGGAGTGTTCAAGATCCGTGGCTAGTGAAGCCTGAGGGTGGGGGTTGCGGCGTTCTTGCCATCTTTTTCTGATGTCCTGTAAAACAGCGCTACCATCCTGGTAGGCCGCAATCACTATGAGCTGTGAGCCTCAGCTGTAAAATTGGTATTTGGGGGGGGGGGGCGCAACAAATTGGGGATGATACCAGCTGCCACATAGGCGACGAAACTAACCACCTCAGACATGCTTCTTCGTTTCGCTCATTTAACTTGGGGAGGGGCGGATGCCAGAACTAGAAAAGGGCAGGGTATTGGCGGAAAGTAGGGAAGGTATTTCGAAAGAGAAAAGCGAGAGAGGATCAGTAAGTGCCGTACTGCTCGTATTAAGTGATCAGC
Organism: Penicillium sumatraense; assembly: GCA_020086695.1. Lineage (NCBI taxonomy): Eukaryota > Fungi > Ascomycota > Eurotiomycetes > Eurotiales > Aspergillaceae > Penicillium > Penicillium sumatraense. Next base: position 327,283 of record JAGIKU010003959.1, on the reverse strand, counting down.
AACGATATTGTCAGCCGAAGAGCGGAGAGAGGGGGCTTTGCATTGGCCCCCTGCACGCTGAACCCGGGTGAACAATGATGGATTGGGAGAATATGAATCAATCAATCTTCAATCTTCAATTATTGAAAACCATTTTAACTGGAATGCGTTGCGCTCTCCACAATCTATTACTCCCTCTTAATCCCAAGTTTCCCAGTGCTTCTCAACCCACCAAAACTGACAGCTACAGATACAAAACTCAGTGCACAATTATACCACCTGCCAACCTGATAACCAAATAGTAAGACATCTTTGAGGTCTATGCCACCTGGATTTGCTGTGATTTGACGAGCAATAACTGCCGAAGTCGCGATACCAACACTCTTTCCGATTTGGGCAAGCATTTTGAAAACACCACCTGCGAATGCCTGCATCTTGTCTGGAAATGCTGCAGTCATAACAAGGTTTGCAATTGTATAGATTAGATCTGCGCCCGGAGGATTTAGTACCATCCATGGCTTACCATGGATGGCTTGAAATATACCACCCCAGTATCCGGGCCCATCGCAATGGCAGAAAGTGGCTAGAAGCAATGGTGCAATCCCGCTAACAGGACAGCCAAAAGGCACAGCAATAGCAGGTCGCAAATAGGGCAGCAAGGCGCCAATAGCAATATTCATCAATAACCCACAAATTGGCACAGGTAGAAAATATAAGTACGACTTCAGAGCTGAAATATTGCGAACATACTGTAGGTAGAAAGCAGTAAGCTGCTCGCTTGCATTCAAAGCTCCCCACACAGAATACTGTGATACAGGTGGCCGTGAAAGGCAAATTGGACCATGTTGAGTTAGGAATCAGTGCTGGGCGGTTTAAACGAGCTTGCCGGCGCATCCGTAGTCCGAATACAGGTAAAAGGGCCAAACCTATGCAAAGAAACGCGATGTTCATGGAGTTGTGCATGCAGCAGAAAGATAGTATGAGTGCTCCGTGCCTTCGGCTTACTTATTATGAATGCCTAAGGCCGTAAGGCATCAACAACCTTGCCTTTTCCCTCTAAATACCCCCAAATAATTCAGCTGATATAGTAATAATAGCAGGCTTTTTTATTTGGATCCTCTCATGGAGCTACATGCTTCACTTGATATAATACAATAAATAAATAGAGCTGAAACTGACGTTTCGATAAAAAATGCGGTGCAGTATATCGGCCTACAAAGAAAGAGCATGCTATGGTTGAATACCGGGATAAAGCGACCAAGCGTTCAGATTCATGGCAATTAAATCACTCGATTCGTCCATTTATGGTTTTTCTACGCAGGGATTCCACTTGACTTTCCTGCCCACTCCGATGCCAAACAAAGCCAAGATCATCATACCCACTGAGTTTGAACATGACACTAGGCCGATTCATTGTCATTTCACATTCCTTCCGAATCACCAACCTATACTACTCGCAGTATTGATCTACTCAAATACTATGAGACTGGGAGATTTCAGATTTGCTCCACAATTCCAAGACCCATCGCATAGCAATGCCGCGAGCCATCGAGATCCTTGGCTAAGAGCCGTCCTCTAAAATATCTATTCTTATAGTAAGAATCATCATCCAAGTCCAAAAGCCCGGTGAAAAAAATACTAACGAATTATTTCTCCTATTCAAGAACTATCTATATTTTGGTTTTGGTTTTGTTTGTTTTTTGCCTTCCTAGACAAACATCGAAAGCTATGACGAAGACAAGTCCTCGAAGGACTCGTAACAAGGAAGCACAGAGAGGATAGAGTGGAGTGCTGTTAGTCTCAAGAACTATGGCACGATTCTAAATCTAGAATCGGTAGCTGGAAAAGTTTATTTCAAGAACACCCCCTATTGCAGGAAAAATAATTAATCTCTAACGTCTATTGTAGCGGGTCATTACTGTGGGGCGTGCTAGTTCATCTCCAGCCACTAAGATTTAGTTTCAGTTGGTTTCGGTCTGAGAAGGCTTGCTTATGCCGGAGAATTACTTTTACCTCTCTCGAATTCTCCTTATACTGATGAAACAGATCCGCATGCCTGACAGGTCAGGAGCGGCACAAATACTGTATACAGACAATTCATCCGTTTTGACTCCGCTATTCACCCCGCCCATCATCCCGGCAAACGTAATGAATGATGCTCAAGTCAACCTTTATTTTCTCTTTCTTTGTTCATTCTCGTACTCTCCTTATAGGAACTTTTGGGTTTTGCTATGGAAGGTCTGGAGAGTTCAATTCAGGCAAGAGAGCTTTCGGCTGAGCGTATAGCTTATCTGGCACAGTCTCGAATACCAGATGTCCTCGCCTGCAACATTATCTTGCTCGTATTCGCAACTGGGGGCTTACTGGTTCGATTATTTGTCCGGGTTCGGTATTTGACGGGTATCAACCTAGATGATGTGGTTTGCATGACTAGCTGGGTGAGCACATCCTATTTTTTGACTTGTCGAGATCGATTATTTATTCATATTCTAGGTCTTCACTTTCGTCTTGTGCTTCACTGCTATGTTAAGTAAGTCGAATTTCTGAAGCAGCATATCGATTCTTGAACAACAAATTAAACGCTTCGATTTAGTGACTAAATATGGGTTTGGAAAACATATTGGTACCGTGGAGGACTACAATGACAGGGCCATGTTCCTAAAGGTATGGTTTTCATATTGAACTGAAATGGACAATGGTACTGACTCGAACTCCTCTTTTGCAGCTCGACTTTGTCACTATGATGGCCTACGTTTTAGCACTCGGTACAATCAAGATGTCGTTCTGCCTGCTCTATCTTCATATCTTCCCTGGGGAAAAATTCCGGATTGCCTGTTGGTGGCTTCTTGCAATCATTGTGGCACAAACGACGGCAGAGACTCTAGTCGTTCTTTTTCAATGCACGCCTGTCCACAAGGCGTGGGATGCCACAGGACTCGTCAAGGGCACATGCGTTGATATGAATGCATTCTACTACGCCAATTTTGCAGTGAAATTGGCCAGTGATCTGGCTTTATTCCTAATGCCTATTCCAAAGGTGGTTCGGCTTCGAATGTCAGTTGGCAAACGAGTGGGTCTGGTGATAATGTTTAGTCTTGGCCTGCTGTGAGTTTCTATCTTCGTCAAGTTTCCTGGATTTTATGACCTAGATGAACTAATTCCATTAGTGTGTGCATGACGAGCATCATACGAATAAGCTACCTGAACACCTTTGAGGTTGATCACACTTGTGAGTCGAGACAAGATAATTTCCTGTGAACTCTGGGCTCGAATTTGGCTAACTGGCAATGATCTAATTATTAGGGTCAATGGTGAATGCCATGAACTGGTCTTGTGTGGAAGTCGCCGTCGCTATTTTCATCGCTTGTATTCCTTCTTTCAACACCCTGATCATATACCGCTTCCCGAGACTACAAAAACTACTGGGTCTTCCTAGTAATAAGGGCGACGCAACATGCTCATCAAAGACATATGGGAGCTCAAGTCGTCGAGCTTATAATAGCATAACGCTTGAGCCACGCAACAGTCTCAAAATGAACCAAATTATCGGCCAAAGTCAGGCGGATGTGGAATCAAGACCAACCCAGTCCCAAGAGTGCATCTTGCATGCTGGAATACAGGTGACTACCAATGTTCGGGTCAATAACAAGAATGTTTGAATTAAATAGCCATCAAGTTAAATTCGAACAATTGACATAATCTATTTACTCTCTATTACAAAAATAATCTCAACCATACTACTATTCTGGTGGTTACTAACCTAGTAGTACTGGAAGCCTAATGGTCAGTACGCCGATTGGTAATGCACCTCACCAACTTGCCGGCTGAATCCCATTATTCGGGCCAGTCTCCTTGATTAACTACGTTCTCGACAGTAGATGCTAAAAGGGTATAGTCTGTGTAATTCTCAGATACCCGAGTTTTCAGACCCTAAAGGGGGTAAAATTGTCTATATCTCATTCACTCAGCAATTCCGATTTCGTGTGGCTATAGGGTGTAAGCTGACAGGAAAAAACGACTTGCAATCTGTGCACTCTTCATCACTCTGGACAGTTTCTGAGTGAAAATCACTCGTCTTTTCCCGAAATAGTTGTAATGAAAGCTGTTCGGAGCTTTGAGGGCGCCATACGTGGATCAGGATTCCGCAGCGTAAATAATATCATTCACTTCGAGAGCTAAACCCCACAGCGAATGTCTTGTCTTGTATTTCAAAAAAAAAAAAAAGGTCATGAAGGCTGGATCTCTGACTGCAGCTTTTATGGTAACACAGAAGTTTTCATAAAAACGGTGTAAACGTGTACGAAGCAAATCGGCAGATCAAAAAAAGTGATGGTTCATAACCTATTAGCGAGTCCCATGGATAGGACTCATGGTTTGATCCTCACTAATGCAACCGGCTTGTCCCGAAATCATGAATACTAGCCTTAAATTTGGGACTATTTTGCAGCCCGAGGCCACTTAAAAATTAGTGAGACGGCATGGATAGTAACAAAAACGAAAGAGAAGAAAAGAAAAAGAAAAAAAAGACGGAATTGAATGCATGGTAGATAGCGGTTCAATACAAACCAAACAACCTCGTCCAAAGCCTTCAAGTCTTAAACGTCAAAATGTCAAAAAGCCAATCAAAATGTATTCGAGACAGCCAAACCCAAGAAAAAAAAATCAAGACTCGAGTACAGACAAAGTTCGTAATTCACAGAAAATAAAAGCAAGGCGTGAACAAATATCATTAAAGACCCAACACACATTAAGTCGTAGTTTCATAAACCAATTGTATCCATGCTGTTTTAAGGGATGCGACGCCCTCCGAGGGAACGTATTTTCCGAAATAGCTCATCAAGGTGATAAGAGGGGATGCAAGACTTGGGAAGCTTGCTCATAGCAGTGTGTTATTTGTCGTTCTTCCAGACACAGTGGTTCGTCTACCCAAAAGCGAGGCCCGGTAGGGTAATGATGCCCCCAAATCCACTATCAAAGAGAGAGCAAAGTGTGCGACCAGCACTAACCAGGGCAAGGATTCCATCGGCAGGGGGCGCAAAACAAAATAGCAGCCATTCCAACGAGGTATTTCCATGAGCCTCTCCACGGCGAGGCTCTCCACGGGTTCCATGTAGGGGATAAAGGGGTAAGAGCAAAAGGGTTGGTCCGGGGCAATAATATCCACGGTTAAACAAAACAAAAAGGGATTATCCATCGGCCTCAGAAACCTGGGTTCAAGTGGCCATTCCTCCTGGGGGTTCAAGGGTTTGCGAATCTTACACGACGCCGGCGATCATGGATCAGTTTCTCCGTGTCAACATAAAGAACATCGAAGAACTGCATGGCATCAGAATCTTTGAGAATCTTGGCCACCTGCGTACCGGCAGATATGAGCTGAAGCACATTACGGTCATCCTTCACGGGGCGAGAGCTGTGCTTGGCAGCATGTCGCATTTCTAATGAGTTCTCAAGAACAGTGATCAACTGCTTAATTTGGCCATTGTGGAGAGCATGTCGTGGAATGCGCCGCCGGGTAGCCAGTCTCCGCAAGAGATGCACCCACTCATTCCATTCGCGGTCCGAGGGGACCTGAACTCGCCTCTTATCCTGTTCCAGTGGGATGGGGAATTGGTATCTTGCGAAAAAGTCAAAAGCACACTGAGACAGGCGGTCGTTGACTTCGTGTAAGATTCTGTCCTGGTCTGCGGCATCAAGATTAGTTGGAAGCTGGGGCAGCTCCTCCTCCCGGGAAGGGAGGCTCCGTGAAGATGGAAGATCTAGAATTTGGTGCGGGCCATCAAACTCATCCCGGTTGGAGGTCCGTCTCTGGGAATGGTATTGTGGGCTTCCTCGGGTCATGTCGGCAGCTCGCCGGCTGTTTCTTTCCACTATGTATTCTGGGCTCTCCGGTGGATTGATTGACCTAGCATCATGGCGAAGAGCCTCACGAGGCATGTGCTGAGGGTGGTTCCATTCCGAGTACACCGGTACTGGTGTTAGAGCAGGTCCAGTGGGAGGGTAGGATAGGCGTCCCATGGGCTGATTCACAAGGTGGCCGTGGTTGTCCAAAGGGGTTCCAGGGAATGGAGGTCGAGGATCGAAATCTATGGGTCCAAGTAGAAGTTGACGGCTGTCAAGGCCGTACGCTCGAGGTGTCGAAGGTGCCCTTGTATATTACTTAGCAAGAATAACTCGGGATCATTTTTCACCTTCAGAACCGGGGATGAAAAGACCACTATTTATGGCATAGAAAAGTACCTTTGTCGATGAATGATGGGAGGGTTTCCCGGTGCCGGATACATGGAATGCTGGGCCATTGTGCTGTTGGTATGTATGAGCAGACTGTTTGATCGAAATCGAATTTACCGCCATGGAAAAGAGAGTGGGTGTGGGCATAGGCTTATTTTGCTGACCTGGGGCGAGACAGAATGTCCAGTTTACTGCCAACTGAGCCGGCCCTAGAACCAAAATGTGCTGGAGTGGCAGATAATGGAAATGGCTGGAAGCCTGCTGGTACGGCCGTCAAAGAATGAGAGAGGGCAGGCACCATCAGGATTGAATGTCTAGGTGTCGGATAACCGTGGCGATCGAGAGCAACAAAGGAAGAACGCGTGGAAAGATATGGGGAACAGTGGGCAAAAGAAGCAACTAAGTAGGGTGCAGATGGACGAATCCGCAAACATGAAGAAGCGCAGGGTGGTCGAGTCCGAAATAATATATGGACAGAGGAGCCCGGGCAATCATTTGTGGTAGGTGTGCCTGACGCCTGCTTCTGGAATGGTAGGGCAAATCCAGTTCCGTAAGTGGATGGAGAGCCGCGCTGGAAGCTTTCAGACCCAGAGTGGAGATGCCAATCTTAGCAAATAGTACTTGGATAGCCTGGACGTTTCTCTTTGGCAGACACCAATTGCATAAATTTGACAAGGACCATCCCCGGCTCTTCCCTGTGCCACCAATGCATCCATTCAGCAGCACAGATCTGGATCGATCGAGGTTCGAGTCCGGTCCGCAGAATGCACTGATTCGACGTGGCTAGGATACCTTAGGGCGGCTCTGGAACGTTGAGCGGGAGACTGTATCCACCGTTGATTACCCACTTGGGATCGTAAGGGGGTGGAATCGCTCTTCACAGTGTTGATCCTCATCGACCGGGGGTTGCAGAGACCAACTGCAAGCAGCGCCACTTCGACCTGAGTGCGATAATGCTACTGGGGAGATGGCTTGGGCAGCAGTTGGGTATGAGGGCATACATCGGTTGGGGGTCGGGCGTCGATTCTCGTTGGCTCATAATGGCTTGACTGCGACGTGCGGGATCTGCAACGGAGAAGAGATGGGGTGAGCCTGAGGGTGGAGAGATGCAAGAACCCCGTGACGTTTGAGGTGCCTCAGATGCAAATCTTCAGAAAGGCATATCATCCACCTCAAGGCATGCGATACTGTACGTAGTACATACTACATAGACTCGACATTTCGACTAGGTTCATTCGGCCGGGCCATGATGATCGGGCAGGCAATAACTGTTGCCGCCCAATCAACGCATGGACCATGTAGATATTTCGGTTGCGATCGACCTCTCTCCATATTACTTTTGGTGGAGAGCCGCCTGGGGGATTTCTGGTTCGGGATGAGTTTGCAGCCCAATGGACGGCCCAATGTCTTACATCCTCCGCAAGCCCGGTTTCTGGACCTCGAGCGATGGGGCGGGTGGTGGCGAGAGATGAAAAGAAAGGAGCTAATGGGCGCCTCTGAAGTCAATGGAGGCTGGGTATCCATATAGATCTGTTTTAATTGCAGGGTATTATTCCTCAGCCATCGCCCAGAGCGAGAAAGTTTATCTCGATGTTCGTCATGCACTTGATCAACCGGCAACCTAACAACCCCTGACTCTTTGAAATCATCGACAATGTGCTGAAATGTGTACTCCAATACGCTGGGCATAAACCTAGATATCAATTGTCAGCTGTTCCATCCGGATACTTCGGCAAAGACAAGATATCAGGTCATTCCCCCTCCCCTTTCTTCGGTTCTACTTACTTCGCAACTCAAACGGATCGCGTCTTCCATCCCAATGCGAGCCTCGTATCCTAATATTGCCTTTGCCTTTTGGCCACTGGCGTATCGAACGGCGCACGCGTCTCGCACGCTTCCCCGACTTAAAGTGGTGGTTGTGCCAGTAACCCAGGTGATCATTTCACACACCCACCCTGCAATGTAAGCTATTGTCTCCGGAATCCTAATCTCGAAGGGTGGGTGATGCCCGAAGTGACCCCAGATAGCAAGGCAGAAATCACGAAAAGTGATGGGCTCGTTATTTTGAATGAAGAATGCCTCGCCCGCAGCCGTGCGCGAGGTCATCAGATTCTCCATGGCCAGGACATGGGCATCGGCGACATTACTGACATGGGTAATATCCCACAAGTTCTTCCCATCTCCGATAATGAATGGAGTTTCATACTTGGCAATGCAGGCGTGGATGGCCGGGACTAATTGATAGTCTCCTTCCCCGCATAGGACGGAGGGACGAAGGGCGCAGGTCGCCATCTTGCTGCCATCTGTCTCGAGGACCAAACGCTCTGCTGCGGCCTATGTGGGCTTTTTTGTCAGCGCAAGTTCCATTTCTTGTGACTTTTTGGATGGTACTACAACCTTAGATTCGCCATATATGAGCGAGGTTTGGGATGTTGGCCACTCTTCATCGATATTGCGATAGGGCGTGCTCGTATTGTCAGTAACCACACAACAACTGCTCGTGTAAATGAAAGCCTCGACATCGTTTTCCAATGATGCATTTAGCATGTTCCGAGTGCCCTCGACATTTGTTTTCCATACTTCACGCTCCAACTCTCGCCCAAAGCGGTCAGCCAATGAAGGTACAATGCCCGCAGTATGGACGACGATATTGGGCTTGAGGGTTTGGAGCACTCTAGCAACTTCGTTGGCTGATGTGATATCCACTTGAATGCATCGGACCCCTTTTATCAGAGCATGCTGCGTCTGGGGTGGACTTCGATCAATGACCGTGATGGCGCTTCCAGAGTGTTTGGCTGCCAGAGCGCGTACTGTAGCCGAGCCGACAAAGCCAGTGCCTCCAGATATGAGGACTTTCTTTGAATTCAGGATATCTGTAGCCATTCTGAGATTTGATAAAGAAGTGTACAGCACGGAGGGTTGTTTTGAAGGTGAAGTCCAGGCAGGGCGGGTAACAATTGATCGACCAGGCCCGTGACTCAAGTCGTAGTAGCAGTTATGTGCCGTCACACCCTTGTCACACATACACACAAGATTAAATGCTGTAGAGATATTAGAATACATAAATACAAGAATTGAGGTAATTGAGCCGGGTTTTAAGCTAAGAGAACAAATCTGAACCTGTTTCAAGTCATAATCTATACATGGCGTCGCTTTAGAGCTCCGCGACCACACCGCGTCGTGCGGGGACTGCGATAAACGCAAACATCTAATATACAGATCCTCGATTGAGGCAATTATTCCAGTCGCATCAAAAAGAATCGGGCTTCAACAGAGGGCCCCGCTGCGACAAACCAGTAAACTCCAAGGTAAATGCAAAGAAAAGAAACATCGGGATGGGCTTATTCGCTTCACCCGCGCAAAGGGGGAGAAGCGTCATTGGAGCATGATGATTCGCATGCAGCACATCGCAGAACACGTTTAAAGCACACGGCACAGAACCAGACCACCGAGCTTCTTCTCTACACATTCGCGAGCTTCGAGGATGCCGCGGTCTGTGGAAAGGAAGAGACTCTCGCCTGGAGAACGCAGACCACCGACATAACCAGAATCCTCACCACGCACGACCCGTCGCAAGCCCTCAACTCCGATCGTAACCCGCCGTGTGGGCTTGCTGACCATTTTGACCTTTCCGAGGACCGATTCATTGCGCCAGTACTTGAGGCCCAGCCAAAGGCGCCGCGATGCGACATTGTCGAGAGTGACCGGCTCAATTCCCTCGACTTCATCATTGGCAGCAGGGTATCCGAGAATCGGGTGGGCGGGGGGAGGAGTAGGGCCTCCGCGAACAACGGAGGAGAGGTAGCCGGAGTTTTGAAGGGCGTTACACAGCTTCAAGTGGAGGTTGCTGTTGGGGATGGAGGTAAGACTGAGACGAGCCTTGGTGGCATTGTTCAGGTGCGAACACACGTGGGCGAGGTTGACGAGAGACATCTTTTTATTTTCGGTATTTCCTTGTTTTTAATTGTTTCCAGGCACAATTGGCCTTTTTGAAGCAGGTGTCCGGGGAGAAGAGGAAAGTTGCGGAGGTCGGGGGTTAGACGGCGGAGAGCTCAACAGATATCCCGGCACAAATCAGACGATGGCTGGGTTCCTCTGTGAAAAAGAAAAAAGGATTGGCTCAAGGGGCCGACGTAGTATCTCGACGGGGAGTGGGATTGGAGGCGTGGAGATCGAGCTGGTCGAGTTGGCTGTTGCGCGCCGTGAGGATGGAAATTTTCGGCCAAACTTGGTTCCGGGCTCCGATGTATACACACGCCAAGCACAGCAAGTGCAGGGACAACACAAGGTACCGGGTACCTACTCCACTATGCAATTCTCCGCAAAGTTCAGGTACTTGTGACATTTTTGTGTCACACTGCTTAGCGCCTAATCACACAGCAACTCGGCGGCTGCAGCAGGCCTCTCACAGGAGGAACACTGGCCCCTCCAGGCGCATTATTATAAAGGCAGCCTTATTCTGTAAGTTTTTCCTCTCTCTCGTTTAATTTTCTCAGTATTTTGAGAAAAATCCCGGTTTAGCAAAAAATACCACCAACCACAACTATGCCTCCGCTACCGGGCGAGGAACGTCTTTTGACTGTGTAAGTTAAGGCTGACTTGCTCCCCGCAGATGACGCAGTGAGGTGGAGGGGCTCTGACGGTGCAACATTCTAGTTTCGCCGATATTCATTATTATTTCACGGTGCCGACTCCAAAACCTTTACACCACCGTTTTGATAAGGGTTCCTATCTATATATCTATCACGACGATGCCGACAACAAAGCCAGAATCGAGATTGCCAACAACCCAGGGACTTCTGACCAGGACGCATTTCACGGAGGCCTAGAGAATGTTCATATACGCCATTCAACTCAGTTCCCTACCCAATGCACCTTGACGGTGGATGGGCTTGGTTCACCGCATCAGCCTGCCCATTACGAATGGAGACTTCCTAGTGGAGATCCTCGCAATGAGCGTCATAGCCTCCTACGATTGCACACGCTGGATATATATTTCTGGACACTGGATGATGCCAATCAGTTCTTGGACATAGTTGGTCGGGTTCTGACGACTCATCAGTTGGAGACAGATCGCCCTGCTCCTTCAGAACAGCCCATGAGCTCCGTGGTACAACAGCTCGAAAATGTTGCTGTTACAGATCCAGCATACCAAAATGGCCAGACCCCGAATTCAAGATCTGAAATGCCATCTGTAACAGCACCAGCCACCCAAGGGATCCAACAAGTCCCAAGTTTCCCACCACCTCCCCCAGGAGGCCCAATTGTCGAACAGCAGCAATCAAGCTCGGTTCAACAATCCCCTATTGTGGAACAACAGCAAACACCAGAGAGCTTTGCACCTCTGCCTTACAATCCAGCGGCACCGGCAGCTCCAGAACCCATCAAACACCGCGAAAAGACGCCTCCTCCAGAGGACGGAGCTGATGGGACCGGACTCGCAGCGGCAGTCGCTGCAGACCATGGTGTCCCATACACCCCACCATCGCAGGCCGGTGGTGCTGTTGGAATGGCCGCACTCACAAACCCACAAACCCCCCAAGGCAACTCATACATGGGTGGCCAAGCAGCTTATGCCTCACCCCCACCAAGTGCAGGTCTGACGAATCCAGCAACCTTCTCACATCGCGGTTCAATCCAAAGCCCAGGCGTACCCTCCTATCAACAACAGCAAGCCTTCCAGCCTGGAAGCCAGCAATGGGCACCTAACACGCCGGGTTCAATGACCTTTGCCCCTCCACCACAAGATCCTAATGCCCATCTTTATGCCCAGCAGCAGGCTCAACAGCAAGCCTATGGTTCCCCACAATCACCACCCCATCAACAAAACAAAGCCGTACAAATCGCCGGCTACTCAAACTTCTCATACGACAAATCACAACAGCCTCAACAACAATCACAACCCGGCGCATCAGAGTACGACGTACACAATCAGCTATACAGACCAACAGAAACGGAAGCCAACTCGCATGTATACCAACACGCCCAAAAGAGCGCGAAGAACACGGGTCCCCGAGGCCGCAAGTTCGAAGACAAGGCGGAGAAACTGGAGAGTGGTATGAACCGGTTCTTCAAGAAATTGGAGAAAAAGCTTTAAAGGCGAGGGATGTGAAATGCGTTGATCTATTCGATTATTAGGTCAAAGTGTCTATCTTTGTGGCATTCTCTTGTCTTGTGCGAGTGCTTTTGGAGCGTTTATTTTGATTAAATTGTTCAGTTCGGTTTGTTATGTTTCATTCTTTGAAGTTCTCGTTGGAGGGCTATTGAGATCAACTCTGGGGATGAGTGTAAGTGTAAGCTTGACCTTGTGGTCTGCATAACCGCAGGGCGGTTCTGGCCAAGATACTGTGACGAACGCGCATGTGTGATCTAGAAGGAGGCCTTTTATCTTGTTCTATAGTACTGGTATACAACTAGTAGTTAGTGGTGTATACCACGAAAGGCTAGCTCTACCCTCATCAAACAAGAAGAAGAAAATGGAGAAAAACCTAGTATTGTCTTAAAGTACAAGGCGCGTCTCTCAATAGTAAGTGACAAGAATACAATAGTATGCTCAACCCGAAGAATGCTTTGAAACGCTCAAAAGCCATATGCTCACGAAATAAAGTAGAATGCAAAAACCATTCTGATATCTGATATATCAACATGGAGCCCCACAGGATAATAGAAATGACACACATTTCAGATAATAGAAGACAAAATCAACAGGGGGAAGAAGGGTCAAGGGTATTAACAACACAGAAGAATTAGAAAAAAGGGGTTCAAGCAAATGGGAATGGAAGAATGCAAGTAGGGATGAAAAAGACGATCTAACTGAGCTGGTTGGCAAAGTCGATATCAACGGTATCCGATTTAGGCAGAGCAGGTTCCTCTGCGGAGGTGGCGGTGATTTCCGCCGGAGAATCCTTTACGGGTGTCTCATCGGTGGCCTTGGATGAGGCCTCCTGAACAAGCTCTTCGGTCTGGACAGGTGTCTCGATAGGCTCACTGACTTCCGGGACCTCAACCTCGGGCTTGGAGGATTCCTGCTTGACAGCATCGGCTTCAATCTCGGCAGCAGGCTGGACAGTAGGCTTGGTAGCGTCTTGGCTAGGCTCTTCGACATGTGGCTCGGAGTTTTCAACACCAGCTGCATTCACATCACTAGCCTGGGTTCCTTCAGTGGATTCCTTCTTATTCTTCACAGAATCATCAGCCGTAATGTTTGATGCATCGGGAGCCTCAACGGGAGCCTCAACGGGAGCCTCAACGGGAGCCTCAACGGGAGCCTCAACGGGAGCCTCAACGGGAGTCTCAGCAGGAGTCTCAGCAGGAGTCTCAGCAGGAGTCTCAGCGGGAGTCTCGACAGCCTCAACGGGAGCCTTGGGGATATCCTCATGAGCAGGTTTTGACTCAGTCAACTCTGTAACAGGCTCAGCAGAGGGCTCGGGGACAACTTCAGTCGCCAGCTCAGGCTCCTTCAACTCAACGGGCTGTGTATCCTTCGTGGTCACATCCCTAGGGGTTTCGAGCTCGGGCTGCTCCACAATGGTATCGTGTGCCTCTACAATCGGTTCTTCAACCTTAGGGGCAACGGTCTCCAAATTTTCCTTCTCGCTCTCCTTCTCATCTCTCTTCTCAACTGGCTTAGCCTCGGTCTTTTTAGAAGCGAGGGTCTCCTTGGTGGGAGGTTGAGATTTCTCGCTCTGGGGCCGAAGAGCTGCGGGCTTGGCCTTTGCTTGAGCGGTGCCACGATCTGAGACGCGTCGGGTAGTGGTCTTGACTGGAGCAGGGTTGCTCTTGGGTGGGGTCTTGGAGTCGGGCTTTTCATGAGCCTTGCTTGCTGAACTAGCTGTCGGGCGCATCATTCTTGCAAGGAAGCCCTCATTAACAGGCTTTGAGCCGTGATCACTAGTCCGAGAGCTTGGGCGTTCCTGCGCGGGTTGTGCGGCAAGGGATGGTCGAGACGACTGTCTGCGGACACTCGAAGTGGTAGTTCCGCGCGTCGAGGGTGCATTGGCTGCACTCTTGAGAGACGACGGCTTTCGTGTGAGAGTGGAAGCAGTGGTAGTGGTAGTTCGTCCGTTTGAGGTACCTGTGCCACCCAATCGACTGGAGGAGGCTGCAGTTGACGCAGTCGCAGAGGATGGGAGACGAACGGGTCTGGTTGGTGATTTTGACCGATGTTTGCTGCTTGGCGCGTTGGTAGGCGAGGTCTTGGGGCCATCTTGAGAAGGAGTCGCACCACGAGTGGTTCGCGAAGTACTCTTCGAGGCCGGGTTTAGGGAGGCGCGACTCGACTTATGGGTGATGGCATTTGACCGTTCCTTGGCGAGCTCACGGGCCGACGTGGGCTTCGTAGCAGAACTAGTTGTAGGTTTTCCGGTAGTTGAGTTTGTAGCTGGGGAGGGCTTCGCCGACGTAGTGGCTTTGGTGGCATGAACATTCGACGGCTTCTTGGTCACGGTCTTTGGATTGGGCTTCTCTGAGGGCTCCGCAGAGGCAGTAGCAGGCGCAGGCGCAGGTGCAGGCGTAGAGGTAGCAGGATCCTCTTTCTTTGCCGGGACAGATTCCACTGAAGAGGTGCTAATAACCCGAGATGTAGGCTGTTGCTTGACACTGCTAATTCCCTGCAGGTTCAACCCTTCAGTTCCTTGCTGGATCTCATTGACAGTTCGGTCCATGATGCTGGCTTGACCGTTGTCGGTATTTCCATCTGGTGTTGGAGAAATCACGTTCTTTCGACGTGCCTCGACCTCTTCTTGGTTGATCTTGGGACCGAATATTCCAGGACTGTCACTTCGTCCACTTGTCTTTCGCAATGGCGAGCCCGGGTTTGACTGGATAGCTCCTTCGACAGTCACGAAGCTGGCGCGAACTCTGGACAATGGACGCGTTGCAGAGGATCCAGGGGTATCAGAAGGTACTGGAGTTCTTCCACGCGAGGGAGGCGAAGTAATAGGGCTGTCACCGCTTTCGAATTTGGCCAGCAAGCTGCGGACGCCAGGGTGGGCGTTGTTGTCGGACATTGTTGTTGATCAGACCGAAGCGGTCAGGGGAGGAAGCCACTGGTAGGCGCAATTGAAGAGAGAACAAAACGCGAAGGCGCACCCGGGGCGCAACGGTGGAACGAAGCAATACAAGCAAAATAAATTTGGAAAGCGCGAAGGGATAAGAAGAAAGTTGAACACGGTGTTGACAAACGACTGAAGGGAGGGGGAAGGAGGAGTGAAGAAGGGCCGATCAGCAAAGAGACGCTAGTGACGTTTAGCGTGACCAACGGGGGGAAGCAGCCGGGGCCTTTTGGGGCCTTTTGGGGCAAATTCGACCAGTTGGGTCTGTTTGCAGTTCAGGGGAAGGGCCCATCAGTCTGTTACAAGTGGATGATGAATGATTTCATGGGTCCCCCTGAAGTGTGTGTCGGCAATGTTTTGGTCCTTCTCATCTTGTTTGAGGGAATGGCTGTTTCTATTCTGCACACTGGCAGACTACATCAAAGGATGCAGTAAATATAATAGATCAGATGTACAGATCAATACTGCTACCTTGGAACTGATGTACCACTGATACTATCAATACCCATCGATCTGCGCCACAACTCCGATCGCAGGAATCCCATGGTCCATGGTCCAGGGCCGATCGGTCGCGTGTGGAATGCCCTGCAGCAATCCATGCACCTCATACCTCATCTTCTTCCAAACTCCCCTCAAACCCCCAGATTTCTCTCTGAAACTGGTCCGAGCTTTACACTGCAGATGTTGTTGCACACTTGGCCACTTGTCAGTGCAATTCTCGTCTTTGCTAATACAGCCTCGGTACTAAGTACAGTAGACGCCAGTCTGAAGGTAAGTACACTAGGCCACCGTTTAAGCGCAAAAGGGGGGTGATCCACCATGTTCTACTATTGTTCTACTATTGTTCTCCCGACATTCCCGAGAACATTTCCACCTTCTTAGCTCTATATCACGTCAATGAAAAATTTCTATGGCTATTTCTAGAACCTAAGCCCCCCTAGAATGCTCTCGAATCTGAAGCACTATATCAAAGCGCCTGCTGGATTAGTGCAATTGCCAATTAGAGAATGAACATGCAAGAAAAGATCCAATGGTACTTTCGCCCTCTACAGACTAAACCTGAACTGGAATAAGCTGGGGCTGGGACGTCAGCAGCCCGGGCGCTGATTGAGTGGCATGATTCCTCAATTGATTATTCATCGAATTAAATGTTAATTCTCCATTCTTCAGTAAGTTTAGCTATATTGGAATGTATGCAAGCCGTCGATTGATTTCAAAGCGCGGCAAATTTTACTACTATATAATAAGCTACAATGTACTGGATAGACGGGATCAATTCATTACGACCGTGGATTGTGACAACTCAATAGTCAAATACCTGTTTTACTTCCAAGTATCTTCAATTTCGATCAATTTTTCATACAATGGCCTCTATTCCTACTCTCGTATTTGGCGGAGCAACTATCACCGCCGAGGATGGAACATTTTCAACCGCCGCAGATGTATCGAGTTTATTGAAGACCCTCAAAGCTGAAGGGATCACTCAACTTGACACTGCACAGTCTTATGGCGGGGGTACCAGTGAACAGCTCATTGGCCAGGGAGAAGGACTGTCAGAATTTCTTATTGACACCAAGCATATTGGTGGATTTTCTCCAGGAAGCTCGTCTCGAAAGGAGGTTTTTGAGCGAGCAATTGACAGCTTGAAAAGACTGGGAGTTGACAAAGTGAGACTCTTCCTAAGATACGAGGAAAAAGTAGCATACTGACAACCGCAGGTGAACAACTTCTACCTCCATGCGCCCGATCCGCATGTGCCTCTTGAGGAAACTCTTGCTGGAATCAACGATCTCTACGAAGCAGGAAAATTCAATAATTTTGGATTGTCCAACTTCGACGCCGATGAAATCAGAAATGTTCTGCGCGTGGTGACTGAGCATAATTACGTTCTTCCTAAAGTCTACCAGGGAAGCTACAGTGCAATTTCCCGCCAGCTGGATAACGATATCTTACCCACTTTGCGCGAGAATGGAATTAAATTCTATGCCTATAGTCCTATCGCAGGCGGATTCCTCACTAAGACTACGGCCCAGTTAACTTCTGGTAACAAGGGAGAAGGCCGTTGGGATCCAAAGTCACCGATGGGATCATTCTATCACGCTTTATACGGAAAACCTGCCTTCTTTGAAGCACTGGACAAGTGGAATGCCATTTCCGAGACGGCTGGAATCCCCAAGGCTGCGCTTGCATATCGATGGGTGGCGTTCCATTCGACTCTTGATGCACAACTCGGGGATGTACTAGTTATTGGAGCTAGTAGTCTGAATCAGGTAAAACAGACTGTTGCTGCACTCAAAGCTGGTCCTCTTCCAGATGAGGTGGCAGAACAAATCTCGGACTTATGGGAGATTGTGAAGAACGATGCGGTTGTGAATAACTTTGACATCCTTAGATCAACCTAAAGGCATCCGGCTATACTAGTTTCTAGTATCAGATAGCCTCGGATGCTTGATTTGTAATAACCGCGTGGCTTCCAAGCCATATAATCGTTACATACACAATTTTGTTTTATAACTTATAATATAATTACCTTGAATATACTTTGTGAATAAATATAATTTCTAGCAAACCCGGGTCATCGGGGCGGTTTAATAAGGCCCCGTTAGGTTAGTCAGCATTTTGGCCGCGTTGCGGCGTTGATGGGAATACGAGCACCCCATCATCATCACCCTAATCCTTGATCCGATATGCTCCAAAATGGTCGGGGTGCCTCGTAGCAGTGGCTGCCGTCGATGTGTAAAGCGCAGGGTCAAAGTAAGCACCGCTAAAGACGAATTGGAAGAGGTTGATATGTACTGACTCTACTGGCAGTGTGATGAAAGAGTACCTGGTTGTGCTAGGTGTGAGACATATGGTCAACCTTGTCCTGGATATGACAAAGGGTTTAGGTTTGTAGCGGGAAAACCATATAGAACCAAACGGAAACAGTTGGTCCTGCAAAATGAGACCACATCCGAGCGACTGCAGTCCAGCTCCACATCCTCCAATACAAGCTCTGCTTCTCCCACAATAGAAGGCGATGCCCAAGAGTCTCAGCTATCCGTGCTCCCAAAAGAGAGGCCATCCATGCTTTTATCCGCACGTTTGAATGTCTTACAGAGTCTAGGTGTTCTCATTGATGATTTCACCAGGCCAGCCCCGGCGACTCAAAACAATATTGTTTCTCATTGGTTTGGCTTCCTGCCGTCCATCTACGGCTGCAATCAGACTTTGGATGCTACCATTAGATCCTTTGTCTCACATAATTTTGGAAAGTCTCTACAGAACGATCAGATGATTGTTTATGCTCGATCTTCCTATGGAGAGGCTTTGTTTAGATTACGCAAAGCCCTGACAAATCCATCAGAAGCCCTTTCTTCGCACATATTTTGTGCGGTGGTACTCCTTTGCCTATATGAGGTAATAATGATCAGACTTTTGAATTTCATATCGGATATCTGACGAATAAATAGCTTTTCACAGATACAGAAAACCCAGAGTCTTGGATGAAGCATGCGAAGGGGCTCGGCCAACTGATCAAGGTCAGGGGCCCTGACCGTTATCGGAATGAACTAGACATATCTTTACTGAAGAACTCTAGGGGACTAATTGTTCGTTGAATCCTTCTCTACCTGGACCATTATCTCCAACGATTTTTCGGCTAGCTCAAGCTCTAACGCTCAAGCAGGTCATGCACGCGATGTTCGCCGGCGAGGATTGCTTTTTGGCCTCTGAAGAATGGCACTCAATGATGCGGCAACAATACACCTCAGATATGCCGAGGGATCTACACTACATCATTGAAGAATTTTTCGCCTTTTTCACATATACCCCCAGTCTTGTCCACAAGCTCTACCACCTGAAAGGAATGGACGTTTCAACCCCACAAGCTTTACAGGTCATATCGGAAGCTCTTGAACAAGCCCTGAGGCTAAAAGCGCGAACTGATGCCTGGTACGAGCAATACACTAAAATTGCTCCCCCTCCTACCGAAACTCGTTCTTGGAAAAGCGACGACTTGTTTCCTGTGATATTGATTTATTCCGACTTGATCTACGCAACGATCTATTGCGGATATTACGCTTGCATGGTTATTGTTCATGAGGCCCTGAGAACCTTCTCTTACCCTGGCCCCCATGAAGCCATGGTAATCTACTTCCGCGATCAGATCTGCAAATCAATCGAGTATTGCAGTGCTGGTGTACTCGGTCCTTATAGAATGGGGTTTTCTATGCGGGTAGCCATAGAAGTTGCTGACCCTGTGACGAGAAAATGGCTCCTCGCTCGTTTGGCGGAATTTTCAAAGATCTACGCCGCGTCAAAGCCTGAAAACCACACAAAACTTTTATGATTCATTTGAAAGAGCTCAAATATTATGCTATAATATCCCTTTGGCAAGGATCTCCTTCCTTCCCTCAATTTCCAGACCATTCTGCATCACTTGATGTGATGTGCCTTTTATTATCAGCTGGTCCCTGGAGTGGCTCAATGACTGCACGTGCGAACAGGAATATTCCAATAACGATGATTTCCATCAATAATCCCATGCCAGCCAGGATTCCCACGCTGCCTGACGCTGGGTTGAATGCCGAAGGTCCATACTCCTGCAACAGGAAGTATATGACTCGCGCCATCAGAAAAGGGAGAGTGAGCATCGTTAACAAGACACCGCGGTGACCTGCTGCGGGAAGGGTTGATCGAGACTTAACCGACAGCCATCCGACTAAACCGCACACAAACACGAATGTAACGACCAACACCACCGATCCGGCCTCACCATAGGGACGGATATCTATGATCCCACCAACAACCGCAAGGACTATGGCAATGAATATGGGAAATCGAAAAGCGTGAAGTGTGAAGCGAATGGGTAGCGACCATTTCGACTTTCCCCTTCCCTTTTCTCCGGCTTGGCCACTGTATGAGATACATTTTAGCCTTGCAAATCCAAGATCTAGTAGCAGACTCTATTGCTATATCAAATTAAGGAACAAGCGACGTACCTTCGCAAAAGTATCAGGCTAACCTCAAACAAAAGAGGTGAGAGTCCCACGCTTTGCAAACAAGCCTCGGCAACGAGCATTGATTTGTTGGGGTGATTTTTAGAGATTATCATCGCGGAGCTGGCGATGCGAACTGTATTCAAAATGTATTCAGCCATTTAAATTTTAAATCAACTGGGAAATTCTTTTGCTCACGTTGTGACAATAGTCCCACCATACTGAACCAAGAGTAGAAAAAGCAACGTGCAGGGTGCCTCCGCTTCCGATTATGCCAGTATCGCCATTCTTGTATAAAACGAATGGGTAATTGGACGATGTGAATGATAGAAAAAACCGCAAGTTCGGCGATGGCGATATTTTGTCTTGCAGCTGAGATGGCCGCATTTTCTGCTCGGGGTACGAGGTGGTCTGGTAGCATATTGGCAGGCTGTTGCAATATTGGTACAGTGTCACAGGCAACTCGATTATGCACAACAATATAAATGTGTACTAGTTACGAGCGATCTATTAGTATTACTTCCCTTGGGGCTTCACGTCTTTAAGTATCTCTTGCTGGAACGACTTGGTCTTTTTTCACAGATGTACTTCGCATAGATCTTTGCAACATCGCGGTTACTGACCACTTTAGGCTTAGCGTTGACATCCAAGAACCAAACTTTAAAAATCCACAGCGGAAGAGCCACTCAAGTGCAAAGTGCAAAGTACTCCATACACACATTTTACTTCGCATAAGAAAAAAGAGACGCGACAATAAAGATTGGATCAATCCACATGTCAAAAGAGGGTCTACCCAGAAGTCCTAGGCATGAATCAGCCACCCTGTCTACCCTCGCGAGAACTGACCCAATTAGGCAAAGCTTGCTGAGCGAGTCTAAATGATTCATAAAGTACTTAGTAAATAGAGGCAAATACAGAAAAAAAACCCAGAAATAAGGTATTTTTGGTTTTTTTTTTTTCTCGAATATAATGCTGGAAATTTTTAGTTCAGTACCAAAGATAGTCCTTCCTATTTCCATCACATCGCTCTCCCCATATTTCGGTCTGGCGAAAATCGGAGACGGCCATGTCCGGATCAATGATCAGCCGCCACCGAAAATAAAAGGAAATCCTCCGATGACGGCGAGCTCTCGAAGACAGGAAGTATCTCCATAACATTTCGCCATGGCTGCTGCTGCTCGGACTCTTCGCATTGGTAAGTGAAATTGTTATTGCTGTACTCAATCGATCGTGGGCTCATACTCATCACTTTCTTACAGGTCTTATCCCCGGTGACGGTATCGGACGGGAGGTCATTCCGGTATGTAGATCGAACTGAGTCATCTTATGCACCCTGAACAATTCATTGACATAATACAGGCCGGCCGTCGGGTCCTTGAATCCCTTCCCTCGTCTCTGAACCTCAAGTTCAGCTTCGTTGACCTGGAGGCTGGTTATGACACCTTCAAGAAGACCGGTACTGCACTTCCCGACAAGACCGTCGACACCCTGAAGAAGGAGTGCGATGGTGCTCTGTTCGGTGCTGTCAGGTATGTGGTTGATCAGCACTGTGTCTATTATAGACTCAATTAATACATAACTAACTTCTTCTGTCTTCAGCTCCCCCTCCACCAAGGTTGCCGGCTACTCCTCCCCCATTGTTGCGCTGCGCAAGAAGCTCGACCTGTATGCCAACGTCCGCCCCGTCAAGACCACCCTTGGCAGCAGCAACGGCAACCCTATCGACCTTGTCATTGTCCGTGAGAACACCGAGGACCTGTACGTGAAGGAGGAGAAGACCATTGAGGGCCCTGACGGCAAGGTTGCCGAGGCCATCAAGCGCATCTCCGAGCGTGCCTCCTCCCGCATCTCCACCATTGCTGGTGAGATCGCTCTGCGCCGTCAGAAGATCCGCTCCGCTGCCCCGGCTACCTCCACCCGTGACCAGCCCATGGTCACCATCACCCACAAGTCGAACGTTCTGTCACAGACCGACGGTCTGTTCCGTGAGACTGCCCGCAAGGCTCTTGCCGCTGACAAGTTCTCCTCCGTCCTGGTCGAGGAGCAAATTGTCGACTCCATGGTCTACAAGCTCTTCCGTCAGCCCGAGTACTACGATGTCATTGTCGCCCCTAACCTGTACGGTGACATTCTGTCCGACGGTGCTGCTGCCCTGGTCGGCTCTCTGGGTCTGGTTCCTAGCGCTAACGTTGGTGATGGCTTCGCCATTGGTGAGCCCTGCCACGGTAGTGCCCCCGACATTGAGGGCCAGAACATTGCCAACCCCATCGCTACTTTCCGCAGTGTTGCTCTGATGCTGGAGTTCCTCGGCGAGGAGGCTGCCGCTGCTAAGATTTACACTGCCGTCGATGCCAACCTGGATGAAGCTAAGTTCCTGTCCCCCGACATGGGTGGCAAGGCCTCTACCACTGAGGTTCTTGACGATGTCCTGAAGCGTCTGTAAGAAATGAGATTGTAAATAGATTTTGGGACGCGCCGGTGTTCCATGGAAATAAGTGTTTTGGAATAAAAGCCATTTGAGTTGTTTAGTTGTTGAGAACCTCTAGGTGTAGTATTTCTATGTAGCCTTGAGCTAGTCCACATCTTGGTCTCCGGTCTGCGCATCGCCTTGGCCCTCCGAGTCCTGGTCAAATATGACGGTGAAAAGCACGACCAAGTAAACTTCGTCGGTTTCCACGTTCTTCAGAACATACCGCAGTTCATTTAGTTTGTCATCGATCATACTTATTACTGGAATAGTGAATCCCGGTAAGTGGATTGACATATCTGAGAAATAATATCAGTCAATCTGCCCTCCAATTTACACCAGCAGGGGATTGATTGCCTTACCGCTGAAAGACAGGTACCCATTTCCAAAATCAGCCATATACGTTCTACCTGCCTCAAAATCAAATTCTTTGCGGTGCTTCTCGTTTTGAAAATGGCTGCGACGGGCCTTTGCGGTATCTCCAGCGATTTTTATCGAATTGCGACTCTCCACACCATCTCCATCAGCACCCTCCTCGACAACGTACTCCGTCGTTAATTTGGGCGTAGATGTATTATCATGCTTTCCGCCAATGCGAAATTGATTCCATGTTGCCAAGGCAGGACTGTAGAGATATGGCTTGTCGGCATAGGCGTCACCGTCGATTGATGGGTCCACAGCCCACTTGACGGTTTTCAATGCAGCGTTGAAGCCCATTGGTAGCCGATCACGGATCGGATGGTCAAAGTCATTCCCGAAAACCAAAGCATTGCCGTTAACATTCTTCTTGGGAATGAACGAGCATGATATTGAATATTGGTCATGGGCGTGTAGTGGTTGCGAAAAGTATGGGCTTGTCGTTGGGGAATTATCAGGGTATCCTGTCTCTTGTCAGTACCCTGCTGGAATTACGATTCAGATAGTCTTTTAATGGGAAATCACCTGCAAAGTCCTGTATATGCACACCCACATCGACTGCAGCCCGTTCGCTCTCAAAATGTAAGGTTTTGTCGTTGACGGCAACCTGCTGATGTGTTGCTCGATCATAGTCCGGGCCCGCCGTGACCTTGAGGCGATATTTGGGTATCTCAGTGTGGTTGGACATGGTTCTCATGTAGTCGTAACAGATTTATGATTGATGGTGGAATACTAAGAGGAGTCTATAAAATGAAGAGTAGTAAATCAGAAGATCGTGGGAACTGGAAACTGGAAACTGGGATCGGAGGCTTAGCTCGAGAGTCTCGCTTTGACGTCGTGACGGCATCATCCACAGGCCGATCTTCCAAGTTGGTTTTAAGCCGCCTGGGTTACTTGAGTACCTGCTCCCTCCGACTCAATCATATATTAAGATCAATACTAATTACTAGCTCAGACTTCTTATATTCAGCTTTAGAATAGAATACCCTATATTTATCTGCCAATTATCAGTATTACTAGTCTATTCGAATGGGGCTAATCTGTCCCAATCGGGACTAGTCTCTGTTTGGCTCCGAGTTGACCTCCGCGTTGCTTGGCCCAGCTTGTACAATCAATCATCTCCAATTCAATCCCCACTCCTCTTGTCTTGATCGACCGATATACACGCCTTGTATTGTTCATCCCCTCTAGGCGGTTGCAATGCCAGGCCGGTTGAGAGTCCAGCGGCCATCGCCGACAACAGTCAGCTTTACCGTCTCCAATGCATCGCCGCGTTCAAGCTCCCCCGCGAAGATCTTGTTCGGACTCCAAATTCTCCTGCGCGCACTCCTTTTTTTCTCCGTCATTGTCGCCCTCGTGGCCCGTATTCGAAACATATTTATACTCCGAAGTATCAATTCGATTCAATGGCAGGCGATCTGGTCCAGCCCTTTCGGAGCTTATGTGTGCCCCCTGGTGGACAAATACAATCCCTGGGCCATAGCAGTGGTCACGGTTTTGGTGGTCTATGGTGTTTTCAAGAGAGGATATACTGGTATGTGATAAGATATCAATGCTGAAACTTGTACCTCAGTCCTCGACTAATCTCAGTATCCAGAGGAATCACTTCTCGTTATTCGAGGCTTCGGCATCCAGACTTCGACATCCTCCTCGACTTACCTTTCCTCCGCTGCTACGAGATTCATTCCGACCACACAAATCCAAGATATTGTCATTCATGAAGCATTTAAGGGATTCGAAGTTCGCTTCTATCTAGCAGTAATTGTTGAAGGCGAGCCGGATGTTCTGGTGGTCTTTCCGGTAAGGCCTTTGTTCTCACCCTGCGCTATTTCCCGGCTAACTCGATGGATTTGCAGCGATTACTTCCCAAAAGAGAGATCCTAGAAGAAGTTTGGAGAGGCTCTCGGCGTTGTTTGTATGATGCGAAATCGTGATATCCTGAATTCCATATCCAAGGTCCCTATCTTGGTAATATTCAACTTTGCGCCGATGTTGGCTGTGAAAACGCCATGAGCGAAACTCTCTACATCCTCAAAAACCAAATCGTCAAAAGGCTTGTGAATTTCGACCACTACTCATGGGGTGTTCAGTGTCAAGCATTTAATTCCGTGGATATTGATGCTGAACTACGAAGTCCACGGACTCAATGACCAACCATTGCCCAGAAGTGCCTAAAAGCCTTTCCCGACTCTTGATCCACTATCGCCTCCACTAATGGCAACCCGGTTGCTTTGGTCTGGCACAATGATATCGATTTCACCAAGTAGGACTTCTATTACGCTGAGCAGAAGTCGCCCAACTCAAAGCCATTTAGGGGCTCAAGAGGCTCGGTCGCATGAAATCGATCGAACCGGGCGGAGCATTCCCAGGGATTGCAAGAAGAGATAGTGATCATTCGTCTCGCATTGGCCTATCAATTGGCTTTAGGCAGGGGTCTAAGATTCACAATCCCACTTGCAAGATGGCCCTCTCCTCTTCTCGGGCTTTCATCGAAATCACTCCATCTGGAGCCTCGACTTCGGCATAGACTAGCGGGGCTAGAATTATCCACCGCTAAGTCACTACTAGCTACATGGCTACCATAGTGGACTTGTACCTGTACTTGTTTCCAAGAATACCAGATAATCACAGAAAAGGCAGCTTGTGTCTAATATGATATGTACAAATTGATGTCAAGAAATTCATCTAGATCATAATGGAAATGGAACATCCCGACCAAGTGAACGAGCTACCCAGTAGCCAAGTGCCTGTCGAACAATATTGTTACTTGACCAAGTTCGATTTGGGTGCACAGCATGTGCCAGAAGAACCATGAATGTATCCGAGGCTCTATCAACCACAAGTGATGTCCCTGTAAACCCGGTATGACCACCAGCCAGAGCATTCGCCATGGGCCCGGAGAAGTAAGATTGATTCAATTCAAACCCAATGCCATGTTCATCGCCGGGGAACTTTTTATTGAAGTTGGTGAACATCAAGTCGACACTTTTCGAAGTCAAAATTCTCTTCCCGTTATAGGTTCCATTATTTAACACCATTTGACACAGGATAGCCACATCTCCAATGGAAGAGAAAAGACCTGCGTGTCCACTCACTCCATTCAATGCCCAAGCATTCTCGTCATGCACTGTTCCCCTCACTGGCTGCGGACGCTTGGGTTCAGAGGGGCCAAGAACTTCGATTTGGTACTCAGTAGGCGCCATACGTGAATAAAACTTCAAAGAATCAGCGCCGATGTTCCCCTTGTTGAAAAATGTATTGGTCATGCCCAGATCTTGGGTCCAGGAATGCACAAGGTCCTCGAAGGGTGTTTCGGTAATTTTCTCCAGCATAAAACGTAGATTCATGAAATTGAGGTCTGAGTATGTATAAGTTGATCCAGGAGGATTAACCAACTTATGTTGAACAATCGCGTCAACTCGCTGCTTCATGTCCTTATAGCTTGGATCAGATAGACCAGGTTCAGGATCGGGCGGAAATCCACTCGTATGTGTGAGCAGCATCAGAACAGTGACATTATTTTTCCCATTTGTTGCAAACTCAGGCAAGTAAGATGCAACTGGGCTGTTTAGCTTCAGCTTCCCATCGTCGATTACTCGGAGTGCAGTAATGGCTGTGAATATCTTTGTCAAGCTAGCCATATCATAGATTGTGTCCATTGTTGCCGAAAGCCACTCGTTGGGTGGAAGAAGCGTTCCATTGGCGTCAGCATAGAGACTGATATTGCCGAATGCGAATGAGCTCACGACTGTTGCCTTATGGCCAACAATCACAGAGCCTCCCGGTAAAATAGGATGTACTTCGTTGTATGAGTGAGACCCGTAGTTTGCTGGACGAGTGTACTCGCTCAAATTGATTTGCATCTGCAGAAGTGGCTCCGGTAGAAGCCCAACAGATTCTGGCGAGCCATGTCTCAAATTGCCATCAGTAGCTACAGCAAATGAGGAGGAATAGATAGCTAGACCAATCGCAAGCACGGCTTTGAATCCCATCTTGAGATACTTGAAGACGTTGCAGAGTGATTATGCATAGGATGCATCCCTGAGTCAAACAGACATGATATGCCAAGTCAGGGAGCTCTTTGATATGTGAAGAATTGACTTGGATATGAATGCAACTCGAAGGAGTAACCGCATGTTGCATTTTCTCTGGGATCTGCGCTTGAACACGGACTCGTGTCCCCACTTCGAGCGATACGCAAGAGCACATCTCGTATCGTTCAGTCGGGCGAAGCCGACGAAGTGCCGAACCCCGCATTCATACTATGAACTAGTAGTAGAATTCATTTCTACTCAAAAATAAACAAGACAATTTATGACAACCTTTTCTTAAATAATTTCAAGCAATGAATTCATTCCTATTCCCGAAACACTACACTGAGCAGCTCGAACGGTTCACAGAAGCAAATTCTAATCCTTACCCCTTGAAGGGGTAAGGATTAGAATTTTCCAATGGATCAATTAGCTGTAATTGTTTATTCTTATGAGTTATTGAAAAGAAATCTTGGTTATGAAAGATCGATCAAAGGGTATATCCCAAATAATAACAAAAGGAAAGGAATAGAAATGAGAGAAATGAGAGAAGGAAAAGAAAGAAGAGATATCATCTATGCATCGATCAAATCCAATGGGGGTAGATCAATATCCGAGTCCAGCTCGGGTTGCATATCAGGCACACCATCGCTTAGAAGAGCCTCCTTCGTCAGAATTCCAACTCCACTGTCTATGCGCTTGCGGTTCTTGCCTCGTCCGTATTCAACATCAACGAATCGAGTCATGCTCACCGGTGTAATTGGATCACTGCCTGCGACAGTGGTACCATCAGACATAAGATCATCAGATCTGAGTTCCCAATTAGCGTCGCGAGCCTTCGCGCGCCGTCTCTCAGAGCTGACCCTTTCTTTCATGAATGCAAAGGACCGAGCTTGGTCGGCGGCCCATTTGTCTAGCATTGCATCCCGAGCTGCAATTTCGGCTTGCAGCTGCTCTTCCAGGCCAACGTTAATCTGACGCAGACGGCCTGCTTGAGACTTCGCTTCGTCGAGTGATGTGTTCAGCTCAGAGATACGAACATTAAGCATGCCTGTCTCTTGCTCATGTTGTTGCAGTTGCTCAGAGGTCTTCTTTCCAAGAGCATCAGAAGCAATCACCTGTTCCTTCTCTAGGAACTCCACGTGAGCCAGTAGATCACACACTCTTATTTGATTCTGCTCAACAGTTTCCTCAAGTAGGCGGATGCGCTTCTCATATTCTGAAGCAGAGGTTTCCATTTCCGAGCGTTTTTGTCGTTCGTGGGCGACTTGATTCTTGAGTTTCGCAATCTGCTGCTTGTATTGCGCCTTCGCAGCAACATTCTCATCCTCCAAGCGGCCCACTAGGTTTTCAAGGCTCTTCATATCTTCGTGGTATTTATCCAGGGCGGTGTTTAATCTGCCAATCCCGATCGTCTTTTCCTGGTCTTCATTTTCGAGATCTTGAAGTCGAATTCTGGTATGAAGCATATCGCTCGCGGATGACGCGATGGATTCCTCGAGGTTTCCAATTTTGTTTGCTGCGGCTTCATACTTATACAACAGGTTGTCGAATTGTCCACGAAGAGCCTTTTCTCGGCCCAGCGAGCCATGGTGATGTTTGCGTTCCTTCCGTAGGTCTGTCGCCAATGAGCGAACTCGGTGTACGAGAGCCCCTAGTGTGGCTTTCCCGTCCTCAAGGCTGACATTTGGTGTCTCTCCAGGGATAGCTCGCTCGAGCTCCAGACGCGCTGAGCGAAAATGATCTCTCATGTCCGAAATCACTTCCTCCGCGCTAGTACCAGAGAAACCAAGTTGAGAGAACTCTTCATTGATTCCTTCGAGGGCCTCGGTTGCATCAGATGCACGCGATAGAGCAGTCGTTAATATGCTGACAATATTATCGAAGAAATCATGAGGGGGTGAAGGCAATCGGAATATTTCATCCATGTTTGATTCCTTGAAGGCATTTAACTGGTTTCGACATGAATTGAACAGCTTTTCTTTTTCTGTCCGAGCTGCCTCCAGGTCGAGGGATAAGTTTCGCATATCCGAATTCTCACTCTTATCAGCGAACGAGGTCTGGGTCGCGACATTTATAATCGTTGCTTCGTCGTCATACATCAAGCCTTCCGGCTCCGGTGTACAATAATCGCGCATGGCACGAAGGTCCGGTGAATTGGAGGCAATGATAGCACTATCATTTAGTGTAAAGGTGTCTTCATCCATAAGATATTCGAAAGGTCTCTCTTGGTCTGTACCAGGAGCCACGGCATTTTCTTTGCAAGAAATCGTTGTTTCGGATTCTGGGTTTTGCGCATGAACCCGGGGTGACATCCAATATGACTGGTAAGAAGGTAGGTTGTCATCAGAGAGATCATGTCTCTGCTTCATGGAATCCAATTCTCGTTGCAGATCGTCTCGCTCCTGGCGCAACGTAGATAGTGTCTGGTCGAAATTGCGATGCTGACGCTTCTCTCGCTCAATCTGGTTGATCTCATCGCTCAATCCAAATCGGCGAATTCTTCTT
Organism: Penicillium sumatraense; assembly: GCA_020086695.1. NCBI lineage: Eukaryota > Fungi > Ascomycota > Eurotiomycetes > Eurotiales > Aspergillaceae > Penicillium > Penicillium sumatraense. Next base: position 297,621 of record JAGIKU010003959.1, on the reverse strand, counting down.
TGGGTACGGCAATCTAAAATCTGACGCAAAGGGGTGAATTGGTACACTCGTTCTGAAGAGGATTCATCAAAATCCTCTACGGGGTCAAATGACCGTTGGAAACGTGGTAAAGGTGCCGACCTCCGACGTGAAGTTCGACTCGGGGTCTGGTTCCCACGTCGAGAAGAAAGCTTTTCTGTGGAAGCCTCAAATGATGTGCGTTTCATTGCCGGAGTCAGGCCAGTGGAGCATGCAGTAGTATGATGCATCAATGGACCGGGGTCCGAAAAACGTACTCTCTTCCTGGATTTCCGGGGAGTATTTGTCAGTCGTTTAGATTCAACATGATCTGTTGTTGCTGTTTCTGTTGCGGTAGCTTGTCTTGTCCTGTGGGAGATAGGAAGCTCGCTTGTCAAACTTGAGATAGCGCTATTCCTGCGCTTTCTGCAGGTGAGTCGCGTCTCCATTTGCGCTGATTGAAGAGAACGGTAGAGAGGAATTCGATATTAAATGTATGGCAAAGTAGCACAGTGATAAGAAGATCAAAGAATTATGCTGGATAGCATTCAGCAATGGCAATATGCAGGAACCCTGTTCCAAGAGGTGAAAGGGATTGATTGAAATGCGCCACTGTGCTTATAAAGAAGAGTATGAGATTGTATGGAATTGTATTGTATACATCACAACATAAACAAATAAAACAAATAAAACACAAAAATGACCGCGTTGAAGTGGGGCCAGGCAGCACACAGGGTCGCGCCTGCGCGTGCCTGGCCTAATATGCTTGCCTATTCCGGCGGATAAACAACTTGCCTATTTGGGTTGGTCATGTGATCATCAACAGTCAATTAGTTAGTTAGCTACTACACCAGGGTAGTATAGCATAGACCAGGTAGTCCAAAGTATTCCAGCTTCATATTATGCAGTTAATAACAGTATTAGTGGTGCCCACAATACGATATCGACCATTATTTGGTATATTATTATCTTACTGCCACGCCGGCGATATTGACGATATTTAATGCTAATAATTGCGGAGCAGTGATTAAGTGCTGAGCCTTAAAATCATTTGGCCTCTCTCCTCCCTGCGGACGTAAGTGTAGGTGCAGGTCACGTGATCAGGTTCTCAATGATTTCGACAACTACCATAGTGAGGTGGGTCCAAATGTCAGTTCTCACGTTTTGATTGGCTGGATGTGAAGAAAAGATCTCCCCCGTTAAAGCCACTCTAAGTTAAGATGTGAGGCGTACCCCAGTTGAATAACTGAGCATCTAATCAGGACTCTGCAAAAGGCTAGAGGTCCGGGGAGCGCCTAGCTCCCTGGTATCGTCAATAGTAGTGCCCACGTTATCGCAAATTTGCGATACTTGCGATATCGTCACTGTCAATCCCAATATCGGATATTTGGACGGTACGATATCGCAAATAACGGATCGCAGAATATCGCACGATATCCGATATTGTAGTCTGATTTTAAACCCACAAAGATTAGTCAACCTACGCGTCGCCATTATTTCTCACACTTTTACATCCCCATTGCTCTCTCCATCTTCATCTCCATCTCCTCCATCACCATCACCATCCCCATCTAATACGGCTTCATCTAGCCGGTTTCAGCGTAAGAATACCCAACGTGACTATATGTCATTAAATCTTGGATGTGAGGGTAATATTCTGCATGAAGACCGACTCCCTCACTTCCCAATCTCAATTGCTTCATTTTCCGATACCCATCATGCTAATGACAATGGGGTTGATACAGGTGCTGTCCTCCCATCAGATTCAGCCTCTCAAACGGTCCCTTCTATGCCTTCAAACCCTAATATCTCTATGGCAACCTCTATGGCCACACCTACGACCACCTGTCGGCCACCAAAACGAGTTCGCAACAATCCATCAAAAAAGTGGATATGGTCATGTTTCACGGCCAACGTGGTCAATGAGCCATGGATAAATCGTCGAAACGACAAGCTCATGGCCCAGGACCGTGTCATACAATGTACTCAGTGCAATTGGCAAACGCGCGACTCTGTACGGTCCGGGTCGACTGGCAATATGGAGCTTCATCTGGAAAAGCATCCAGAACTTGCACCTCCGTCAACATCATCTGAAGGCCAGTATACAATACCGGCGCTGATTGAGAAGCAAAAGCTCTGAATATCTGATCAGCTTCAAGAAAATATTATGCGCTGGATAATTCAAAGCAAGATGCCTCTTACAACAGTTGAATCACCTGCGTTTCAACGGATATTCAGCAACCTCCCACTTACTAGCATTTCAGCCATACCATCACAAACAACACTGAAGTGGGCATTGGAGAGCCAATTTACAACTCAACGCATGCAATTAATAGCAGAGCTGGCTTCAACCTGCAAGTCAATTGCACTTTCATTGAAACTTTGGACAAGCAGGAATAACCTCCCTATCATTGGTATCATTGGGCATTGGCTTACTCCGGATTTTGTCTATAAAGAGCATGTTCTTGAGTTTGCAGAGCTTAAAGGGGCCTATAGTGGTGAGGATATTGCATGTGCGGTCAATGACGTTTTGTCAGAGCTCAATATCCAGTCCAAACTGATTTCAATTACTGGTAATAATGCTAGTAATAACGAGCTCATGGTCTCTGTGCTCCAAGACCTTCTCCAAGACACAAACCGCCAATTCAATGGTCTTGGTAGCTATGTCCGCTGTCGTGCTCATATTCTCACTCTTATTGTCAAAGATATTCTCTGGACACTGGATTCAGGCACAGCACATGAGGCCCTACAAATATGTGACCATCTTGGAGCAGAAGCAAGTACAGATGTGTATCTCAAACTCTCGCCACTGACTGCTTTATCACGTCTCCGAGTCCTTGCAATATGGATAAGCCGGAGCCCTCAGCGTCGTGAAAAGTGGAGGATGATATGTGCAGTTCTGGAGCTTCCTGACAAGCTACTCAAATCTGACGTTGATGCACACTGGGATTCAACATACGATATGTTGGATACTGCTTTACAGGCCAAGACACAGATTAAGAAATATCTTGGCCTACAAGCTGACCTCCCTCAGTTCTCAGCTGAAGACTGGCATCGCCTATCTCAAATTCATCGTGTATTGCTTGATTTTCGGGGATTGGCACTCTTTGTGTCTCAAACGCAGCCTCAGATTAGCATGATGATGCCTGTTGACTTCAAATTGCATGAACTACTCCATCAAGGTGTGGGTAAAGAGGGCATTTTTGCAGATATTGACGACGATATTGCAGATGCAATGTATCAAGGGCTGCTTGAGTATAAGAAGTATTATGTCTTTGAGGACCGTACGAATACTCATTGCATTGCCTCGATACTCGACCCGAGGGTGAAGGGAGCTCTCTTGCTGAAAGAGCTCGGTGATGAAAGTGGCAAATTGATCGTTGATGCTATTCGCGAGAGCATCCATAAGAACTACTACATCACTTCTGAGCTACGATATCAGGCTAAGTCGCCTCAAGACATTAAGACCGCCCGTGCAGATAATAATTTCAACCCTATCCTCTCTGTGCTAAAGCATTTGCCACCAATTGTCAGGAAGCCAGTTGGTTCTGATGTTGACGATTATTTTACATCAACACAGGTGCATCATGACACTGACGATGACCCTCAGTGGCTACTCAAATGGTGGCGAGCCCACCGCGAGGAGATGCCCCAGATGGCTGCAGCTGCACGAGATTACCTTGCAATTCCTGCCTCGGGGGTAGCAGTTGAGAGGCTATTCAGCCAGGCGCGTGATGTAGGTATTCGACGACCCGAAATGGATGGGGCTACTATGCGAATGTTGATGCTGTTGGATGATATACAATACTAGTAGCAGTGTGGAGGTTAGATTTGGCCGTAGGTGGTGGGAGGCCGTTTTTATATGCTTTTATTGTCTTTGTGTCGTTTTGTTACTGTATTTTGATGCAATTTACAAGTATTTCTTTATTATGGACTGAATTTTGCTATATTCATTACCCGTAGGTGTGGAGGTATGTCAGAAAAGATTTGCATATAGTCACGGGCGCCAGTTACATCTTACAAATACTATTTGTACAGGCGGAGGTGGGTTTTGGCCGCAACCTTGCGTAGATGAGGCTGTAGTTTTAAGCTATTGTTTTGTTTTGACACAGTAATGTACTTCATAACAGGAGTTGAAGGACAAGAAAGAACTTCAAGTTGAACTAACTGGCAGTTATTTCACTATCCTCCCCTTTGAAATGTAAAGCTAGCACTATATCCGCTGTCTAGAATTCACTGGCGTGAATGTAGTACATACTTACTAGGTACATAATGTGTAGTGCTAAGGACAGCCGCAGCCGGGCCGACCGATCAACATCGCCACTCGCGGGGAACCAACTTCCCCAGCTTTCGTCCCGAGATCGTCGCTCCTGGAATTCGTCTAAGCTTCCAACCTCAAATTTCTAGTCCGACCCTATTACGTTCACTGTTATTATTTTATTATTTTGGTAACAAGCTTGTTACTGCGGATTGGGCTTCATTTTCCCGCTGAGAAGCTGAGCCATAATCTTATCGGCCTGACCCACTACTTCTTCACCTCCTAGTGGGCCATCTAGCTGTGCCTCCTCTTGTCTCCAACGCACGAACTTCGCCCCAACATTAGAACCCGTCTCGCTGGGTCGTGACCAGGAAGCAGTTTTCTCCTTGGTGTATTCTTTGTCGCAATCCCCCCACATCACCAAATGCGCTTTTGACCGGTTGTCGGGTGATGTCATTTGTGCTGCCGAAGGGGGTCGAGCTAGCTACTATCAAATCACTTTGAGTATCCACATCCGCTTTCTCTCCTCTTCATCATCGGAGTTTGACGGTCGTGATGGCGGGCGTGGTCTCTACGAACGAGGTTGGTCCCATAAAAACCTACTCACCGTCACAATATGGGCGGACTTTTCTGCCGATCGGTGAGGGGCATATGAACTGACTTATAACATAGGCCTCTGAGCTTCTTAAACGTCGAACGTACATTGATAATATCCTACATGAAAGGAAGCGGTTTCGTACCGCTAATGATTCATCCATAATCGACAAACTGCCCGCAGAACTACTTCATTCAATTCTTTCATTTCTTTCGCCTCATGATCTTGCCCGCGTGTCTGCGACGTCCCGTGCTCTCGCTCAACATGCCTCTAACGACCTATTGTGGGCTCGGCTAGTCAACTCTCATCTGCCCTTCCCCATCAGTGACCCAGGCCCTTTTCAGACTTTCCGCCGACTGTACCTGGCCCATTTGCCGTACTGGTTCATCCCTCAGAACAAAATCTGGTTCGCAGACAATGAACACACTGGAAATCTCATTCTAGCTCGTTATGATAACCGTCGGGGCGTAATCGAAGCTTATCGTTTAATCGCGGACCGAGGCATGCCACAGTTTCAAGTTTGGCAAGCACATCAAGATGTGATGATTCAATCATTTCATCCAACCGTTAGTCTGTGGCTGGATGATCCCGTGTTGCTCCTTAAGGACATGGAGCCATCCGAACCAACCTCCGAATGTCAAACTTGGATGGCTGAACGTAAAATGCACATGCCCGCTGAAGCCAACCATTTGTTCAACTCACTCCTTTTGTGCTCCAATCAGGAGACCGATGAGAGTGATACCTCGAAGCTCTGGCCACCCCCGAATATCCCAAGCGATAGCCGTGTAGTCAGATCAACCGAAGGAACGGAACTAGACGATCCTGAGAGCTGGTCTGAAGCATCTCAAGAGGCTTTCCGGATTCGTCGTTGGACGAATTTCCGGTTGATGATTTCACCTGGTCAGAATTCAGCTATCATCACTTATTCGACTCTTGACCCGACTGTCTACCAGCCAACCAGAGAAAAACCCTACCAAGGAATTTGGGTTGGGGATTATTCAGCTCATGGCTGCGAATTTCTACTGATAATACAGAGTGACATAGGCGGCGAGGAGGAGACAGAAGATTCTACAGGTGTCGTGCAGAAGGGAAGCCTTCACGCGATCAAGTTGACGGGAGACCCCAATGTTCCTCGGGGAGAGACCACATTCATTTCCGGTGATATTGGCCCAAAGGGTCTCATCAGGGTCGAAACCGAGGAACCATTTAAGGGTTCTCGAATTATACATGCCCAGGGACACGTCGCCGGTCTTGGATTCCATGACGGTAAGATTCCCATCATCCCTGCCAGCCTGTGTGTGCAAGTGTCTAATGATCATCAACAACAGATACCTACATATCGTCCCAGTTGATTCTGGTGTCCACGGAGTACATTGCCCACTACTGGCAGGAGATGGGCCACATTTCTTACTACCGTCGCGTAGATATTGACTCCCTCTTGCGAACATAAATTGCGTGTTTTCCTTTCCTGTGGATGCCATCTCGTCATGTATCTCTGGTTTTTTTTACATACCCCATCGGTTTACATCTACAATAGGTAGCCATGTTCAACTGTGATACGACTTCCGGGTTTTTTCTATCCTCGATATCACTTGCGCGAAGAACGAACGACCTCCAGACATGCAGGATTCACTAATAGCGAGAAAACCCTCAAGTCTTGATTGGAAGAGTGGCAGCTTTGGATCGCCTAGAGTATCGCGTATAATCCCGCCTTTACCCTTATAGTCACCAACCCAAGCGACCTTCCAAATAGCCACATCGACCCGTACCGAAGCCCCGAGCAGTCCTGATCGACCATCTCACCAAACTAACACTAGGATAAGACAGAATTTAGAAACTACGTAGGCTTGTTACTGATTGGAACTAACATCATTTAAGATATTGAGACAAGATGCGTGGATTCCACATGGCGCGGATAGAATAGATACAGGCACAAAAGGTATCGAATAGAAGGAGGGAAGCCAAAGACGCCGTAACTCTTGAACATAATGTCGAAAGTGGTGGATAGAGCGCAGAGAAGAGTTGTCGTTACTCGTGAATCCAACAATGAGGCCCTGGAAGCCACCTAGAGAGAACAGAGAGAATATGGATGTCGTGGGAATTCGTGTAGCGCATTCGCTGTAGTAATCCGAATGCGAGCGGACATGCGTATTCCCCCAAAAGAAAAAAAAAAGGTTCTGAATCTCATAGAGACTCGCCAATAACCATCACCAGCTGGATGTCAAGTCGAGAAAAATTGAAGGGATTGTCATCGTCTCCCAGTTGCATGTACAGTTCAGAAAACCAAATCACCGTCTCCGCTCAAACCAGCTGGAGGAGCCCATGACTGCGACTGATTGATCCATGACCCACTCGCCAACACCGAGGTAGCTATCGATCCATTTCTTAACGTCTTTGCTGTCGGAGATCTTATCAGAGTCGACACTGGGGCTGTGAAAGTCCCCGCGCACACACATCCCTCACAAGGGGGGTGCGGCGAGGTTAACCGAGTTAGCCTGGAAGTTCCTTTTCCACGAGATGTGATCAGATTGGCAGAGAGGGGGCGTTATAGTTGATAGAGAAAGGAACCGAGGTAAGATAGGATTTGGAGGGGGTGGTATATTTACGTGAGACCTGTTGAACGCTTGACACCAGCCAGGAAGGCGGAGACTGTGGTTTATGTTTGTCAGTAATAGGTCGAGATTTGTATTGGAATCCGCGAGAGGAACTCACAGAGAACCGCATCAAATGCGTAGTGGGTGAGACGGCCGAACTGTTTGGACAAGATTGACGTTAGATCCAGCTGTTGAGATGATATCGGGGTAATCAACGGCCGTATTTTGAGCAGAGAATACGCACCATGCTGAAAAATGGGAATATCAGGCCGAGTAGCATGGAAGATTGTGGATTGCAAGGTAGAGGCAGTTGGTCAAGGTTGAGCAAGTCAGGCAGCGGACGGAGACAACCTCACGTGGGTCAATTTCACATGACGAGGGTGGCTGGTGAACAGGCTTAGCTCAGCAAGCAAGGTGGCTGGAGATGATTGTATTTCTGCCTAAAGCGGTGAAGCCCAAGTGGGGGAAGAGCTATCAATAGACCCCCACCTTTGGCTGCCTGAGCTGCCTGAATGTCTGCCTGAGGCCATCAGAAATGGTTGAACTTGGCTGAGCCCACCGAAATGCCATTTCTGTCTAGGAGGGGCTCGGTCAATTGGGTGTCGCTATTTGTCACAGACGGTGATAAATGGGACCCAATCTACGCTGTTTATGCCAGCACGCTCCTCCACTTGCGGAGGTTTGCATTCTTTATTGTTTTTTTCACGGAGTACACCTTTCCTATTTTTTTTCCTGCTCTGTGCTGTACTAGCCGACAGGGCTGCCGCCGGTTCCGATTAGTGTTACAGCAGAGCGTGGGCAGCAGGGTGGTGTACAGTATGGTAGTAAGGCAAGGCACACATGATATCATATCTCATGCTATTCATGTTTGATTCTAATTAACGTAAAACAAAATGGATAAGAAAACTAAAAGCAAAAAAAAAAAAGTAGAGAAGTAAAAAGCAAAAGTAGCCAAGATGGCCCCTTCACCGTAGGCCGTACACCGTAAAAGCCGGGGCGGAGGAGTCCACGTCCACCGGGGATAGACAATCGGCGGCCAACATTTTCCCTCCCGCCCCTCACCCTCACCCACCTCCATTTTCTCCCCCTCCTCTTCTCCTCGCTTCCTTCTCCATTCTTCCCTCCTCAATTGATTTATATCCCCTTCTGCTTCTCAAAACTATCCCACAGTTTGTCTAGCAGTTCAAAATGGCGGCCACTACCTCCCTCGACCACCTGAGCAACCGCATGAAGCTGGAATGGCACTCCAAGCTTAACACCGAGATGGTGCCGGCGAAGAACTTCCGCCGCACTTCTATCATCGGTACCATTGGTATGTACCTGTCCAATCCTTCCTAGTTCTCTCAGATGGTTTCGGGGAGAAGAGATTGCCCACCTGCCCATATGGCAAAATGGGGTAAAAGATAAGGGAAGAAAAAAAAAAAAAAACTTTCTTGCTGACCAGATTCGCTCCGCAGGTCCCAAGACCAACTCCGTCGAGAAGATCAACGCTCTCCGCACAGGTACGGTGCTAGGCTCCTCAATAAAAAATGTTTGAGTAGGACTGACTGGATTGTAGTGGGTCTCAACGTTGTTCGCATGAACTTCTCCCACGGTTCATATGAGGTGAGTAGCTTATCATCAACGTCTCTCATATTGAAGGACAATCCGATTGACTTTGTTATCAGTACCACCAATCTGTTATCGACAATGCCCGTGAGGCTGCTCGCGTCCAGACTGGCCGTCCTCTGGCTATCGCCCTTGACACCAAGGGCCCTGAGATCCGTACCGGTAACACCGTTGGCGATGCCGACATCCCCATCAAGATCGGCCACGAGCTTAACATCACCACCGACGAGGCCTATGCCGCCGCCAGTGATGACAAGAACATGTAAGTCTCTTTCCTTCTTCTCCTCTCTTGGGTGAAAATTTGCCCCACCGCGATAGTGGCAATCTAGGACAGCGAAGTCTGACAGATCTGCGACAACAGGTACCTTGACTATAAGAACATCACCAAGGTGATCGCCCCCGGCAAGCTCATCTATGTTGACGATGGTATTCTGTCGTTCGAGGTGATCGAGGTTGTGGATGATAAGACCCTGCGCGTCAAGTGCTTGAACAACGGTAACATCTCCTCCCGTAAGGGTGTTAACCTGCCGGGTACCGATGTAGACCTGCCCGCTCTCTCCGAGAAGGATATTGCCGATCTTAAGTTCGGTGTTAAGAACAACGTTGACATGGTCTTCGCCTCATTTATCCGCCGCGGTAGCGATATCACTCGCATCCGTGAGGTTCTGGGTGAGGAGGGCAAGGAGATCCAGATCATTGCCAAGGTTGAGAACCAGCAGGGTGTTAACAACTTCGATGAGATCCTGGAGCAGACTGACGGTGTCATGGTCGCCCGTGGTGACCTGGGTATCGAGATCCCCGCCCCTAAGGTGTTCATCGCCCAAAAGATGATGATTGCCAAGTGCAACATCAAGGGTAAGCCCGTTATCTGCGCCACCCAGATGCTGGAGTCCATGACATACAACCCCCGTCCTACTCGTGCCGAGGTTTCCGACGTTGCCAACGCCGTCCTGGACGGTGCCGACTGTGTCATGCTGTCGGGTGAGACTGCTAAGGGCAACTACCCCTGTGAGGCCGTTAAGATGATGCACGAGACCTGCCTGTTGGCCGAGGTCACCATTCCCCACTTCCAGATCTTCGATGAGCTGCGTAACCTGGCTCCTCGCCCCACTGAGACCTCCGAGTCCATTGCCATGGCCGCCGTTAGCGCCAGTCTGGAGCTGAACGCCGGCGCCATTGTCGTCTTGACCACCAGGTATGTCGATCACGGGTGTGTTTCAAATCTTGTCGTAATTTGAGTACTGACCAAATATGCAGTGGTAAAACCGCCCGCCTTCTGTCCAAGTACCGTCCTGTCTGTCCTGTCCTGATGGTCACTCGTAACGCCACCGCTTCCCGGTACTCCCACCTGTACCGCGGTGTCTGGCCCTTCTACTTCAGCGAGAAGAAGCCCGACTTCAACGTCAAGATCTGGCAAGAGGATGTTGACCGCCGTCTCAAGTGGGCCATTAACCACGGTCTCAAGCTTGGCATCATCAACAAGGGCGACCCCATCGTCTGCGTCCAGGGATGGCGTGGTGGTATGGGCCACACCAACACTGTTCGTGTGGTTCCCGCCGAGGAGAACCTTGGTCTCGCCATGGAGTAAATCTGTGTCGAAAATAAAAAAGAATCAGCGGAACTGATCTAAGCCCCCGATAACATTTTTTGCTCAATACTTTTTTTCTTTTCATACTTGTTTATCGCTGGTGCGCGGGTGGGATTACATACCTTTCTTATCTTTTCTTTTCTTGCTGTCTGTTTCCCTGTTTCCCTGTTTCCCTTGTCCCTTCGAAGCCAAAGATCGTTTCTGTGCTATGGTCAGGACCATTGCTTTTGGGGAAGGTTAATGCATGTGATGTAAATGAGAACGAATTTAATGCCTTCAGGTCAAGTGCGTCTTTAGCTAGCCTAGATATCCCCTTTAAAAGTGAGCAATCAATAGATCTGGAGAAATCAATCATTGTCGATTTTCCTTATGAGATATGATATGATTCGTAGCTGTTAGTAATGTCCTGCGAGTTAGTGGAGTCTTTCTCTTCTGCCACGCGCCATGCGCGGGCTGATTGCTGTTCTTGCTTCTGCAGTCATCTGCCCAAGGAAACCTGCGCACCATACAGCGCTCGGGTTGCGCATGGCTTCTTCGACATAAAAGACGAAGCAGTGGAAGAGGGGTAGAGGAAGAAATAAAAGAGGCACGAGAAGAGAAACATCGGAAAGGCCTGCCCTCCTCAATTGCGGGGGACGAAAATGAAATGTCGCTCCGAGACCGAGGCTCCATGTGTCGGGCTGCCGCTGCGGTAGTACCCTGCATGCATGGCCATCTTGTAGACAACACAGCGGTTTCAATCTCGTCGCCACAGGTTCAATGTGTATGGATCAGAGTCCAGAAATTCGTCAGAAAAGAAGAAGAAAAGAAAAAAAGAAAAAGAAAAGAGATTAGATCTGCAATTCGGAAACAATTCTTCTGGCTAAAAGCAATTCCCGACGGCTACCCCATTCGGCTCCGGTTTTCGCCGAGGATTTCTGCCTGAAGCCTGAGGCCCGGAATTTCGAGTATACAACTGATTAGTGAATTGTTAACTAGAAGTACTGAATAGAGAATAATACACTTACAATTGTTCTTAACTACTAGGAGTTATTCAGCAGGTTAATATTTGAATTGTTGGATAAGGAGATATCTGTAATTCATATTACCTAGAAATGGAGCTGCGTAGCTATGATTTGCTCAGCATGAAAAAGTCCACCATTTTCCTTCTGCCTTAGGCATGGAGTGCCTCCCATCCTTCATCCAGAGCCAGCTGCCTCGCTGCACCGGCACCAGCGATATGACCTATCGTATGTTAGCTTCGTGTAGCATTTGAATCTCCCATATGAAGTGAGAATGGAAATGCAGGGTTGTCACTTACCAGAGTTAAGGGCTGCAGCAATTGTCTTGTTCAAGGACGAAGTATCTCCTGCCACAAAGCAGCCTCGAACGTTGGTTTCTCCGTCGGCTCCCTTGGGCATTGCATATCCTCGAGGGCCAGCAGTCTCAATACCCAGCTGAGAGATCAGATTCTGTGCGCGATTGCGTGTCGGGGGAGTGTACATCAGAAAGTTCACGTAATTGGCAGGGCCGCATTCGAATCGAATCATCAAACTCTCGGTAGATGAGCGCGTGACGGATACGATCCGGCGAGTATCAAGCCTGCACCCGCGCGCAATTGCCATCTCAAGATGGTCTTGGAATCGGTACCTGTCTGGATCATCGCCGTTGGTGTAGATCATGATGCGATCCTGAGAGAGGAATACGGCCATCAGGGCTGGGGCGATATCGTCGAGTGAGTGTAGTCCCAGTACTGCAGCTGTTTTCTCTCTTTTTTCGTATGCGTCACAGAAAAAACAGTGAACACTATCAAACACAAATTAGATAAGTCATTAAGCTCCTCAGTGCTAGCCAAAGGCAGAAGCCAAAAAAAAGAAAGAAAGAAAGGGCCTTCGTCCAGGTGATTCAACTTACATTCCATTTCCCCAAAGTTCGTGAAACCCCGCGATATTAGGGAGAAGATCCACTGATCCAGTAGCGAGAACCAGTTTCTTGCCTCTGTAACGAACTCCATTTTCATCATGAAGTTCAAATAGCTGCGACCCATCATCAGCCTCGATGGCCAAGGCATCGGTGATTGTTGTTTCGACGAAAGTGACCGTGTCAAGTGTGTTATGAATCTCATGTCTGCCCAAATTACGGAACCGTACTGGCTCCTGTCCATCATGGATAAGAACATTATGGATTTGGTTTGTAGCTGCGTTGCGGTACTCGTGAGAATCAAAGACCATTACATGCCGACAGGCTCTTCCGAGCGATGTGGCTGCAGCAAGGCCAGCTGGACCTCCACCTATGATAAGGGCGTCTTGGATTACCCGATGATAGCTCATGATTGAGGATCGTGGTATGAAAATCTGGATGATGGTTGGTGGTGAGGAAAGAAAGAGATGAAATCAGCGGGATGTAGAATGAGCAAAGTAAACAACGAGTGGAAAAGTAGTGACGGACGACGTGATCTTCCCGCATTGGGGAGAAGCGTTCTTTTGTTCACCGATATAAGATAAATATAGCATGTATTCTGCCTAAATGGGTGTTTCAAAGTGATATTAACTCATACTATGACTGATATTTTGTATTACCAGAATTGGAAATACTGAAAGTCACCTCCAAGCCAAGATTTCTTCATATACTTCGCACTGAAGCCGTCAGCCTCATACAATGAGGCTTCGACGGCCCGTGCCGCGTTAACCGAGGAATCGGAAGCATCTCTCACTTCTAGAATAGTACGAATGACTCATGGTAAGCACATGATCAGCTTGAAAGATCATGACTAGGTAGGCATGATGCCTAGTTTGTATAACAAGATTGTTCTAGGGTTTAGCCTTGACTGTACCAATTGCTCGAAGATGCATTCGCATTGATAACTGGACTTCCAAGTCTTTATGGCGACGAGAATGCCTTTTCTTGACAATCTCATTAAATGAGCAGTCACACTTCCAATGCATAAGCAATCTTCCAAGATTGAAAGGTTTCATTGAAAATATGGCTCTGCTCCTATAAGAGTACTACTAGTAGTTGATGACTTTAGTACTTGGAAGCATTGATTGGAAAAGTATGATACTGCTTACGTTGAATCTTCAAGATAAATAAATGGGAAAGTATTTAGATGGAAAGAAAAATAAAGATGCATCTGTTCTTGTCTTCGTTGAAGTTACATAAATAATAACAATAACAACAGCCGTGTCGAATGACCAGGGGGTTTACTATGTGCAAAGTCTATCCCAGTATCATTTCGAGGCTGTTGCAACAATATCAAATCTTGGTCATCGCTTCATTATTCATCACGCAAAATGGAAATGCATATTGTGGGTCGTTATCATCACAAAAGGGGACCGGCTTCCCCACTACCATCAAAGGCTTCGAACTCGGTATTGTTGTTTGCTTGTGGATCGCCGAGGGGTTGTCGATACATTGCACTAGGTTGGAATTGATGCCAACAGCTGCTTCAGTTAGCGTTTATTCTTGAATTACCGAAGGCGGGGAAAGCTAGAAGCAAGATCTAAACATACCTTGGAGCCTGAAGCACATATCTTGCCATCGCCTCTCGGAATCGACTCTTATACTCCTTGGGACTGGTGACGGTTGGTCGATTGCGACTGCTGCCGGCAAAGCCACGATCTTTAATCCAGGACTCTAGCTTCTTGTCCCATGTGTAAGTCCGAATGCAGTCAATGATTCCTACCACCAACTCGCTGCGCTTTTCGTCAATGGCAATCATGAGCGAATAGTCCATGACGTTTTGCCGACCCAGGAAAAGAGTATCATTCCATACACTCTGCCCAAGCAGCTTCTTCGAATGCTCTCGTGCAAACAAGGGCGTTTCGTAGATGAAATCAACCATGTTTTCGTCGAGCAAGACTTCGTCACGTTCACCCGTACTTTGTACTTTGCGGTTGCGCATTGATCCCTTGAGATCAAAGATTCGGTTTGGTACACGGTCATAGAACAGGTTCTCCATCAACAGGAGAAACCAGTTGAACTCCGTCCCTGTTGAAGGATTTTTGATGATGACCTGATAGAAGCCAAACATCTTGGCGATGGCAGACGGCAGTTCGTGGAACAGTGCTTCTGACATGATTTGGAAATAGGCAGGGGCGAATTTCAAAAAGGCCTGGGTCTCGATTGGAGAGAGAGACTTTAGGATGAATCGATCGTCTAGCGTCTTGAGGAACAAGGATTTTGTCTTGCCTCCCTTTGAATCCCACTTGGCGCATCGAGACAGTGATTCCACAATTCTATCAGCAACGCCACATTTCTTGCGCAGGGCATCAAATTGTTCAGCGTAAAACACTTTGCACAGCATTTTCGCCTGGCCTTCCTGGAACTGATATTTGAGATGGGTTCCGGTTGCTCGAAGGAGGGCATGTTCCACTCGAGATTCTTCCAGAGCTTCCGGTCCGCTATCGGAATCCTCCTGATGTTCTTGGTGCTCTTCCATTTCGTCATATCGCTGCTGGATACTGAGAAGCTTCTCTTTATAATCAGACGAGTCCAGTGCAAACGAAATAAGGGAGCTGGGTTCATCTTCCCGCACGATAATATCACAGTCTGCGAAAACGTGATCCATCACCGTGAGAGGATATTCAAGAGCCGTCCATCCACTGGCAGATCGCTCAGACCAGAAATTAGTCAACATTTTCAAAAGAGTTGTGCGCTCATGTTTCGCGAGGTCTTTGAACTCCATTGAGTCGTCATCTGGTAGCTTGACCTCGTCATGAGAATCGACGGGATGCAGGCCTTCTGCTGTGTTTCGCTCTTCATCACTGGCATTATCCTCAGGCTCGCCTTCTGACATGAGCTGGGAATCAGATCGTACAATTCCTCCCGGCTCAAATGATTCAGTCGGAGACTCTTGAGGTAAAGACTCATTTCGAGGTTGATGGCCGTTCTGATCCAGAAATTCGTCGCTTCTTCGGCTAGATTCATCCAAGGAATGTCGCGGTCCCGACGACATAGGCTCTTCTTCATCAACTGGGGGTTCACGCTCTTCGACGGCCTCTCGGACGTTCCGGTAGATTTCTACAATGGGTTTCGACGATGCTAATGGGAAAGCACGCGACTGAGCCCCACGGGTCCTCTGTCGTCTCTCGCGCTGTCTTTCTTTCTCAAACTCCCGACTCAGTTGCTCGAAATGTCTAGCAAGATTTGACACATGAGTGTTGCCCCGTTTGGGAGTAGACCGAGGGATCAGAGAGTGTCCGGGAGCGAAACGCGCATTCTTCAGAGCAGAAAATCCCAAACGCTCAGTAAGTTTCTTGTCAGACGCTTTGTCGGAGTCACCTCGTGAATTACCGGGATCGTCCAAGTTTTGCGGGGTTTGTTTTGACCCAAATGATTTATCTCGGACAAGATGGGCCGGTTGTGATTGGGTGCGGAGCAAGGGAGGAGAGCGCGCTTTACCAGACCGTCGAAAGGCTCCTTCAGCGAGTCTGGGAATAGCTGATGGTTTACTAGGTGGCGTGACCGGTTGGTCTGGCAAATCTTCTCCTTTTCCTGTATCGCCTCCTGGTGCGGCAGAGTTTATTGCTTCCGGTGTTGATGGCTTGAATGGCTCATCGGCTGCGTGTGGCCCAGCAGATGTCTTTGATGTATCTGGACTTGAAAGATGAAGATTTGGAGATGAACATGTGCCTGGCGGTGAATTTTCAGAGTGGCTAGTTGAAACGGCCAGGTCAAGATGGCGAACATCCTCTTGTGACACAGCTTCATCTTGGGGGGAAGCATGTTTGCCGTCAGCAGTATCAATGGCCGCAGTCTTGTCTTCAGCTGGCTCGGCCATTGGAGGGGCATCAACCGGCTGCGGCGTATCTCGATGCTTTTTGCCCGCGTGCTCCTCAACTACCGAGACCAAAACATCCTGGGCTTTTTGTGGGGAGAGAGTCATGCGTCGCATGAACCTTGGCTTTTCGGTCTCTGTGGTGCTACCATCCTCAACATCGATGGGTGTATGCAGGGGGTCCTCCGTAATCTCTGATGTTGCATCTTTATCAAGGAAGATCTTCTTGAGCTGCAAAGTTGCTAGTCGCTTGATGTCCTTTTCCGAGGGGAAGAAATTTCGTTCAAAGTCTGTGAAGATGGTGTCCCATTCAACAACCTTTTCCTGAACCGCACGGAATACCTCATTCAGCGGTATGACCTCCCAGTAACGTGAACCATTGTATTTGTCTTGCAAGTGTCGAACCAAAACAGCATGGTCTTCCTGGGCCTTTTTGATAAGGTCCTCTATCTCTTTTTTGCTGGCATCTAACAACTCGGGGACTACACTTTCGACGTTAATCCCCTTCAGTCGCGCAACGACTGACATCATGAACTTGCTCAATCGTTGTTCTGTACGTGTGTACACTTCGTTTCGCAGTTTCAAGTCATTGTCCACTTTCCAAGTAACTCGAGGGCGTGGAACAATGATTTCGAGGAGATGGATTGTATCGTACTGAATGCGCACAGCAACATCTTTGAAGCCAAAGTAGCGGAGATGATCTCTCTGCAGATCGTGCGGACAGACACCTGCACGCGCATGTAGATTTCTGCCCCAGAATGAGAGTTCAAGATACTTGCCGAAGGAGTACTTGAACGTATTCTCAGACATCAAAGTAGCCTGGGTTTCATTCCCACAGATTTTACAGACGCTCCACATCAAAACATTATCTTGGAGTCCTCGGAGTTTGGAGGGATATGGCTGGAGCATCACGCTAAGTTGGGCGTCGCCATGCACATATTGACGATGGTGCTCGAACATGAGTTTTTCGCAACCATTGATCCCACAAGTGTGGTTCGCTGATCCACATAATGCCTGTACGAAGTGACCCAGTGTGCAATCCTCTTCGTACATGACATCGTCTCCGTGCTCATTGTAAAATTCCAGAGCGAAGACGTCGGGCCCAGCACATGGAACCGATGTGGTCGTGCATACAAGGCTGTACAGAACGACTATGTTTTGATGTGAATACGGATCAAACATATTCGAGTTGCCGGCCACATATGCTTCCCACTGTCGTTTCTGGGTTTGGTAGTGGTAGAAGACCCGGTCATATTCAGCATCATGTGCTGCACGTAGGACTTCCTTGACTTTCGGCGGAGCGTCACGCGGAGAGCGATGGACCATTTCTGGCGTAATGAGCATAAACTTCTGCGATTTTGCTTTTTCGTCGGAATTATCCCCAGAGTGTTCGTCGTGGTCACGAAGACGTTTCAAATATGCCAATCTCCGTTCCATTTCTCTGGTCCGCATCAACAGATATGGCGGTTCAAATTTGACGAAAGGTGACGTGGAGAGAATCTTCGTTTGATGATCCTGGACCAGGTTGTCGTAGTATGTTGGCATTGGAACATCGTCTGGGACTTCGATCGTCTCCGTGGCAGCTAATGCCTGGCTATCTAACTCTTCGCTTGGCTTCTCGGTCGTCTGTGAAGACTCAAGTTTCATCGGACCCGGGTGGCTTTCATTGGGGCCACCATTATTGGAATTATTCTTCTTCTCTGCGTCAGGTGCGCTCTGTTTCACAGTTTCAGTAGGTGATGTGGGTATCTTGGCGAATTCATCGCGCATCAGGCATGTCTCAAGACGCAGGTTGTACACAACGTAAACCATGAACTCGGTGATGTGTTTGACTTGAGCCAAGACATCCTCCTCCGCACCACGAAGTACAATGGTACACCCTAGCTCCTTCGGACATCCAGAGATGTACATGTAAGTTTTCCTCCTGCCTGAATGAACATAGGTTTTGACATCAAAACTGCTACAGTCACTGCGCAGTTCAGTTGTCAAAAGCTTGTCCATAGAAGTCACAATTCTCGTCTGGGTACATCTTGAAACAGCCTCGAGGACAGAAGGTTTCACGTTGTAAGCAGTTGCAATACGAGCCTTCTCAAGAAGATCTAAAGCCAAGCCGGAGACGTTGTTTTCGACAAGAAGTAGGTTTGGCCTTAATGCTGTAATTCGACTGACAAGGTTTTCAAGAAATTCGCGTTCTTGTCGAATAACAGGCTCAAGGCTCATAAAATGCTGCTGCTGACGAGCATACTCCAGGGGAAAAGTGAGGATTAGGATGTTTGGACAAGGAATATTCCGAGACATGCTCTTCAGAGCCAGGTTTTTTGTGAAGACCAGCCCAGAGACATAGGAGGTATCCCCCGGGCGCCCTCCCGGAATTTTCTTCAGTTTGATGTAATGTCGAATATCCATGTCATCCCCACGCTGCACATCTGGATCCACTTCATCGGCTGTCTTCAGTAATATGGGCACCAGGGCATTCTCCCAACTCTCCTCATTTGGAATAGAGGCTGCAACCAGAAGTTGACGTAGGAGCTTGCGAACATGCTCCAAGCTAGCTTTATTGAGTTCCACTGGTGGGGCTCCAACTCCCCTCATTGACGAGCTTCTAGTCATTTTGAAGCCAGCTTCTCTTAACTTAACAGGGAATGGGACGGGCGGGGCGCTTATATCTTGTGGGAACATGCTGTCCTTGGAGGCTCGAGGAGATTGACGTTGGTGGATACTGCTAGCAACGCTCAGATTTCGACGACGGGAGGAACGAGGCAAATTTACTGCTCTCGAGCTGCTAATACTAGCTTCATCTGCATCACGGCCAGATTGTGTTATACTCGGAACACCCCGTTCTCCAAAGGCGGATCGGCCCTTTTTCATAGCGGCAAGAAATCCACCAAAGGTAGCTCTCTCACTGTCACCGCCACTTTTAGAAAGGTTGACGTCTGTCACTGTAGATAAAAGACTGGGCTGCTCGTCACCACTTGATGCGTCATCCGAAAGGTACTGCGCAAGGTCGGGATCAATGATGTTGTCTTTGTGGAAAGCGGGAAGCCGAGACTCTGTACTCAGATCATCCGCATGACGACGCTGGAATGGTGCTCGGTCGTCATGATATGGTTTAAAGCTCCGAATGTATTGTTGACGAGAATGGTGGCGCTTGTGACTTATGGAATGTGGCCTTGTTCCCAAGGAAGATCTTAGGGACCGTGAAGATGTTGGCCGTGCCAATGAACGTTCCGGGTTGATTTCAAGAACCGCCGATCGACGGTTATGCCCCTCCCCTGCTCGCCGTGTGGCTGGGATAGCCATTGTTGGGGTCCTAAGCACATGATCAATTGATTGTGATATCACGGATGAAGAATCATCATCATCCACGGACGGACGATTACTGCCCCAACTGAGCTCAGAAATCCGCGGGTTCATAAAGACGGGGCTCTGTTCGCTATCTGAGAAATCTGAGGAATCGTCTTCATGTGCGTTAATCATCTGTTCGCAAGGCTTGCAAACTCGGATGGACCCAGGTTGCCCAAATTGGGTACCGGGTATAAGAAGTGTGCATTTAGAATCGAAAATTTGACCGCAAGTACGGCAGTGATGTTTTCTGCGAAATGTTGTAAAAGGCTCGCCGCAGTGAAAACAGTCCTTGGCATTCTCATCGCGCATCCAAAAGTCCCTGCTCATCAATCTACTCCGTAGTTGTGAAATAACACTATCGGAGCCGGGTGCTGCGGCTCTGCTGTCTGACGGATCTGGCACTCGTGAAACGGCCGTATTCAGTGGTGGCAAAGAAGAGACAGTGGTTGCCGACTCTGCTGTCGAAGCCCGAGACATCACATATCCAGGAAGTCTGTTCTTGGTATTGACTGGGGCTGGCTTGGCCCTGTCACCAGTGAGGGCTGGATCAGATGCCTTCGGTGGCACATTCGTCCCCGCATCCTCACGATGTACATGGCCGGAGCTTTCAGAAGCAGGGTCTGTGCGGAATGACCCGCCATCTTGGGAAGCCAACCTGGAGTGGCCATTTGGGATTGTGGGCGGGATGATTGCTGATTCGTCTTGTCTGAAAGACAGTCGGGAATTCGATCTGCCTTCCGGAGCTTGAGAAACGGGTTCTTTAATAGAATCAGAGTTCTTTGAGCCTCGTGACAAAGCAGGCTGAGACACAATATCTGGTAGTCTCGGGTAATCCGCAGATGCCGATGGCTTTCTCGTATGAATGCCTGGGGGCTGACTTGCCGACATAGCTGGTCCACTTGCTTCTATCGACCCTTGGTCCTCATGGATGCTTCCATGCGTCTTTGTCGATAAAACGGGCGAGTGTGGAGGTGGTTGGCTTAATACGGAAGACGACTGGCTCAAGGACAAATCAACAGGTCCATCCCTACTTCCAATACTTGACGATTCAGCATTTTTGAGCCCATGTGAAGCTAGATTGACAGAGCTGCTTCGTGAGCGGCGATCCGACCCGAGTGCATTGACATGAAGCTGCGTGATTGTGGGGTCGGCTGCAGTAGAGTTGGCACTGGATTTGGTTAAGGGCGCAATACTGCCCTTGACACCCGGCGATGGAGGAATAGATGCTTTGGAAGATATGCTACCACTTTTGGATGATACCTTGGAGCTCTTGCCGTTATTGATGGGTGGAGCAGCCTCTTGGCCATGCTGGAAATTGGCTACAACAGGTGAATGAAGTCTCGAGCCTTGAGATGAGGTAGGATGTGAAGGTGTGAGTTCTCCAGAGCGAGCTGACAGGTCGGAAACCGACTTGGTCATGGAGCGATCTGGATTTGGGCTCTTGACTGGAGGGCTCTCCACCGCACTTTTGTCCGTCGGTCTTGTTCCGCCACTAACGATATCTCTCATACCACCAACCGACGTTCTGAATCGACTGTAAAGCCCCGTTAGGCCTCCTTGTAGTTCCTCGGATAGTCCTTTGTCATCTTGGGCCGATATAGGTGTTGGGGGACTGGTGAAGTCGTTGAAATGAGTCAGTGAGTCGGACTGATATGCTGCGTTGTGAATCTGGTCTAGAGCTGCATGCTTGTTTTCTCGTTCCGTCTGTGTTGTTAAAAGTGAGTCTTTAGACCCGCGTCGCCCGAGTCGCAAGAACCCAGACGACGCAGATGGACTTGGTGATCGAGGCGATTTATGTTCCATGCGTGCGCTGTTGCGGTCAGGCCAAAAGTTCGTAGATCATGTTTTTCGAGCGGTCAAGGGAAGGCATGCAGGAAGGTAACAGGACAAGCAGGATTCTAGTGATTAAACATAGATTCTTGACTCCAGACTGTGGTAATCCATCCACAGTCCAGAGGGGTGTGAGTGTATGTCAAGTCGACTGAAGTCCAAAAAGCAAAGCTTCCCTTGCTCTCCGCACCAACAGCCGCTGCCTGCCCAATGACGTTAGGTGGGGCTGAGTAAGCGCCCAGCGCGTCGTCGCGTCTTATCGGAGAGCTATCGGTGGATTCTTTTTGTCGGCGTTGGACAGCTCAACGTTGAATCACTTTTCCCTCCAAACCCACTTCTGTCGCCAATGTCCTGTTAGGAAATTCCTTGGTCGGATGTGAGCTAAGGTTTGCGTGTGCTCCGTCGGGTTCAATACAGAGTCGGGAGCGCACAATGGCGTCCAATAAGCTCATACACCCCTGGATCGCAAGCTTCGTCGAGCATTGTCTGCGATTCTATATTGGCGAACTCTCGGATAGTGGTATTGAAGTGGACGATTATGAGGGCTGCCTGAGATTCCATATCCGCCAGTCTTCATACCAGGCTCTTATCGCAGAGGTTAGATACTCTTTCATCATTTCTGATCTTGCCAGGCTAATGAAAATCTACTAGTGGGGCACAGGACTTTTAGGCCATGGCACGGTCTTGATAGATGCAAACAATCAAATTGACGGATTTATATCGACAGAAGCATTGGATTCATCCGATGGCGCCCCATCGATCTCAAAATCCCCCCAGAGACATAGCGTCGAACTCTTGGATCTCACATTAATCGTCACATGCTCCGATCCCTCCCCCGACTTTCGCTTGAGTATCAACCGCTGTCGCATTGACTGGCAAGGAGGAGAACACAAATTTACACCCAAAAAGAAATTGAAGAAAAAGAATCAAACGATTAAAGTTCTATTGGACAGAACACTTCACAAATTTGGCCAGTCAAGGCAGACCAGTCAATTCGCTGCAGATGGAGCTCCATCAGCCAAGCAAGCTCTGCCTGAAGCTGAAGTGAATCATCTTCAGGCTAGCCCGTTGAATGAGCATGGGTCTCAGATTTTTTCTCAATATCCCGCCAGCCAGCCAGCTTTTTCGGAAGAACCTTCTAATGTTGGAGACTCTCGTTTCCCCAGTAAAGCTTCCCTGCTGAGCCGATTGACGGCGTTTGCAACCCCTTCACTCAGCGGTCTATTGTCCTTGAATCAACATGTAGATGTTCCCAAAAATCTGACAGTGGACGTGGAAGCAACGCAGGGAAACCCCAATAATACGGCCCCCAGAAGCACACATGACGCCTTACTTGCATCCCAACCCGGAAATGAGGCGGCTGAGGCCCGCATCGATGTCATCTCTCAAAGTCCACACCCCACAAAGGATTCAGGCACCGTATACAGGAAGATTCGGAGTGAGGCGCAGTCTGATATTATCCAAAAGCCCGCGGAGCTCATATCTGACAGCGGGGAGAAAACTGAACGAGAACATTCTGAGGCGAATAGTTCTTCACGGAAGCGTCGACGGACAATCAGCAACGGATCGCCTGTATCGAACTCCAGTGGGGAGGTGACGGAACAATCGATTGAAGGTCATCCATCCAAAAAGCAGAAAACAAACATTGCATCGGATGATTCTATTGGGCTATCTGGGGCTCCAACAGCTGATGCTACCGAGCGTGCCGGCCAGAGTAGTGAAACGCCAATTGTTCGTTCAACTTCGGCTGCTAGCCCTCAAAAAGGCCGAGCCAATCCATGGAGATGGCCGGGTGCTATCCCCCTACGTGATGTTGAAATTCCAAAAGACCAAAACAAACTATTAGAAGAAGGTGATAAAATACGTTGGATTCCAGCTGCAGTGGGTGAACCTTGTCCCCAGGGACATGTGCCGCCCTCGCTTTTGCAGGAATGGAACAGTATTGTCAAGCGAAGGCACGAACTGGCCGAAGAAGGCAAAGCAGGCTCAACGCAGCATGTGGAAACTAGTCTACAAGAATCGCATTCGTCTTCTGCGTCCGATTCTGATTCGGAATCGGAAGATGAGCCTTTATGCCCCTGGAGCCCAAGCCCAGCTCGCGATAACCCAGCTTCCGGAAGCGCGCAACTGCCCCCAGATAGCAGCCCTCTGAAGGGGAAGAGCTCGGAAAGACTTCGACTGCCTCAAGATGAGAGGGAAATAAAATCAATACAAGCCAGGCCTATTCAAGGCCCCGGAAGAACGAATAACCTGGACCAGCAAGAGGTCGTGGAAGATGACCCTTCTCAGCTCGACAGTGAGACACTAGAAATCCGTGGCTCTCCCAAAGTCGGTAATGAGAATGCAAGCGCAGCTGGCATCGTTTCTTCGCCTCAGTATAATCAAAATGAGCTAGAAGAAGAACACAAGCAGGCCCCATCTTGGGTATCTCACGTGCAAAACTCCAACCAGCAGTCTTCTCATGCAGAAGTGGAAGAACCGGCTTCCCTTGTGAATGACCCAACGGGTTATGCCGAACAACCTTATCTCGTTCATTCAGACAACGAGAGCGACGGCAGTGACGATTCTATGATGGATACCTCGGTCCCTATAGCACTTGGAGGGAGCTTTCCAGAGTCCTCACAACATACACAATATGAGCAGGCGCCTGAAAGCTCAGGCTGTTCACTTCCAGCAGCAAACCCCGGGAACGTACAGGTTATTGAAACGCCCGTAATAAATAACAACCGGGTTCCTGGTGCTATGACAATGAAGGAACCCATCCCCTTAGACAAAGCATCTTCCTCTTCTCAGAATAACAGAAGTTCGTCGCAATCACGGGTTCTCAACACTTATCCCGCCCATGGAAGCCATAAGCAGACTCAGTCTTCAAACGAGGAACCTCACTCCTCTAACCACTCCAACAGATCTGTCCAAGTCAAAGGAACCCAGCCTCAACAAAGCAACGCAGACCACTCCTCCCAGGCTGCTACTCAGAATCAAACCCAATCGGAAGTTGTGCTGGATTCCTCGGGCCCAGATCAACGTCACCACGACACCTCCCAGCTTGGGTCATCCAAATCTGTGATTGAGGAATTCTCCGAACAAAGAAGAGCTTCTCTTCAGCCAGATACATCGCAGCCAAACCAGCCCACCCAAGATTCAATGGCCGGCCTTTCTTCTCTCGATCAATCCATGGGATCACAGGTCTCTCCACTAGCACGATTCAAACCGGCAGTGAATTACAACATGTCGCCATCCAAAGTCCCTTACGAGTCGCCACATGTAATTCCGAATTCCAACCAGGATGCACTTCTCACCCAAAGTGCTGAGCTTATTTCTCGCCGTCAGGGCTATATTAATAACCCGGTGCAATTTCTTGAGGCGCACGGAGCTTACGAAAGGTTCCGCATTGCATATCCACACTACACTGGAAATTTTGTTCATTTTATAGAGCTTTGCTCGAAATTGCAAGGTATCCGAAGCGGTGGCCAACTGCAACAGTCATTCCTCTGGGATGATTTTATCGTCATGCACCTTACTCAATTTCCACTTTACCTTGAACAACACCCATCCCAGGAAACGAACCCATTAGGCTACGAAGAATACTTCATTGCCAATCACTTACACCCTGTGCACAAAAAGCGCTGCCTGACACTCCCTGCCATTGATGTAGCTGCATCGCAAGCTCTTCCAGGTGAATTGACCTCTCAGGCCTCTCAGGATCCGCATGACCAGCATGTACCGGATCAATTGGCCACTCAGCGTGTGGGTATAGAAGAATCTTTCACCGCAGGCCTAGTCAAACAATTCTCAAACTTCAATGCAGAATCTTTCAACAACACTTCGCCGGCTGGTCTTCCCCCAGTGGACGTGAATGACAATGCCATCGAGTCTGACACGCGTCAGTCATCTGTGGAGATCAAAAGGGAGCATTCGGAGGATCCTCCTGAGTTGACGAGCACGCAGGCATTGTCTTTGAGCAGTTATGAAAACTCCTCCGTGAAGGAGGAACCAGATCTCGACCAGGTTGCCGCTCTAGGTTCATGTGTCGACAACACACAAGAGGCAGGTGATATTGTCATGAAATATGCCACAGAAACATCTTCAGAATCCGAAGCCGATCCCGATAATTCTCACTACGAAACAGCCAGCGTCGAGTTGGGCGATGAAACATTTTCTTCAAAAACTGCGGCACCGCCGGACGATAACGATCTATATGAAGCGGAGGACGAAGAAAAAGAAGGAGAAGAAAACTGGTTTCTGGCTCTCCGACGCTCACGAAATTCCGCTACAACTTCGTCCACTCCACGTTGGTTCCACGATCCGAACACACCGTTCAAGTTCTGGGCCGAGGCGGATCAGAATATCCTAAGCGACCGACGACGACGCGGGGGAGCTAAAATCCTTCTGGATTCGAAAGGGGTAATCCGAAGGCCTATCCACCGCTGACCCAGTTGAACGCTAATATCAGCTCGGGAAAATCATGAGCCTCGCCCCGGTTTCCTCATTGGGAAAGGCTTAATTCACGCTAATTGAGCAGTGCGGCGCTGGCGTCGACTGAGAATTATCGACGCATCAACTATTCAGTGCAATTTGGGCCGAAGTATCAATGGTGCTCTTGATTTCTGCATTTTATTCTTTGTTATATTATGACTTCATATCCTTCTGGCATCATGTATACATATAAGTATTGAATATTCTATTACTTACTAGGTAGCAGCACGAATAATCCATTATGAACGACTCGTTCGGGACATCCGGTCCACCGATCTATGAACCATTCCAGCTAGGTAGATCAGGTCGCCAAAAAAAGCATCCCTTCATCACTGTGGATAGTATTCTCTTTTCGCGTTCCAGCGCCAAAATGGGAAGATAACTGCGATCAGCAATATAGCACGTAACTATATGAATGCAACTAACTATAGTTATAGATACTCTGTACTAGAGATCCAGCTTGGCGCGGATTAAGTCCATAAGAAGACAAAGTACCTATACTTTGTCTTCAGGCAATCCACAGGCGTCTCACTCAGCTCATGTTCAGTGACGATGATATGACAGCCCTGTGTTTCCGATGTCAGATCCACATTGTGGACAAGGGTGTCAGCTCTGAGATGGCCCCCAACAAACAGATTAACATTCAGAAGGTCTGGGAGACCACTGTCCCAAGTGGGAATCATCGTGCGCTTGGCAATCAGCCCGAACAGGGAAAGCCTGGCTGATTTGATTGGTTTCTATTTGTCCATCAGAGAGATTTGTGGAATGGCTGGGAAGCGGTCAGTGTGAGAATGTTTACATCACTTGCGGGCGAGAGTGGAGACGTAAGTTTGTGTGGCTGGGGGAAATCATTTCTCTAAACGACGGAGTTCTCCGTATTTATTTATTTATTATTGATTTTGTTCGGATTTACCGTAGCTAGTCAGTCGTAGTACTACTTTTTTGCTTGCTTATTTCGATTGTTTGGGATTGTTCTTGATTCATTTGCATTTTGTTATCTGGACATGAAAAGATATGTTAAACTGTATACACAAAAATGCAATGCTATTTCATTCGCGAATCGCGCGAAGCATTAGAGTCATCAAAAAGATATGAAATGGTCATAAATGGCATATGAGGTAAAAGAAAAAAGAGAATAAATCCAAGCTCAAACAAAACGCCTTTGGTATCCCAAGTCTAAGAACGCTTCAGGAAGTCTGTACAGAATAAATAGAAAAGCAAAGAGACGCGATCCTTTTCATACTGTATGCTTAGACGTGACGGAAGGGCTCGTAGGCGCTGGAATGCTGCTGGTTGGTGTTGGTCATGGGGTAGTCACCACCGTGGGCCGCAGGAGCCGGGTACGAGGTGTGAGCGTGGGATCCGTAAGGCTGGGCACCAGCACCGAGGGGCTCGTAGGTGTAAGGGGCCTTCTCGGCAGTGATACCACGGTTACGGCGGTCCTTGTGGTTGTAGGGAGAGCGGCCGGAGCAGCAGCAGACACTGAAAGTCCAGAAGATGGCACCGATGAGAGCGAAGGCGACAGCCAACCAGGTAGTGGCGAGCTCGTGCTTGCTCATGCTGACAGTAATACCGTAGGCCTTGAGCAGGGTACCAGCGCTACCATCAACGACGGAGAAAAGGACGGTGGAGGTGATGGAAGAGGCAGCAGTGAAGATGAAGAAGACGATGGCGACCAAAGTAGTAACACAGCTTCCCCAGCGACTGCAGATGGCGAAGGCACCGACGAACAAGCTAACGATACCGAGGATGAAGGCGATCAGGTAAGCGATGAACA
The DNA here is from genome assembly GCA_020086695.1 of Penicillium sumatraense. Lineage (NCBI taxonomy): Eukaryota > Fungi > Ascomycota > Eurotiomycetes > Eurotiales > Aspergillaceae > Penicillium > Penicillium sumatraense. The sequence goes on along the minus strand of JAGIKU010003959.1, from coordinate 269,798 downwards.
TCCACTTGGAAACGGCCTTGTAGATCTTCATGATCTTGTTATAGTCGTCAGGAAGCTCATCCTTGATAGTCTCATTGTCGCTCAGGCCCCAAACGTCGAGAGGGTCGAAGTAGAATTGGGCCTTGGGCTTGGAGCACTTGGTGGTGGAGTAATCGCCATCTTTGATACTGCCCTCACAGTAGCCCAGGAGACCAATGTCGTAGTAGTCGGCGAGAGTGGAGTCATCCTGAATGGCCTTTAGGGTGTTGGAGACATCATCGGCAGAGACAGTTGAGATGTGGTGCTCGCTGAGGAAGTCCTTGATTTCGGATACCGTTTTTGTGCCATTGCTGCTGATGTTTTGAAGGTTGATCTAGAAAGAGGAGAAATGTCAGTGGGGTGCTTCTTTGTTGACTGTGGGAGAGAATCGCATCATACCCGAAGGAAGTAGATATCGGACAAGGTACTGTTGTTTGCTTTAGTGCAACCCAAGCCGACGATGATGATGCAGATCAATGAGGCGATGGTGAGAACATAAGGCGTGAAGATACACGCAATGCGACCGGCTTTACCCATTGTGTGAGGTGTGTGAGGTGAGTAAAGGCGAAAGTAAAGGGAGTCGGAAGGTGGAGAAGGAGAATCGGGATGTGAATGTGAGAGAGAAAGGAGAATTGGTGGGAAGCGATGGGTTTTTAATTTCAGGCAGGACGATCGGAGTAACTCAGCCTCGCAAAGCAAAGTGCGCAGTCATGCGCAACGTACTCACTCAGCAGGAGCGCAACAACGTACGGATCGCTCCTTCCCAGCCCCAGTCCAGTCGCGGCGCAGCAGCCCCACCGCCACGCCAATTTGTGCGGAACGCGCTTGTTTCTACTTTGAGAGTACAAAGAAAGTACAAAGTACGGAGTACAGGACTACAGAGTACAGTATCCTCTGTACTCTGTGTAGTTACTCTGTACTTTACTATTGATTACTATACTTTACTACAGAGTACTTACTACTACTGACTTTTTTACTATCTAATTACACTATCAGATACTATTGCAATTATCATCTGAATTTACTCCGATCGACATGTTGCCACCCAATTAGGCAAAGGACGACCCTGTCGAGCCTCGTCATCGTAGCCCTGTGGATCCCCTTGAATTTTTTTTTCGACTGGAAGAGTACTTATTTCTCCCCCGCTAAACTGAATCAGTCCGGGTACCTCGACCACACTTTGACCGACCAAGGGATGTTCTGCCCTACGTAAGCCATACCAGGCTTCTTCATTTCGCACTTGGCACTGGATCATCCCTTTTGCCCCACCCCAAACCGTTCAGCACTGCCGAAGCTTGCGTCCCTGTTTCTAATTTTGTATCATCACCAGATAAACTTTTCTGGGGTGACCATTTCACCTTTTATTCATCCATACACATACTGTAGTTGCACTTACAGTGCCTCAATCGGATCATACCCGAGATAAAAAAAATCAATCTGCCTATTTCACCACCATCCGCCACAGCCACGTATACAGGCTACTACTAAATAGTACTGCCAAGCCGGCAATCTCTTCCAGCATATACAGAGCACAGATTACACTGTACTCCATGCTCTATTCTTTGCTCTCGACTAGTCTCTGAGTCTTCTAGATCACAAATATGGCTCCAGAATCGAAAGCATCCCAGTATAGGCTGCTCCACTCGATGGTTCCATACTGAAGATATAGTTCCCCCACCACGGCCCAGCCGCCCACCACATCGCACCCAGCCACACTTCTGAGTCCGCTGCCAATGCATCCAACATCCCCGTCACCGCTGTCTTGCACTGATCATTGACTCCTCCTGCAAACTCCCCCAAGATTCCCTTCTTGCCGTTTGCCTTGAGCCAAGCTGTCGCTGAGCTCACCCGCTCTTTGCCGATCGTGCTTGACACACAAGTCGCGCTGGTTCCAGACCCGTCACTGTCCAAATACTGGTGCATCTCGTATACAATCTTGTCTTGTGGGTCCGTGAGTGCCTTCATGTTGTCGTTGATCGTTTCCCATGTCCACGCCCCGGACCAAGAATTGCCTTCAACGAAGATATATTGCGAGGTTGCCCCGGCGGCCCGAATGCCATTAATGGCAGCCTGGTTGAGGTTCAAAACCAGCGTTTGGTCCATATCATGATACTCATTGTCTGATCTTCTTTGAGCACAGTTTCTCTTACTCAGTAAGTTGCTTGCAGTTTGGACTTACTAGTGTCAAAGATGACTAGGTCATTCGATGCAAATTGACTCGCGACGTTCTTCCAAAATGTCTGGAAATCCGACGTGCTGCTCATGATAGCCCCATTGCTATACCTCATCAGTCTTGGAGTTCTAGAACTGCACAGTTCGAAGACCCAGGAACTTCCCAACTGAACTTACTATCTACCATAATTATGTGGGTCAAGAACTGCATGCGCTCCCGCATTCGTGATGTAGTCCACCACCTGACCTGCGTGAGCTGTGGCAATGTGGTACGATCGGCTGTCTCGAACTTACCGCCGTCAGGTTCTTCAAATAAGCAGTATCAAATGATCCAGTCATGGAATTTGGTACCAATCGCTCCATCATAAACTGAACCCGGAAAATATTCATCCCTTTATCAATCAAGGTCTGGATAGTACTGGTATCAGGGAAGATATACTGAGTTCCCTATTCACAAACAATAATCAATTAGTGGGAGTGTCATTTGATTCAGATTCTCCAAGCAGCGCACTCACCCAGACACCGGGGATAACTGTCTCGCCGAATTCGGCGCCCGACTCGTTCGTTCCGAACCCTATGGAATCTCAATCAGCTCGTCCTCTTACGACTACATCCACATTGGCGAGGAACTGAAGACATACATTGAAAGGGTGATGCTCTTTTTGCATGGCTCTTAAGAGGAGCTGCCACTGCTGATCCAGCAGCAGCAGCGAAAAGAACCAATTGGCTGAACTTCATATCTTGGTTGATCGGCGGATAAAAGGCTTTCAACAGGCCAAGTCGTCTACAGAGCAAATTCTTGCGGATGGAACTTGATTACATTTATACATATTCGAGCCTCCAAGATTGCCCAGGAGTCCTAGTGCGCCCAGGAATGATCCAACTACTTTTGGCCACTACGTAGACGGAGTCGCAAACAGACACGGAGCATACAGCTTCGGCTCATCGTCCGGCAAACCTTACATCTCCGACAATGAAGAGGTCTGGGGAAATGAGCGCCTGTCCTTGGTACTCCTTATTATGCGGGGATTTGCAAAAACCAAATTCCCCACCAAAGAAAAGTATTGAGTCCCAATCATATGATTGCTAGGAAGGTGTGGCTGTCCTTGGCTGAAGCCAGTTGTGAAACGGGACGGATCGTGCTTGGGTTCCTTCAGAGGACGCCACAGCTAGACCCTGCCTCTCTAAGTGGCTGCTTTTATTTGGAGAACTGTATTCATTTCTGCACACCCCCCTTGCAAGCTTTCTTCAGGCACCGTGGATAAACCATTGTGCGGTGCTAGATCGGTCGACGGCGAACCCCGTGGCGGTTTAGGAATCGATCGGCGAAATAAAACAGAGGACGTAGAGTTCATAGTTATGCTAAATGAATATTCTTTATTTCCCAATACTCTCTTTCAAACGTTTGAGACAGCTACAGCCAGCTTCCTACGTAACTTGGTCTCGTATGTGGGTCCAGATGTCAGGTCTAGAGCTCATCCCGTCTGATGCAGATTGATAGCATGCTGAAACAGGGACCTGCTCCACAGAAACAGCTGTCCATATGATGGGAAAAGGATACCCGAAGTTGAAGTGGATTCGATTTCATCTGAAAGTTTCGGATTTCTTCATTTATTGACAAGTTAAGGATACCCTATCGGAGATATTCAACTCCTACCACGCGCCTAGAGATGACAGATGCGATTTCATATCCGCCGCTTGCAACTTGTGATACTTGGTCCCTGGATGATAGTTATTCCACCATACACACGATGTACCATCATCATCAATGCAATTATTATAGGGGAATCCATATTCCTCGGGATCATCGAGAACTTTGCCCATGAAGGTGTGCGCATCGTAAACCACCGTTTTAACCTGTCGAACAGTCTTCATTAGTTCCAACCCTTCTGGATTAATCGCCAGTACAGAACCATCAACTTACATCACTGTGCTTCGATTTAAGTGTCGTAATCATGGTTTTGATTCCCTCATTGTACGCCTTGATCCACGCAGCAAGCTGCGTCGTAGTTTCGGTACCCTGTTCAACGAAAAAGGGACTTCGGTCCGTAGGCGGGACATTGACGAAGAGAAACTTGCGCCCGCCATTCGCGTAAATATCCAGAACCAGACTCTCATATTGAGTCATGAGTTTCGGAACAAGGACACTGGATTCGTTTTGCCAGAATGCATTTCCGACACTGAGAGTTGTCAGATTCGTCACAGTCAACAAGGTGATGAAAGAAAATAGAATGGATGGTCATACTCATTGATTCCAATCCAGAATCCAAATACAGCATCGTTGGAGCTCCATGGTGCAGATTCTGGCTTGCTGCTATAGGAGTTCTCGAAGGTAGCCACCTGGGAGGTCATGTCCTCGTATGGGACAGGAACCAAGTTGTTACTGATTGTTGCGCCTCCGACCGCCAAGTTATAGTTGAGCACAAGTGAGGAATTGTCGACTGTTGTAAGGTATCCAATCCAGTTGATTCCTCCGCCAGTTGTCCCGGTTCCTGAATACTTTCATTAGCCTGTTGATGTGTTGAAACCGGGAGAGACAGGATGTACTCACCCAGAGTCGGATTCCCCATCGGGTTGGAAGCCGACGGCTGAGTGCCATTGACATTGAAATTTGTCTGAGAATATGAATCCCCACTGTGGAAGTTAGTGTGTGATTCTCCTGTGCGCATCAGGTACAACTTACAAGGTGAAGAAGTAAGTCGGGCTAGACTGCTGCGCCAAGGGCCTGGCAGCTGCCATGGCAGCACCAGCAATACCAATCCAAGAATGTCTCATAGTTTGTGGGAGTGATGGTTCTGCAAAACAGGCAAGTCGTTAAGAAGAAGAAGAATTGATTCACCGATCTGTTCCAAAGGCTGGACTCTGCACCCAACTTGATTGAAGCCAGGCAGGCGCCAGTCCACTTATACCTGAAGACTGCAGTGAAAAAGTAGTCTTGCTAGACTTGCCTCGCCTCTCCTTTTGTGTCCACAGCCTCCATGCAAATGCTCAAATAAATTATTTCGACCTCCGTGTTTCCATTTTTCCACCTAATGGCCCGGATGACGTTTCGTGCTCCTTGAAGGAGAAACCTCCGAAACGCATTGCGGGGTCAGTTTCTCCCCCTGTCATAATGCCCGGTGGTTGATCGACCCTTGTGGTTGAAGGGTTTAATCTCCGACTATGCTATCACTAGTGCTATTCTTCAATTCTTCACATTTGCGGGGTAAGACCTTGCCACTTTCAACACGGACTCACACTTGGGAGTATGCCCGATGGCATTTTTCGTACGCTTGAGAGAAGGAGGCCCGAATTTAGAGGGAAACAGCAGTAAACAGATGTGACTTGTTCAATGGAGGAGTTCGAACAAAACCCAAGGTCTTCTATAGGCTTTTCATATGTACATTTATGTTTCATGATTCAGATTCGCATTGACTTGTTAGTGGAGTGTTACTCAGATTTGAGTTGAAATAACTCCAATCCTACACCTCCGATCAACAGTTGATTCTCGCCCGAGGCAGAATCCCGAAGAAGTCCAAGAGATGAGATATCAGCAACAGAGCTGTATCGATCCAAAAGGAAATCAATATTGATCCCTTGCGCACCGCTTTGAGTGGGATCAATGGAAATAGACCAAATCTTGACCCTGTGATCGTTGCCCGAGGATGCGACCGTCAAAGTTGTGAGTTCGGACCCTGAGCCAGAAGCCTGGATCTTCTTAGTTTCAATGATCTGAAGAGATGTCACTGAAGCTGTATGGGCGTCCGGAATCGAGACTGTCGCTACTTGTGCGTTTCGGCATGGATTTGTAGGTGAAGTCTTAAGTAAAGACGCGGTGATGGAATTGTCATCACTTCCAGTCAATAAGAGGTTAACATTCTCGGAAACCGGTACCAGTTCCATCGCTTTGATGCTATTGGAGTTGATTTGGTAACGGTTTTCACAGGTAATGCTGGCAGGGGATATCTCAGAGTCAATAAGGGGCTTGTTGAGTTTCAGTTCAGATGAACTGATGGTGTAGAAAGGTTCAAGGGTGCTGGTCAAGTCCCATAAAGTGAAATATCCATCGGTAGCTGCGGTTATCAGACTGATGGAAGAGCCTTTAATCACAAATTTGGCTTGGGTCAAGCAGTTCGTCATGTATCGGCCTTGGGCCAATTGGGTGAAGCAGCCGCCTTCGTTCGGAGAAAAGTGGAATATCTAATAAATCTCTTAGTATTTTGTCACAAAAATCTATTACCGATTGACATACCCTGATTTTAGAGTTGGAAAGGGTCAAGCACACGAGGTAGCTCTCGGAGCCAGATTCTCCCATTTCTACCGTATCAAAACTTGTGACACGGAGCTCCGAATCCGCCTCGGTTTTTGGACAGGTAGCAATTAGAACTGTTGTGATGCCAAAAGAAGGAAGAGATCCAACCTTCCAGACAAATAAGTCTTCTTCTCCAGCACTAGTGAAGAGGTATTGCCCATTCTTGGACCATGCTACTTGCTGGATACCACTATTGTGCGTTTTGAGGATCAGATGGGTCTTGAAGGACCCCCAAGGTGCTTTCTTCGCATCATTTGTTGGCGACATAATACGCAGTGTGGTGTCTTCCGCTCCTGTCGCAAATAGCACTGGTCTCCCATCATCGGGACCGCGACAATCCATGGTCTTGATTTCCCGACCATGAGCTCCGGCTCGAAGGGACCGTTGGCGATTCAGCTGGATACGGACAGCCTGTATCTGGGACCCTTCTTGGAACATTAACAGAGCCTCGCCGCTTCCCTTTATGCCGCAATGATAGTTCCAGACACGGCGGAAGCCCCCAGAAGGAATATGGTCAATATCAGTCTGCTTAGACTCATTTCGGAGGACAAATATTTGTCCCCTGAAGCCATATATCATGAGATCTCCGGTTTCTTCATCAAAATATGCCCCTTGCAAGTGACTACCCAGTGCTGAGGAGGTTCGATGTAAAGTGTTGAAGGAAACACCTTCATCTTTGCCCCCGCTGGCTTTGATCTCATGAACACAATAGTAGCCATCGCGCCCGCAAGTCAGAATAAATTGAGAGCATGAGCCCTGCTGACCATTCGGTTCCGGTAATGGTTGAATATAGTGAGTACCTTCCTTGCCATGTGCACGTCGGTCTAACATGAGAGGCTCTGATGACAGACTTAAGTCCGACACTCGGTATACTGCCAGGCCACCCAACTTAGACCCAAGAACCAAGTATTGACCGTTGTGCGTCAATCCTGCAGATGATATCTCGAAGGGTTTATCCGGCAGGGCAAATGTAGTGGTTTCAACTCGTGGGCTATCAGTTTGCCACTCGTTGACAGTCACCATGGTCGCTTTATCATTTCTCAGGTACGCTGCAAGAAACGTGACGGATTCTGGCTGGGTGAAAGAGTCAAGGAAAAAGAATGATAAAGCCCGCTCTCCCAAGTCAACTAGATCACACAGCGACTTCGTGCGATGTTTGTATAGCCGAATAAGGCCCTTGGAATTACCAATCACAGCTAATCCTAGCTTAGGTGATCCTGCCATGGATGCAAAGGCAGATAAATCTTCTAGGACAGAGAGTTGTTCCCATGTGGTTCTGGGATATTCTTCTGGCCCCAAGAATCCGAGCTGGAGCTCGCTGCGCACTGAGCAGCAAAGGAAACAATCAGGTGCAACAAGAGAGAAGCATTTAGGACCGGAAAGTCTTGCGAGCTTCAAGTTTGCTGGGGGATCAGGCTTCTTTGGACAGTTGATTTCTCTGATCCTGTAACTTTTCAAAGCACCATCAGCTCCTCCGGTGAACACGACAGTTTCTTCGCCTTGGCTGCAAAGATCCATGGACCATATGTGCTTGCCAATGTGGGGTTGCACTGAGGACGTTTGCTGAAGCTTGTATTTTGTGCTTCCAGGCGATGATGCCTCCCAATTCAGATCCCATTGAACACATGTGCAGTCTTCACCTCGAGTCACTAGACCCAGTTTATTCGGATTCTCTTCTCTCATCGATCGGAATTTCACGGCCCAAATACGAGCTGTGTGGCCATAGACCTTGGCAACACATGATTCAGAACCAAGTTCAGAATGCTCCGTAGCTGTACTACCAAACCCGGTACTTCTAAGCTCAAAACCATCCGTAGAGTACGCAGATCGATCCTCGACCGATTTATTGATACAGTCCGATATATCCCAAATGCGGATGGTCCGATCATCACTGCAGCTTGCCAAGAGACGGCCGGGCTTACCATCGTTCAGGGATTGGATCTTGGGCGAAATACGAACACCATATATCGAGCCTTCGTGTCCTGTGAAGAAGTGATGGATAGAGCCAATTGCTTCTGGCTTGGATGAATCAAGGCTATTGATAAAGCAAGACCAAACAATTATCTCTCCAAAGGCGGTGCCAGACACAATCAAGACGTGAGAGGCAGACAGCGCAATTAAATCACCCGTGTAGAGAATGGACTTGACACTTGTGGTCAATTGATGGAGACAGATAACTGCACCGTAACGGCTAGAAGAATCCGTCAAAGTCTTCAGACCGATCAAGGCATTGTTTGCAGTAATGAGATATACCGAATAATTGGATTCTCCAGGAATTGCAGCACACCCGTTTAAGATCCAGTCTGGAGCAAGAAACTCGGAGGTGGCTGCAGATAGCACAATATCATCTTGAGGTTCCTGGCCAAGAACAAGATCAATCACTCGAACAGATGGACCACCCCAGATAATCACTTGAACACGATCATCTTGGTGTTTCGGCAGCGGAATAAATCCATGAATATTATTTCTCTTGAAGCCTTGGATTTGGGCAATGACATCTCCCGTTTCATCATCAATGACACGAAAAAATGGACCTTGTCCTTCAAATACGAATAGTTTTTTGCCCCATTCAAATGTTTCCAGAGCTGTAATTGGGACACAAGTATCCGCATGCTGCAATTTGAGTCAGCGGGACCATTTTCATGCAGAAAGGAATATCTCAACGGGAATACAAACCTCGAGGGACGGTGACATTCCCATTAACTCCGACATTATTCCCGTAAGAATAACATGGAGTCTTCAATCTTGCCTTTTCTCTGCAGCCAACGTGATCAATGCTATCCCACCAAACAGGAAGGCGCCCTCCAAAATTGCACTTGCCCTGCCAGAAAATATTATGTCATCAATATTTGTCCCGCACTAGTCCCAAAACTGTCTAATTGTACACGTGACCTCGCGCTCATCCAACGCGATGACGGAACTGATGGGTCTGCGGGACCCATCAAGATCAATGACTCGGTCCTGACCTGAGTTTTGAGCTTTCATCACAACTCCTGGCACTCAAAACAGGTCGGACAAACATCGAATGAGCTAATAAATTAAACCACCATGGGTGTCACCGGTCTTTGGACCGTAGTGCAGCCTTGCGCTCGACCCATCAAGCTCGAAACCCTCAACAAGAAACGGCTGGCCGTTGACGCGTCTATATGGATCTATCAGTTTCTCAAGGCAGTGCGCGATAAAGAGGGGAATGCTTTACGCAACTCACACGTTGTTGGTTTCTTCCGCCGCATATGCAAATTATTGTACTTTGGGATTCGACCTGTCTTCGTGTTCGATGGTGGTGCTCCGGTTCTGAAGCGCCAAACCATTGCTGGTCGGAAACAGAGAAGGGAAGGCCGCCGAGAGGATGCGACTCGGACGGCAGGGAAGCTTCTTGCTGTTCAAATGCAACGGAGTGCAGAGGAAGAGGCCGAAACGCGACGTCGAGAAAAGAAACGTCGTCAACAAGAGGAAGAAGAAGTCACCGAAGCACCCGTTTACGCAGATGAAGCTTTTTTGAACGACAAGGAGAAGCAACAAGTACGCAAATTCAAGAAGAAAGATGCTTACCATCTTCCAAATCTTGATATCTCCCTCGAGGATATGGGTGCCCCGAACGATCCTCGCATTATGTCACAAGATGAGCTGGAAGAATACGCAAGGCAGTTCCACCAAGGCCAGGACATCAATCTCTACGACTTTTCAAAGATCGACTTTGACAGTCAGTTTTTTATTAGTCTACCGGCCACCGACCGTTATAATATTTTGAATGCGGCACGACTTAGGAGTCGACTACGAATGGGTTATTCTAAGGAGCAGCTTGATACTATGTTTCCAAATCGTATGGACTTTTCTCGATTTCAAATTGAGCGAGTCAAGGAGCGCAATGATTTGACTCAACGATTAATGAATATTAATGGCATGAATGGCGAAGAAGCATTCTACAATTCGGGCCAGCGAATTGCCGGAGAGCGTGGCAGAGAATACGTTCTTGTCAAAGACAGTCAGCATGAAGGTGGCTGGGTACTGGGTGTTGTGGGAAACAAGAATGAAGGATATGAAGACAAACCTATTGATGTTGATCAATATGGTCAACCAGGGTTCCTCTCGGGATCTGATGACTTGTCGGATGAAGACGAGTTTGAGGATGTCCCGATTGAGGGTCTCAACAGACTTCCCACACTCCCTTTTCTCCAAGAAGGTGCCTTTGATCAATCCCTTGGTCAAGCACAAGAAGACGCCAATTTGCAGAGGGCACTATGGGAATCGCGTAATTCGGAGATGGGGAAAACGCAAGCAGAAGCCGAAGACAATGCTCTTTTTGTTTCAGGAGATAATAATGTCTTCCCACGACAGGAAGACGACTTGTTTGAAGACGGCGACGATGATCTCAAAGAAGCCATCGCGCTCTCTCTGCGACCAGACGAGGGACGCGATGAGGATATGCCTGATATTCCGATTAATAGACCAATCACCTCGGCCGCACCTGCTGCACCTCCAATCGATATGCCGATTGAAAGTGACGATGACGACGATGGAATGGATTTCGCAGCCGCTATCGCACAGACAAAACTCGTGAAAGACAAGCCTCGTCCTCAGGCCGACAACCCATTCAGTGGACCTCTTCCATTCGAATCTATTCAACTTGACAAGGCCCCCAAGGCAATGGACAAAAAGAAAGAAGCTCAGGATAACGCCGGTGGTTTCATCAAAGACTCCGAAAAGGCGAAGAAAGATGCAGAACCGTTGCCCCCTTGGTTTGTTGGAGATCGCTTGAATAAGGAATTTATCATGGATTCTGCGCATGAGGGATCAGGAGATCAGGAGGACGGTGATGTGAATGAACCCGATCACCTCTTTCTTTCCAACCGTCGATCGCCAGAGATAATCGACGTTGACGATAATTCTGAAACCAAGGAGACTATTCAAATAGAGGACATTGAGCCGGGACAGGAAGAGAATTTTCCTCAAAAGCATACTGAAACTCCTCCGGGCGACCAGCAGGGGGCTGCCAAAGAGAAATCGCCGGTTCAACGGCTGCAAGAGAAGATAGAGACAGAAGCATTAACCAAACCCTCCGAGATCGCAAATACAGCACCATTAGGAGTCACTGGGGAACCTGCGGGCGCTGTTCCTGACAAAGTGGAAGAGCCTCTGGTGCAAAAACAAGAACAATCCGCGGATATCGCACCCTCCCCTAAAGCCGAAGCCGAAGTCGAAGCTTCCCCGGAACCAGAGTTCGAGGATGTATTGCCTGAGACAACTGCACCAGTCTCTGCTGCCCAGATCCCTCCTCCGTCCGCACCAGAAATTGTTGTTGTTTCCAACCAGGAGTCTGCTCCTCAGGAAGCCATGCCACCTACAGAGTTGGTCGAGGACGATGGTGAATACAGTGATCCGGAAGATGAAGATCTCCTCAGGCAGCTTGCGGCCGAATCGGAGGAGCATGTTCGATTTGCTCAAGTTCTGAACTCAGCCGCGCCTGTTCAGGACGCATTTGAATACGAGCAAGAGCTCAAGCAACTGCGCAATCAACATCGCAAAGACCAGCGTGATGCAGACGAAGTGACACAAATAATGATCACCGAGTGCCAGCAACTATTGCGGCTATTCGGTCTACCCTATGTTACCGCGCCCATGGAAGCCGAGGCGCAGTGTGCGAAGCTCGTTGATCTAGGACTTGTGGATGGCATTGTCACTGACGATAGTGATATATTTCTATTCGGGGGGAATCGAGTCTACAAGAATATGTTCAACCAAAGCAAATTTGTCGAATGTTACCTGACATCTGATCTCGAGAAGGAGTACGCCCTCCACCGACAAAAGCTCATTAATTTTGCCCATCTTTTAGGGAGTGATTATACGGAGGGGATTCCCGGGATAGGTCCTGTCACCGCGTTGGAGATCATCACCGAGTTCTCTAGCCTGGAAGAGTTTCGCGACTGGTGGACACAAGTCCAAATGGGCGCTCATAATCCCGAGGATGTACACCTTGCATTTCGGAAGAAGTTCCGAAAGAAGGCATCCAAAATCTTCTTACCTCCCGCATTTCCTGATCTACGTGTTGACGAGGCATACCTAAAGCCGGAGGTTGATGCGGATGCCTCGCCTTTCCAGTGGGGAGTGCCGGACTTGAATGGACTGCGAAACTTTCTCATGGCGACGATCGGCTGGAGCCCGGAGCGCACAGATGAAGTACTGATACCGGTCATTCGAGATATGAACCGTCGCGAGCAAGAAGGCACGCAGTCCAACATTACGCAGTTCATGGCAGGACCTCAGGGGGCTGGAGCCTTTGCACCACGTGTGCGTGGTAGTGGACCGAGTCGGATGGAGAAAGCATTCGGGCGACTGCGACAAGAAGCGCAGACTCTTAGTGGTCGGGGAGAATCTCGCAGCAGTGATCCGAGTGAAAGTGCTGGTGTTGAGACTGGAAGTGCTACGAGTCACAGCAAGCGCGGGAAGGGACAGGGTCAAAGTGATCGGGGGGATCAGGGCCAGGAACCGAGCCGAGCAGGCACGAAGAAACGGAAGATTCGGGGATCTTGAGGGAGAGGAAGTACCAGAGTAAAGTACTCTATACCTACAGAAGGGTATACAGAAGGGTGTGTATATACATAGAATAAGAGTAGTGCAGCACAATATAGGCAGGCACCATTTAGCACGACATAGCACAGCATAACACTTGATGCACCTGATGCACATCAATCCGGGGGATTAACAAGGATTGACAGGAGTTTGTCTCGGGCAACTCCTTCGAGTAACATTGGATGTAGATGACCCGAACGAGTGGTTATGGCATTGACCGGTGACCACTGACAAGCATCAACCGAATGTTCTACAAACGGGGCATCCCCCACTGATCCGCCCGATAAGCAATTTGAACATTCCCGATGGGTCTGGCAGTTGAGAGTATGACAGGAACATGTAGTGTAGTGAAAGCTGTTCCTCTTATTCCCCTGTCATCTATACTTTCCTTCTTTTCTCTTTTTTTTTTTTTTTTTTTTTCTATTGACTGCAACGCTAGACTCGATGACATGGTCGAGTCCTGCAGGAACAGACGTAAGCTCCACGATCATGACATCAGCCGGGTTCGATGACGTCGGCGATCGTGGCGCAAATTTGCAGCAAAGCGATCGCAGCAAGCTTAGGTGCAACTGCGGGCCTGCGGGCCTCGATCGAACCATTGACAAGGGCAGCAGGGTCAATTGAAGGTTTCTTAGCGTGGAGATTAGTGGTTGGGTTAGTGGTTAGGGGGAAGAAGAGAGGAGCAAAGAGGAGCCCAGGAGAGAAAGAAAAGAGAGGGGGCGCAGTAGATCCGCCTTCTCCGGGGCAACTCAACCACATTAACCACAGCTTACTGTAGTTAATAGGCACTCTTACTCCGTAGTTAGTAGTTAGTGTTAGTTACTGGTAGTTACTGGTTAGTGGCTACTGAAGAAGGTTACTCTCGACGTCACCAGGGGATCCTCCACCCAGCTATAATCCACTCTCCACGCTGCTTCTCCTCCAGTTTTCTTCTCAAAGCTCAAAGCTCCTGAAAAAAATAAATTATTTCCCCCCTGTGTCGATCTCCGGTTGCAGTTTTGTTTCCGCCCTGCTCCGTTCGATGTGAGTCCTCTCCCTTTTTCTTTTTTTTTTTTAATCATCTTACCTCACGTCACTACTGCGCAAGCTTCTCCTTTTGTCGTGACACTCGGGCCGATCTCAGACCTTTAACCTCCTTCGAACTGCAGATACCTAGCTTCGTCTTCCCACCGAACCCCAACCCAATTCTCCTTCCTCCACTCCCCGCTCGTGCTCGACTAGATTCTCGCATCCCCTCACCAACTCGCAATGCATCGCACTTATTCTATGCGCCAGTCGCGCGCTCCGACCGCCGCTCAGGTCGAGAACCCCCCACCACCCATGTCCACCACCAAATCGAACCGCTGGCTCGGAAAGGGTGGAATCGGTGAGTGAGACAATTTCTCTGTGAAGAATGTGGCTTTCGATCTCTGCACATTCGTTCCTGTGCGACCGGGGCCCTGGACATGGGGATGATAATTCCGGGTGCTGCCTGATTCGGGCCGCGATCATCAGCCTCTCCCGCACTCCACCAAACTTCCCCCTCATATTCCACCCACAAACCCCAGGTTGGATGTCGCGGAATCGAATAGCGCAGATGATCGAGAAGCGATGAACGCACAGAGAGCAATTTCCCGTTTCAATGCGACATCATCACTAACATGAACCCGCGATTTCATAGGCCATGCCTTCCGCAAAAATGCCGCCGGAGCCTTCGGACCCGATCTCGCCCGCAAGCTGTCGCAGCTCGTCAAGATGGAAAAGAACGTCATGCGCAGTATGGAGCTTGTCGCGCGTGAGCGCATGGAAGTTGCTGTATGTCGATCATTGATCACCGATCAGTATGGGGAATGGGGAATTCCCCCCACGGAACCGGAGAATGCTAACCGAGCCCGATCCACTAGCAACAATTGTCCATCTGGGGTGAAGCCTGTGACGAGGACGTGTCCGATGTTACCGACAAGCTCGGTGTCCTGATCTACGAGATCGGTGAGCTGGAGGACCAGTTCGTCGACCGCTATGACCAGTACCGCGTGACTATTAAGAGTATTCGCAACATTGAGGCTTCCGTACAGCCCAGCCGAGACCGTAAGATCACCCACAAAGCCGAATTTATCAATCATGAGATTAATCAAATGCTAACCCACACACAGGCAAGCAAAAGATCACCGATGAGATCGCCAAGTTGAAGTACAAGGACCCCAATTCTCCACGCATCGTTGTCCTGGAGCAGGAGCTTGTCCGCGCCGAGGCCGAATCCCTCGTCGCCGAAGCGCAGCTGTCGAACATCACTCGCGAGAAGGTCAAGGCCGCCTTCCAGTACCAATTCGATGCTCTCCGTGAGCACTGCGAGAAGGTCGCCATCATTGCCGGCTACGGTAAGCACCTGCTGGACCTGATCGACGACACTCCCGTAACACCCGGTGAGACTCGCCACGCCTATGACGGTTACGACGCCAGCAAGGCCATCATCCAAGACTGCGAGGATGCTCTTAGCAACTGGGTCACCTCCAAGGCCGTTGTCAAGTCTGGCCTTTCACAGCGCTCGCGCACTCTCTCCCAGCGCCACCGCAACGCCATTAAGAGCCGCGAGGGCGTCGACCTCTCCACCCAGGATCAGCCCATGACCGGAGACCGTGACTCTTGGCTTCCTGCCGACCAGCACCCCAGCTACCAGGATGAGGATGGTCTCAGCACTGTGGACGGTGAGGCACGAGGGCGCGAGGAAGAGCGGGAACCCATCGCAGCTTAGGTGACGTGATCAGAAGTAATTTTCTTTTCTTCTCTTCTGCTCTGTCACTGTTAAGTTTGTGATTGCGTTACTCCTGCTCGATTCAATTCGTTCCTTTTGTGTTTCCCCTTTTTCCTCGGTTTCTTTTTCTTTTGTTTTTTATGGCCACGAATATCACGGCTTCGTTTTTGTGCTCTCACGTCTGTGCTTTTTACCTGCACGCAGATCCTCCACCACAACCTTCCCCACACTCTCTTCGTTTCCCACGTCTCTCCTGCCTTCCTGATGGCGTCAACGCATTGGCATTTGGGTTCTCAGCGTCTGCTAAGCACCTGCTTTTACCCGCTCCGGTAAATATACAGGATCATCGGAAGTGGATATCATGCAGCTACAGCTGCAGCCATGAGACCCGAATATAAGGATTCCAGGATCGGCCGTACTCCGTAAGTACTGTGCCTTCTTGGCATCCATCAACCATCAGCCATCAGCCATCCGCGGAACTACTGAACCGTGTATATTCGATAATGTGTGGTTTCGGGACTATAAGGTGATCACGCAATTATGTCGAGCCTATTACAATAATCTTGGTATAACGGGTGCATCCGCTCCTTTCCTTGCGTGCCTCCACCTGATGACCGCCTCAATGTCGTGATACAGCACCCGTTGGACGTGCTCGCTCAGCTCTAAACCTGGTGGGGGAGGCGATGGGATGGGAAGAGGGTGGGGATGGTCAAGGCCCTCGGGGTTCTTTCCAATTGGTTCATTGCAACGTCCGAATTCATTTCAGGGCATTGGAATTCAAATTGTGGATGGATATGATTGATTCTTCGTCGATCTTTGACCCTTCTGACCGTACGGATTTCCATGCGATGATTTTTGCCCTTTGCCCTAGTGTCTATTGCCTCTTCCAGGGCGGGGATGGCGTCACCTATGGCCGGAATCCGCAACGGGTTGCTGGTTGCTGATGATTCCTCTGATTTTGAATGTGTGGGCTTCTCTTGTCTTTTTTTTCTTTTCTTTTTCTTTTTCTTTTTCTTAATGTAATACCATCTCGTGTTGCGGTTTTGTTTGAGGATGGATGGGTAATCAATTAGGTGTTAATGAATTTGTTTAATTGACTATCTTATAACGTGATTACTGCTAGTATTAGCGAATCAGGTAGCCCTACCTGGAGGTAGTGGTTAGTTACTTGGACCTGCTAGTTACTTCAACTCGTAAGATCATACTATGATCAAAGCCAGTACTAAGGTAGTACCTATGACCTATTGTGTGTCGTGGTAGCCTCTTAGTGTACACATACTTCACCTGCTCTCCTGTCATGGTAGTCAAGCAATGCCTGAAGAGCTAAGGGCTACCGTAATGTTACGATGGACTTTAATGAAAAGGATAGGACACACCGGTCCGGAGCAATCATTTCTGTGTGCAAACTGCGAATCCAATCCAGATAGCAAAAAAGAGAAGGAGAGATGAAATCAAAAAAAAAGACAAAACACAAACAGAGTCCCGCAAAACGAAACGCAAACCAATAGATAAAAGACTATTGGTACCGACTCAACCCAAACAACAGAAACACCACACCCACACCGCATCTAATCGTCACCTATCCCATTCCTGGATAGGGCATGCCGGAAAATAAATCCTCGAAAAGATAGAAAAGAAGGGACGTAAGGCGAAACAGATCCTGAAATAATATCCTGTTGGACGGATATAGTGGGAGATAAGAGGTAATAAGGGCCCAGACAGAGGGGGTGTTATAGATAAAAAAGACAGGAAAGCCTGGGGTAGGAAATCGAGAGGTATATAGAGAGGTAGAAAGATGTAAGGATCATGTTTCCAAAATAAAAAAGAAGGATGACTCCGATTCTGAGCAGAAGTGGACCATCCCTGAGAATCGCAGAAGCCACGGTCGGCAAGGGCCGAGTGGAGAACGAGAATTGGAGAAAGGTCGTGACATCGTCATGGTTCACTCCACTCCTCTCCTCTATAAGAGAGACATGGGGAAGAACCGTGCAAACAAATAAAGTAAGACAGAACCCGTCATGCCAGACGGGTAAAGTACGGCAAGGAGATGATACATGGACGCGCAACGGGATCAGACTCGAGCAGTTCGCAAACAGCAGTCAAGGAGACGAAAAAAGAAGAACAACAATATAAGAAGTAATAAATGGAAAAGAAAAAAAAGAAGGGACGACAACTTTGATTTGAGTCCTACTCATCAGTGCCGACACCCTTCTTTTTGGGCTGAATATGTTTTTGACCACCGCGTGTGCTGCCACCTTTAGGGTTCTCCAAGGCAGAGCTATCTTGTGGCGGGGCGGGCAAACGAGAAGTGGTTGCTTCGTGTTTCTCAGTGAGGAGATTCTTCAGCCAGCGGTTCTCCATTTCAAGTTGGGCGACACGAGCCTCTAAGGATGCATTCTTTTCTGTTGTCTCACGGACGGTGCGTTCGAGGACCTGCTCACGCTGTTTCTTTTTCATACGGAAGCGGGCCGAGGCAGCTGTATTGCGACGACGGCGGTCTTCCTCTGCGGCTACCCGTACACCTTCCTCTTGGCCCAGAGCTGCCGCAATGCGGTCTCCAGGGATAGAAGTGGAGTACTTGGTGTTACCCATCTGGCCGTTGGGTGGAGAGATGGACGAAGAGACGTCCGAGGGGGTCAACTGTCCTGGAGCGTGGCCGAGTTCATCGGGCGCAAAAGGAACAGGAGGATAGATAGAGTGAGCCGAATAAGGCATCATGTGGTCGGGAATAGAATAGTTGATGGATTTGTCGCCAGTGGGACCTGGAGGGAGTAAGCGGTCTAATCGACGAAGTCCTCGAGAGGAAGACATGATAGAGGAGGTGGGTGAGGCGGATGAGGAGGATAAGGAGGATGAGGGTAGACGCTCGTCAGGGAGGAAATGAAATAGCAGCAGAGAAATAAAGAGAAAAGACCAGAGAGAGGAGAGAGGGGAGAAAAAGGGGAAAGAAGAAGTGGTCAAGAGAGTGATGGAGGTGAAAATAAAGGTGCAGCGATGCCATTTGAGGCCGAGGAGATGGTCATCTCGCGAATAAGCCAGGGTATTTGGGGGGAAATAAGGGTTCAGCCAGGATCTCAGGCAGCGGCACTCATCAATTCTGGCTTTGCTCAGGCTTGTCCAGTGCTGTTGTGGCCATCCAGCCATGACGCTGCGCGTGTCATTTGCATGCGGGATTGCGTGCTCGCTAGCTGATGATGATCCCGGCTGCCTCAAGAAGCACGAGCTTGCCATAAACCCAAAAATGGAGCATTTGGACTGTCTGGGGTAGATCGTGTGCGGTCATGCAGGACGATCGGGAAGAATATGCCATTTCATCAATGCCGATGGAAGCCGGTCGAGTGGTGGTGGTTCAGGGACACACCGTTTGACCGTTTGACCGTTGGCACAGCCATCCATCAGCAATGGGGATGGGCATGGGGATAGATAGACCCTAGTCCATTCAAACCGGGGCACAAAACCAAAAACAATACGCAAAATGGAATTCAGAATAAGACATGACTTGCAGGACCAGCATCGAAAGTGCCGACCGAGAAGCGCGCCCAGTCCAACACGAACCATCAAGCCCTGCGATGGCGCAAGAAATGCAACCTCTGGCAACACAAGACAAAATGCAAAAAAGCAAATAACCGAATGGGAAATATTAAAAAAAATAATAAAAAAATGGCAAAAAAAAAAGTATAAAAAATATAAACGATAAAAATGATAATAAAAAAAAAGAATCACATACCATGATAAGGATAACCTCGAAGATCCAAAGAAGCGCGGTCATCTTCAATACTGTCGTAAGAACTGACAGACAGACCGCCCATACCTTCAGTCTGGTCATAATCCATATTCACGTTGGCGAACGGGACCAGCCCAGTATCCGCGTCAAAGGAATAATGGCGATTCTTGGCCGCAGGATCGGTGCGCGACAATAAGAAATTGAAGTTTTC
The DNA here is from genome assembly GCA_020086695.1 of Penicillium sumatraense. Lineage (NCBI taxonomy): Eukaryota > Fungi > Ascomycota > Eurotiomycetes > Eurotiales > Aspergillaceae > Penicillium > Penicillium sumatraense. The sequence goes on along the minus strand of JAGIKU010003959.1, from coordinate 250,081 downwards.
AATTTTATCGAAGCCGGGCCCAGCGGGACGTGGCTGTTCCTCCGGCATGATAAAGTGGAGGAGGGAAAAGAGAGGTGAGGGGGGTTTGGATGGGAAGGGGAAGGGAAGATTAAAAGAGAAGGGAAGAAGAAAGAGGAAGAGGAGACAAGCAGCAGGACTTGCTTAGGGCTTGATCTCCAGATCAGCAGAACCAGAGACAGAGAAGTGGAAGTGCCTAGGTACTCCGTCTTCCCGTACAATGAAGGAAGAGGAGGATACGTAGTTGACGGGAGTGACCTGACCAAAGTGACCAAGGTACGGGGAAAGAGAGGAGTCGAGGCCACAATGCAATGACAGAATGGGTTTACTCCATACCCAGTCGCATAACGCGCCAGGCCGACCACGAATCAGAAGAGAGATGACTGGGAGGACGAGGCAAAAAGGGGAAGACCAAAGCGTGGTGAGAAACGAGAAAACAAGGGGAAAAAGGGCGAAGGCGTGACGATGGCGCAGGAGATCTGCTAGTCGATGATCTGATAGATGGGCAAAATCACGACATCGGGAACTCTGGTTGGCGGCGGTCAGCATAACATGGGCAATGTATAATATAGACAGTACGGAGTAATTAGTTAATACTTAGTTGGTTACTAGTTATTTAGTATAGATATTAAATATTAAATATTAAATATTAGATATTAGATATTAGATATATACTCCCTACTGTAGATATGTAGTTATAATGTATGTCAGTTGGTATCCCCAGACCTCCTGAACTCCATCTCCATCTCCAGTCCCCACCGACGCTACCAAAGGCTATCCCGCGATGACGCGGTCCAGTGTGAGGTAAAGTGTCCACTCGGAGATTTATGAGTACAGTACGGAGTGAAATATTAACTACTACTCTAATGTAGTAAATATTATTGACCACATACAGAGAAGTAACTAAATATTGTATATATGCAACTATTGCTCTATAATGCAGAAGGTCTGTTCCGCTGAACTACTCCGTACTCTACTCTACCTTCTTAAGTACTCACTCTCCGCCAAGACGTACTTTGGCACTTGAAAGCTTCTCCCGATCGATCCACTGCCTTCCCTAGTACAATAACTTAGGGCAAAGCATTCGAATTCTTCTCGCTAACCCCATTCCAGCCATTACGTCCGGCGATAATCTCGGCCGCATCTTCAACACTCGTCCCTCGGTTCCGCTGTCCGACTCGTTCCTGGCCGAGAATCGTCTCCTCCGCTACTGTACGGTAGACTTCCGCGATCCCGCCATACACCCTTTCTCCAACTCCATCCCATCCACCCTCTCGATCCAACGTGTCTCCAATCCCACGCATCTCTTCCTCCCATCGGTAAGCCTTGGGACTCATTCCCACTACACCCGATCGCGCCAATCCTGCCGTCGCAGGTGAATACTTTTCCAAATGCGCCAGTAATTCTGGAAGCACCGCTTCCCGCTCCGCCGTCGCAAAGGACAGAATCGACAACGCCGTTAGTCCCTTGGTTAATGCCGCAAATGATAACTTCAAAGTCGACGCCGCTCCTATTCGTTCCGAAACCACTTTCATATTCAACGCCCCCATTAGCCCGGTGAAAGTTGCGGGTGTAGGACTCTCCACCGTCCCCGAAACCACCACGCTAGGCCTTGTCCATGATCCATCTGGCTGCATTTTCGGTGGACCCCCAATGATGCCACCATCTAGAAATACAATCGGGAAAAGCTCCGCGGATGGTTGGCCCGGATCCGCGTCGTCGACCTGCATTGGGGCCTGGACTTCGGTCTGGAACAGAGCCGCGGTCTCCTCGGCCATTCGGGCAGGCGTTGCGTTGAGCTCGAGGAAGTAAAGTGGACTTCGGCTCGACTGTCCGTTGACATCCTCCAGCGATTGTCTCTGCGCTTGTATCTCGGGTTGTCTCCTGGCGTCTGCAATCCGTTTGGCCGTCGCAAAAGCATCACGGGGTGGTACTATGGAGAGGATGTAATCAGCCTGAACGACGAGATCATGGTCTGATGGCAATGCTTCGATGGTGGCTTCGCGGATTCGTGTTAGAGTGTGTTCACTATACAGTTTATGTAGGCCCGTATTAGCCAGGGGTTCATCCCAGTCTCATAGTCTTTGTATAACAGATCGATATGGTAAGGTATCTGGCAGATGATGGGTAATTGTCATTGTAGTAGTAGTTACCTCCGGCCTTCAGCGACAGTGACGATGCGAAAGTCGTGGGCTTGGAGCAGCTTCGCCATTCCCAGACCCATATCTCCAATGGAGATAATCCCCACCGTTGTTGCACGCATTTTGGGGATTGGAATGATGATTCAGGCAGTGATAGAATGAGAGAGGAGATTCTAGTTCACTCACACTGGCCATCACGCTGTTTTATCACTGCGGGGGAGCGATTTGTAAGCCAGCGCGTGCTTGCGCGGGGGAGTGTTATCTTGTCAGGCTAAGAAGCTTAGATCCCCGGGGAGATCGAATCAGATCTGACTGGGGAATGGTCAGTGCAGGAGTATTTTCTTTTGATCCTGTGTATTTTAGGGGTCTCTTTGATGATCTCGGGGTGTGATGTAGCTGCTGTACTACCTTAGTCCAGCATATAGTTAGTATCAGCCTGAACGTGATTGATCAACTATTTATGAGCATTGAGTGCAATACTACCAACCCAGGTAGAGTAAGTATTTACTATCAGTAGTACTATACAAATGATAGACATCAAGTAATACTGCCAGTATCTCTGTGTATATTATATTGTATATAATGTATACTGCCCAGAAGTGATTGAAATGCCTCATCCCCCACCATCGGAAATCGGGACTGCCGGCCTCCGAGGGCCTAACGCTCGGCGACCGGAGTTGTTAATCGAATCTTCAAGCCCGATCACCCACCCTGTCCCTGTTTTAATAATATCAATTTCAGAATCTGCATCTCTGCATCTGCAGAGAATTAATTCCTTCATGAGCCACTATCCAATTCCTCCGCGCTAAAGTGCTTTTCCCGATTCCCCCGTCCGCTAAGAAAGTCTTGGCATCATTCGCGGAGCCCCCGGGGGCAAAAGGAAAATGCACAACGCAATGCGACAATCTCATGGCATAACCTCCGGTGGCATGGATGCCTTCTCCACCCCCGCAGTCTCCAGCTCGTCCGAGCGGAGACGAAGTCCAAGAGTATGTGAACCCTTACGGTGCTGAATCCTGAAACAGAAAAAGAGAGAGTCGGAATGGTCCCACGGATGACGTCTCATCATTCGGAGAAGGCGATAACGAGCAGCCATGGGGCTTGGGGCTTGATGACAACAACGCTAACAAAAATGATTCTTCTAGGCCTGTGATATGTGTTATCGGAAGAAGACAAAATGTGAACTCGATGGATCTAATCCCGTCTGCGTACAATGTACTCGGCGTGGCTCTCAATGTCTCTTTCCCGGTATCCCACCGGCGTCAAAGCCCCAGGTGGATGAGGACGAAGAGGAGCAACAGTGAGTCTTCCTCCCCATTTTGTCTCTACAATCCATGATTTAAAAAAAAAAATTCTAACTCTCTGTAGGGGTGAATATGTCCTCTCTTTGAAAACTCGCATAGAGAAAGTCGAAACACTGCTGAAAATGGCCGGTGTCTTGCCTGAGAGTGACCTGACTAATGATCCTTACCATGAGGATGATGAGAGTGATGATGATGGTGATAGTCTCCCACATGATACCTGGGATGTACCTCGCCAGCGTAATGGATCTTTGGCCAATACTTCCCGTCCTTCTCTTGACTCAAACAATTCATCAGATGCTGATTGGCAGCTGGGAAAGTATGCCGGCGGCGGAGATATCGAGGGTACGCCTATCTTCCGATCGCATGAAAGTGACGATGCACGGTATCTCGGTCGATCCTGCTCATTATCAATCCTCTCGCGAGGAGGTATCGAGTGGATCAAGAGTAAGACTGGCGATGTCAGTTTCTTGCGTATCCTCTCGCCTGACTCTATACACGATAGCCCGTGGGGCGTGTGGCGACCAGATGTCTTCCACGACCTCTTCGCCTCTCAAGTATACCGCCCTCTACCATCGCGGCTAGAGGTATTCTCGCTCATTAATGACTACTTTCGGTCGGCAAATAGGTTATTTCCAATTTTCCATGAGGGGTCATTTATGAAGATGGTAGAGTGGCAATATACTCAGCAAACCTGTGATGATGCCGCGCGATGGGCCAGTATCAACATGGTCATCTGCCTGGCTTATGAATTTAGATACTCAAATAGCCTCAAACCAGAGAAAGACCGCGAAAGAGCCCGAATGTATTTCAAGAACGCCATGTCGGTCTTTACAGAGCTAGCTTTACGACGGACTGATCTTTTGAGTGTACAAGCATTGCTGAGCATGGTGAGCTTCCAATTGCGCGGTCTGTGAGAATCATTCCTGGCTCTAACAATTATAGGCCTTCTTCCTACGCGGGAACTCGGGTACCCAGTCCGCGATGCCGTTCACCACGGCAGCCATGCGATCTTGTCAGCGGATGGGTCTGCACCGAAACGTTCATCGACCAGACTTGAGCCTCACGGATCAAGAACAGCGACGTCGCGTTTTCTGGGTTGCTTTCACAGTAGACCAAAGGTATCAACATACTGTGCTCCAATAAACCATATGGCATCCGATACTAACGATTTCTTTCACTAGTACATGTTTAAGAGCTGGAAATGCCCCATCACAACACCCTGATGACTTCGATGTGCCTCTTCCAGAACAGCTTGAGCAAGAGAAAAATAATCCTGAATCAGCCACCACTATAACATTCTTTCGCCAACTTTGTCGCATGTCATTAATCAAGAGCCGCATTTTTTGTCGACTATACGCTGCCAAAGCATTACTCAAACCCCCCTCTGAAATCTACCAAGTAGTGAATGAACTACACGCAGAACTCGAAGACTGGCGAAAAGACTATCCTCTCGAAGCGCCTGAGCGAAAGATCGCGCAGACCGATTTTCTATTTGGTTTCGGGGCAATCGGTCTTCATCTCGTTTATTATAATGCCTTGATTATGATTCACCGAATACCTCTCCTTCTTAGTTACATGATATCTTCTCGAGAGGAGGATTCGGAAGAACTAAAATCGTTCAGCAAAGCGCGGGCATCAAAATCTGCTGTCATTTGCGTGACTGCTGCTCGCGATACTCTGAAACTGGTCAATAATATGCCATGGGGAGATATTGCATGGATCTGGTGAGCACCCTGCCTTCCCAGTGACTCCCACACAACGTCTTTTTGTACAGTTGCTAATCTTTCATCGAAAAAGGTCTTTACTCTACTACGTATTTCTTGCCGCTGCAACTATCTTTTCAAATATTCTCCGGGACACTCGTCACCATTCAGTACCAGAAGACCTCCAGGCTCTCAACATGGCGTCGACATTCTTCGCGACACTAGTCCCAGGCGACGGGCCTGCCAATTATGCCGGTTTCATGACCAAAATGAGCGCTCATCTGGAGCGCACTGCCCGATTGGTCGTGGCCAAGCAAGAGAAACGGGCTCGCAGCCCCGAAGAAAAAGACCAGGCACACCCACCCTCTTCCAAAAGACATGTCACTCGCACCCCGTCGACCTCAAAAACGAAACCTCGGCAACGTCCAACGACCCTCCGAACATCAATGAGCTCGGACTCCACAGACTTCCAAGGCTACGACCGATCCAACGCTCCCCGCGCATCAAATCCATCCGCAACAGCCAGCTCCTACATGGCAGACTTTGGAATTCCAGAATCCATCGAAGGTCTACCCCCAGTCAACTCCTCGGGCTACGTTGTACCCACTAGCCCCGGCGAAACAGACTTCTCCGCCGCAAATTTCCCCAACCAACCACCAAATGCCTATACCGGTCTAGGTTTGGGACTGGGCAACATGGACAACAACGCCTCCACCAACTTAAACGGAATGCCCTGGTTCCAATCTCAATTACCAGACCAGGGGAACACAACCAACTCCTCCCCCTTAGACCAAAACCAATCTCCCTTCTCCCAAACCAGCGCAAAAAGCTCTACGATACCAGAATCCTGGCAGGTGCCTCTGACAGCGGACTGGGAATACGGCGATAACCTCTGGTCAGGACTCTTTCCCACAGAAGCCATCGCAGCAGCTGGAACAGCCCAAGAAGTGCCCATGCCAATTCTCTCAGCCGAATCATTCCTCAATCAGCCACAATTTCAGACAAACGACGTCCAATCCGCCATGAACCCGGAACTGCCCTTTGGCACAGATAGTATGGATTATTCACAGCAACCTTCTGCGACGCAAGGCCTGCCGAATCAGGATTCGGATTTTTGGCCACAGGGCTTTTTGGGTCTCTTCTGATATACTTTCCGTATGAATCAAATCAGGATTACGGATAAATGATCGCTACATGATTGTACCTTCTCTACCCACTTCGTGGTATTGCATTTGCGCTGCGTGTGATGACCTTTATGAAATCTCAACTAGCGCTGCTCTTTCTCTTTTTCTTGATTGGACTCTTCAAGCTATCTAACATTTAGTACATAACGTCTGGGAAAAGCCGTCTGTCTTCTAGAACCTTGCTAGTTCTAGTTGAGCCCTTACAGTCCTAGCAATTCTCAGACTGGCTTACTGGAATGGAACCGGATCGATAAATAAAGTGTATAGAATGAATCAAATAATTATTGACATGATCGCTAAACCGCAAGTAGATAAATCGAATCCCAACTCCTCTGCCTATCCCATTCCAGACCATTCCATATCACATCCAATATTGCAGTTTCCGCCATATAATCCACTCCAAAACGAAAGGGGAGAAAAAATAAAAGAAAAGGGGATTGATAAAGAATAAAGCAGATGAAAATCATCTGGGTATCAAGTTAAAAAGCAGATCCGGTAAGCATGCGAACAGCTTTGCACCAAACGCCATTACCGAGTTTGTCTCCATCCTTAGGAGAAAGTCCCTTGCCAAGAATACCTTCCATCTCCTTGCCTGATAATCCCGATTTATTGCCCACACCGAAGCCGTAAACCTTTGTCGCCAGAACGTTGATATCGAAATCAAGTGTGCCGATTTCCTTAGCTTCTTCGTTCCCGACATCCACGCGTGGGCACACGTTGAAGTCCACATCAATGCGCTTGGCACCGCTATTCTTCGCTACAGCGCCTTTGCGACTCGGTGTGGAGGTGATGGCTGCATTGTCAAGAAGGGTGCAACGGGCGCGCAAGGAAAGAGACGAATTCTTTGGCTCGGAAAGGGTGAGACGAGTGACACCGCAGAATTCAAGCATGCGAGCTTCGTTCTCTAGACCCACGGTGCGGTCCCACGCGGTGGAGATGAAGCGGAGAAGATGGTTGGGAGCGATCTTGGATTGGTGAATTTGAGAGAGGTGTTGCTGCATTGATTGAAGTACGAGGGATGCGATTGGTGAGATTGTTTTGCTCTTGACGGCGTTCAGCTCAAGAAGCTCGTTAGACTTCTCTGTATTGTTAGATGCCTTTGTCGCGAATGCGCTAGGATGGAACTTGATTTCAAGCTGGTCGCGATAGGACATGATCAACATTGGGTTGGATGATGTTTCCGGCAATGAAGAGGCCGAGAGAATCGACCAACCGGTTTGGCGTTCAATACGTTGAACAGAGTTCTTCAGCCCGTTGATATCGCGAGCACTCCACCCACGACACTCTTCCTTGATACGCTCCGCTTCCTGAATTTGGCCCAAGAATTCATCGCGCATTTCGGTTCCCGCATCAATGATTTCTGTTTTCTGTTGGACCTCTGTCTGAAGCTGTTCAAGCTCTCGCTTTCTGGCCTCGATTTCATCATCAACGGTTGACAGCTTATCACGCGCGCCGCGCAGCTCATCCTGGTCACAGCTTTCCATTTCTTCGACCAGTTGCCGCAAATTTTCAGCCTCCTGCTCGAGAGATGCTTGCTTTTCCACAAGTGGAGGCACGGCATTGTTTAGAAGATTCTCCCGCTTGAGCAACAATGTATCATCGGCTTTCATGTCATCCACGTGACGAATGAGTCCTTCTTTGAGACCTTCAAGTAATTTCATCCGCCATTCATACCATGTTGCTTTGCTCAACAGCCGAGCGTGCGTCTTCACGTTTCGGAACTGGTTGTCCATGATAACTCGGATGTCTGGTGGTGCAGTCACATACTCTCGGAACAAGGGAGGGTTCTCAGTGAAAGTTTCGGCCTCGATAGATCGAATAACCTGACGGCCTTCGGAGATATAAGACTTCAGCTCGCGGCAGGACTAAATATGGTCAGTAGAGATCAGAATCAAAGGAGCAAGGAAAAGCTTACGTGTTGATACAACTCTAGCATGGGGACTGTGCACAGTCCCGCGGCCACACAGTCATCAAAGGTGATTGTTCTTGCCTTCGCAATGTTCTCCCCAGACCGTCTGCTCAACCTCCTGGTAGCACTTCCGGGTGCGGTTGTATGTCGTCTCTTCGTCGTTGTCAGTTCCATGAAATGTATATTGGTCATATTCAGAAAGTCTTGGAGCTGGATGGGCTCCACCTCGGGCTCGAGCTCTTGAGGCGAGCCCTCTTCTTCTGGCCCTGGTTGTTGAGGGTCTGAGGCTATATGAAGAGAATCCACACCGTCCTTCAGAGGAGTAATTCCCTTCTTCGAAGCGCTTTGTGGCTGCTGAGTGGGAGTCGTGCTACCCTTCAGCGGTGAAGAGCTTCTAGCCCTTCGGACGGGAGAAAGAATTGGACGCTGGGCTGGGTCTTTCCTGGCTGATGATGGGGCCGGAAGTCGTACGCCTTTGACAGGGCTAACATCATGGCCACGAAGTCGTTTCGGGGAATTCTCGACTTCATCTTCGTCAAAATCCAGCTCAGCTGGACGCTTGCCTAAGATACCACGTGCAGCACCAACATGGAGACTCTTCCGACTTCCAATTTTGCTCTTCTTCGGACTCATGTTAGAAATCATGTCCCTCAAGTTTGAGCTAGTATCGCTATTCGTGGGATTGGCAGCATGGATATGTCCATCCTCTCTAAGCTCCTCTTCCTCGCGGTCTCTTTCTTCGTCCGCCTGCATCTTCAGTGGGTCCTCAAAGCGTACGCCACCTCGCGCCGGCTTCTGAGGAACAAACTGTGGGGTGTTTTCACCAAGTGAGAGCCGCTTATCAAGTAGAGCAACGACACGGGGAGACCCAAGTCCTTCTTTATCGATCCCCAGGCCGGATGAACGTCGTGTCTCCCGTGGTTGCAAAACAATCCGGGGAGTCGACGATCCACCAGCTGTGCTCTGTTCGAATATACCGGGACGTGGCGACTGTTTCTTTTCAGCGCTGCGTTGAATCTCGGGTCGGAAAAGCTTCTTTGGAGAAGCACTTCGGAATGAAATATTTGCAGACGGAGGAGTCTTGCTTGGAGTGCTCGGCTTCGTTTGAGGGGTAGACTGCTTGGGGGGTGTCAATGGTTTCTTCATCGGGGATTTTCGTGGAGATCGGCGTGCGGTGGTAGATTCTGGTGTATTTGATACCCCCAAAGTGGAAGTACGTCGAGGAGTCTGAGACTTGATACTGGCCAAGCTTGGGCTGCCATGCTCCGACGCTACCGCTGCCATTTGAACCGGTAGTGATTTTCTTGGTGATTTTGCTGGCGACTTCGATGGTGACTTGGCTGGTGATTTTGCCGGAGACCTGGCCGGGGACTTTTGAACAGTCTCCTGGAATGGAGAGCTGTTCAATTGTCCAGACTCGGTTTCAAGCTCCATGAGCCTCTTTGCTTGGGCTTTGTCCTGAGGTTCTAACTGCGGGTACAAAATACCACCAACTGCGCCAGTCAAATCCATTTCCATCCCGCCATCAGAGTTATCATCTTGGACATCACTCATGCGGTCCGATTTGGGTGTGTCGGTAGCAAATTGTCCCATCTCAACTTCCGCGCCTTGCTCATAGGATGGTCCTTTGCTGAGGACTTTGCCAATGGCTGAAGTGAATTCCATCGTCATCTCTTCATCTTCGTTGTCACTGTCGTTCTCGTTATCATCGTGTTGGGAGGAGCCGGCGCCTTCGATTCCTCCACCAACAACATTCGTCATCTCCATCGTTTGATCATCATACTCGCTTTCCTGTGCAGTAGATTGACGACGCACAGCACTTTGTCGATGGCCTGATGGCTTGCCCAATATTCTTCCAACTGCGTTTGTCACGTCCATGCTCATTTCTTCACCTTCTTCCATATCATCGGACCCAGCGGAATCTTGGTCTGGAACGTCCTTTGATGGGCCAGCATTTTCTTGGTCAAGCCGAGAACTAATATCTGACCAGTCGAAGCTTTGCCTCTGACCCTTCTTGATCCAGGGCTGGAAAGCGCCAGTGATTTCTTGATCGGCGATTTCCATTGACATTTCCCCATCTTCCTCATCAACTGCTTGCGTTCCAGCTTCCTTTGCGGCCTGCCGCAGTGCTTCGTTCAGTCTAGCACTAGAGCTCGAGCTAGAAGAAGCGTCGGACTGTACGCTGATTCCAGAACGAGCAGTCATATCGTCCATACTCATGGCTGTGCTTTCGGCGTCGAAGCCGTCGTCTGACCCCGAGGAATGGCCATCATCTTCTTCCACCTCTCCTTGACTCTGCGCGCCGGTATCCTCACTTCCGACTGAGCTTCCGCTGAATGGGCTGGAGGATAATTCTCCTGCAGCATCTTCACCGCCAGAAGATTCAGAGCGACCTCGAATCTGTTCAAGGTCTTGCTGGCCAACGGGAGAGAAACCAAAGTCCGAGCCAGCATCCGTTTCCGGTGACGCCGGGGCTTCTTTAGCAGGGGTTGGCGCTTGAGAGTTCTTGGCGGTAGAAGCGCGTCTCGTCGAATTCGCTGCAGATGATGAAGTCGAGTCATCGGGTATTTCCACGACATTCCAGGTGTGCAGTGTAGCCTCTGGAGCAAATGACACCCGGCGATTCGCTATGTAGATAGTGTTAGCTGAGTCTTGTTCAGTACCGTATTTCGATATGAAATTTACCCATGGACTTCCGCCGCGCGGCGCGTTTCTCTAGAATCGTCTGACGTTCGCGCTCTCGGCGTTCTTTATCATCCCGTTCCTTCGTAGCTGCCATCTCGTCGCGGATAGCAGATGTCGCGTTAAAAGTGTCAAACGGATTAGCAGTATCATCGCCTTCTGCAGGGCGCCGAGGCGGGGTTGCAAAATCGATTAGAAGCCCCTCTTGGTTTTGACTGCTGGCTTCCCAGCTAGAATCCTGACTTTGTCCACTACGGGCGGGGGTGCGACGACGTGTTTCCTCGAAGGATGGGATGTTTCGTACTGGAGATACGGGGACAGTAGGCTTTAGAATTGATTTGAGAGGGAATGAGGCTGTGGACTATAAGAATAATATGCGTGAGCAACCATCATACTTCTTCGCGCGCGTGGGGAAGCTCAAACAAAGAGCTGCCTACCTTGCGTCGGTTGCCATTGGACTTCTGCAAAGCATCCAATCCACCGGGTCCCAGACTTTTACTTCGTGACTTCTTGTCTTTCATAGCTGGTTTCGCGTTGGGTTCGAAAGATGGTGCTGCGCCAAACTCTGTCGTCGCATTCTCCTTGTCCAGACCGGACGTCATCTTAGAACGGGGTACATGTGCAATAGAGCGGCGAGAGCGAACTCGCGCAGAACCGGAGTCGGCGCGAGAAGACATGTTGGCGATTTGCACAGCAGGGTGAAATCACCCAAGCATAGCGTGTGTAGTTGGGAGGAATTCAATGGCGCAGAACGGAGACAGTCGTGTTATCACCTGGTCGCATTCCCCTCTCCTTCCCAAGCTACACGCCTTCCCCGAGGCGCGTCTGTATCACGTGACTGTAAACAAACCATTTGGGGAGAAGCCCTAACCCGCCCGCGCTAGGCCCAAAGCGGTCTAGCGGCCACACACAACCGTCCATCGCACTTAGCGAATCTTCCTCAACTTCGACGAACGAGACCCGCCAATCTTTTTCATCCGCAATTCGACCATCGCTTCCCCGTCGACCAACACACCGCAGCCATGGCGACCGAGTTGACCGTCCAGTCCGAGCGCGCTTTCCAGAAGCAGCCTCACATCTTCCTTAACTCGAAGAGCAAGGCCCAGTCCAAGAAGGTTGGCGCCAGCCGCCGCTGGTACAAGGATGTCGGTCTGGGTTTCCGTACCCCTAAGACCGCCATCGAGGGCTCCTACATCGGTATGCACGACCTGCGATAAAATTTTACGTCTGGAGCGAGGAGATCTATGGAGTTTTGGTCATTTTTCAATGGTGGAAACGGGTCAGCAACATGAGGACAAGGAACTGGGATCGGGTGTGCGATTGAAGATGGGGATGGGGATACGCCAAAGAGTTTCTGCAAGACTTCTTCTCCTCACAACGACCCTCATTTTCTACACGATGTCTTGATCCGTTGCCCGCATCTCAATCAATCTCGAAAAAAAGACCTGCTCCATTTATAGATCTCCAATCGCCAGACAACAGCAACGATCACCCTGGCTAACAAATTCAACAGACAAGAAGTGCCCCTTCGTCGGTCAGGTCTCCATCCGTGGCCGTATCCTGACTGGCCGCGTTGTTTCCACCAAGATGCACCGTACCCTTGTCATCCGCCGTGAATACCTTGTAAGGCCCAATCGCCATTTTACGCCTTGGAAATTTTGACTCGGACTAACAACTCCATCAGCACTTCGTCCCCAAGTACCAGCGTTACGAGAAGCGTCACAAGAACCTCGCTGCCCACGTCTCCCCCGCTTTCCGTGTCACCGAGGGTGACTGGGTCACCGTTGGCCAGTGCCGTCCTCTGTCCAAGACTGTATGTGGAATCCATCTTCGAAACTGCAAATGTGGCGGCATCTTGTTCCTTTCCGAAACTCGAGGGGTTCACTTGCCAGTCACGGACGCAATCATATGACACCTGTTTTCAGTTGAATCGTGTATAGCTAACATCTTTAATAGGTCCGCTTCAACGTCCTGCGTGTCCTGCCCCGTACCGGTAAGGCCGTCAAGGCTTTCTCCAAGTTCTAAGCGTCGGATAGAGATTAGGTGCTCGGATATGGCGAAGGAAGCGGTTTAAATTGGATATAAGGGAATTTCTTGTACGGGATCTGGATAGTTTACGAGTTTCAATGTCCCAGATACCTTGCTGAAGAATGTGTATCCACACAAAAAGCAAAAATATTTCATCATCCTCGTGCCATGGAATTCTACAAACCCGTACAACTCGCCTTGATTCAAAAGGTTCAACCCGGCGGCCACCAGGTCGACATGATTTGTCGGCGTTCTCATATCCGGTCTGAACTACGCAGCGTGAAGAAGTGGGATCAAGACCATCACGCAGATATTGATTCCTTCATGTAGTTCTTGATAAACAAATCTACCTCCGTCTTTGTACAACATTCAAGCAGGATGATATAGGCATTTTTCTCGCATTACAATGACAGCATGCCTTGAAATTGGCGGGCCCCCTCGATCGGGCTTATCCACCCCAAACGGCTATCAGTGTATATTTCCACCTGGGGCTTCTGTTCGTTCAGGCTCCCAATATTATCCAATATACCTGCCCTGACAACAGTAGACTCGTCTGGCTCTCCTTCGGAGTTCACCTTTCGTCCAAATAGTGGCGTGCCTATTATCCTGATTAGAACAATATCTCCGACGAGTAGATAATCTTCAAGATTAGTTGTATTACAAACCACAGTCGGGACAAAAATAATTCCTGATATCATTCCCACTGTCCGCCGTCTTTGGCACTTCTTTTGAATTTCCCATAACATGCAGCTCTCCACTTTTGACGATAAAGTTATAGGAATACGGAGATCCAGTGAGTTTGCGACAATCGAGACAATGACATAGTGCCTAGTAGAAGAAATCAATACTACGTTATATCAGTAAGGAATTGGACACTACTTACCGACGCTATAGGCTCGCCATTATACTCAATCCGAACATTGCCACAGAAACAGCTGCCAGTGATCGTCATTCTTAAAGAGTGGAATCTGCTCTAAAAACATGGACTAATGAAATATGTAGGAACGTATATACAAACAGAATAAAATGGTGATGTTGACGATGTTGAATTATTACTAAGCAGTTTCAGGTCCCAACAATACAGCGTTGAGCAAGCACTTCAGATTGAATAGCGGCAAGTTTTCCACAATAAGCATCATTGGTTCGAAGAGATTTTCATTGAAGGTTCAAGTGGAAACTATTGCTAGGGAATGCGTTACGCAATGATGAAATACCTGTATCTCAGATGGGATGTTCTAATCGGTGTCATTCTAGTATCATCTATGAAAGATGCTCCAGGGGCTAGTCTATTCCTCACGACAATATCAATGACAACATTACTAGACTCGTCTCAAGTTAAAGAGTAGATGTAATGGTTTGATCTATCCCATTGCTTGGAAGGTTAAATCTGAGACTTCTCATTTGGCCAGCTCTTCAATGTACATTGATCTGTTCTTGCTATTTCGTTTCTATTTCAGCTCCTCATAGATACAACATACATTCTCTTCTCCACTCGTAATGGTCCGACAAGTGGTTCACATAAATTAAAACCGGTAGTCCTCCCCATCCGATGGCCACTCATTGTTTGTATCTGTATCTGACACTTCCGGTGTCTTTTGGGGATCCACACGTCCTGCAAAATTGAGCGGTATGGGTTGAGATAGTGGAATCTTTGAGGTCAATTTGATTTTCTTTCGAACGAATGGAGGGTAATCATCCGAGTCACTATCATCCCGAACGGAATATCCAGAGCTTGGTGTATCTCTTCGAGGGCATCGTGCTTCGGGAGACTGGGAGTCCTTTTTCTCTTCGCTTGAGTCTGAGTCCGAGTCCGAGTCCACGTCATTCTTTGAAGGTATGTATGATAACTCAGATGAACCTCTTCGAAGTCTGTTGAGAGGAGTAAATGGGAGCGGATAAACTGGCATGTCTATTGGGTAGACGTTTTTATCATTCTCTGAAAGGTCGCTTCGAGGCCCATCCTCCGGTTCCTCATACTCCTGGCCTGGGGTGCCTGCTAGCCACGCCTTCTTGAAGCAACGACACATCAGATCTCGATAGTCTTGAGGTACTTCAAGTAGCTCCATAAGCCGTTTCAGTGCAGTGTCTTTTTTGCGGTGAGACTTGAGGGCATCTGCAAGCTTACTGTACAAAAATCGAGTACAATACCTGGCACTGTGGATTAAATGGATTTGCAGAAAGTCATAAATCACAAGATTGTTTTTTGCAACTTGTATCAGGTCACTTATGCTGAAAGTGCACACGATTGCAGATGGTGGGATTTCCTTCCACACTTCGTACTCGCCAAATCCCTTCCAGTTCTCGAGCGCGGTATTGGTGATCTCAACTAGCGGAGAGGCTTTGAACACTTCTGTGGTAAGTTTGGATGGGTCTATCACTGATACGGCTGCCCCGTCTTGATAACGAAGAGCTCTATGTATTGGAGCCAGTGGGGATTGAAATGTGGAGATGAACGGACTGGGGACCGGGGCTCTGTTAACGTGATTCTTAAAAGCGAGCAGGAAATCTTGTCTATCCATGCCTTCCAATTTGGAAAGCTCTGCAGTGGAATGAGCAGCTTCGAATGCTCCAGCTTGGAAATATGTCCGAGTGTTCACGCCGTGTAAATTCTTGTTCCACCAGCGGAATAGAAGAGGCGGGAGTTCTTGGGATGAACGGCTCGGGCGATGCGGAGAGCCAATATGTCGCAACGGACTGGTTGGTAAGTCCGGGGATTCACTTATATGGCTGTTCCGGTAAGTCAATTTGGTTGCAGGTTCCCAGTAAGTCAATTCGGTTGCAGGTTCTTCAAAATTGACAGGTGCTGTATCACCGAGGATGGGCAGGCACGGAGTCTCCATTTGTTCCTTATTGTGGGTTCGTTCCCATTCACACCAAATGCATTTTTTGTCATGGCTCAGAACCAAAGGTTGGTGTGGGAAGTCACCATTCATGGAGTCGTCCTCGATATTTGATGAGTCCTCGGGGTTGACTTCTATGGTTTCTTGTATTGGGAGTGGGTCTGATAGGATAGAGTCCGGGGTGAAGGGGACAACTGCAGAATGATGGCTTGCCGGGCTAGAGGCCTAAGGCATAGAATGATTAGTTGGATTGCAATCAAAAAGACTCGTACTCCAGATCAACTTACTGCGATGAGGATAGATTCAAAATACTCTCCATCGAGTCGTCTACCGTAACATGGCTCAATCGGTTCGCTGTCTCGTTGGACGATGTGTCTCTGGAGCTTGTCGGCAGTACTTTGGATAAGATAAATCATCCTTTTCCACTCGCCATCTCTTCTGAAACTCGTTTGTGTGTGTACATGATGCCACACTGCAGAATTATTGCGTCTCATGGATAGCCATTCTGAGCGGAGGAGTTCGTAAGTCACATCAAGGTAAGTCACAGCAACTTGACCGTCGAGTCCACTTGCGATGATCTGGTTTCGATAAATCTCAGAGAAGATATCCTCGAAATCCAAAGGTTGAAACACAAAGAACCGAGCCATACAGCAGAGCAGCTGTCGCAACTCGCAATCCCATTGAATTTTGGACCGACTGTCAGTCTTAGGTCTCATCATGTTGATCATCGGAGGGCTCGACATTTCCTGTCACCATTCGAATAAAAAACGTATGAGACTAACTGTCAGTTACCAGAATACTGCTCTTCGTGTATTCAACTAGCTAGAAGAGAGTAGGATTCTTTGGATAAAAGCAGTGAGGTTTTGTGGGGAAGAAGAAAGGATGAGAGATGAGGAAGGAGCACGGGACGAGTGAATGTAGTTGCTACTTTTATACACAGAGTCTGTATGTTTTGTAACGTAGTTACGCTGTAACTTACAAACTACCTACCAGTTGCTACTAGTAACTCAATAATACAAGTAATGTACAGTAGAAAGTGACTCAAATAGTAAACCTTAAGGTAGCCATACCTTATGATAACCAATGCAAGTAGGGGATTAAGGTAATGAGCCTCCTAACGGGTTGAATTCATGTTTCAAGCGATTTTAGCTTTGAGAAAGCTCTCTTCGACTCATAAAACTCTATTATGGGAGTTTAAGAGCCAGTTTATTCTGGTATCCGGGGTGGTTGGAGGGGGGTTGTGCAATCTGTATTGGGCAGTTGGTGCCAGTTCCTAGTAACTACCAACTCGGTTTGATCATATATATATTCCAATATGCCAAGGTTGGCAGGTACTTGTGCTGATATACAGTGACCAACTTGAGATATTTACTCATGCACCAAATTTCCAAGTACACCTGTACATGCATTTAAAATATTTTGAATCATAGAACAAAATAGTAATTACGTTGAGCTGCATAGATGCATGATGTGTATACTCCACGCTGCGCGAATGACAGCGCCTCGTGCGGCAACTGGCGCTAGACCCGATCGGTCGTCAGACATCCGCGTTGCCCAGAAGCTCCGCCCACGCCCAACTTCCTAGGTTGTCCCTTGCCCCCCTCGAACAGCCTCCCTATTCCGCCCTCAAGGGCTTTCCCCCCCAACTTCAACCCTTGGAATTGCAATATCAGTCACATTCACTGTGTGAATTCATCTATCACTTTCCCTACCAATTTCTAGCCCCCTCCTTCCAGGTATCCGCCATGACCCAATGAGGCACTGCATGAACAACACCGGTGATGATTGAAACCCTACGTGGCCACCACGAAGGCATTGGCTCTTGAAGCGGGTTCTTCAGTTCTTCCAACTTTTTGAAATTCGATCCTGTACATTCCCATTCGCTCGAAAGCAAATACTCGAGTAGCGCGCGCTCATCAACCTTGAAACATCCTCTGGAACATCCCCCCTCCCCAAAAAACACAATGACCAACTTTGAGAAGTCCGTCAAGGGGGCTACAAAGCTCAAGGTGAGTTTATCTGAAGAGGCCCGGATTCTGGGAATATGACCGGACACTGATCTCCTTTCCGCGCAACAGCTCGCGGCCCCTAAATCCAAATACGTTGAAACTATCCTGGTGGCGACCCATACTGGCGAGGCAGGTGTTGCCGAAGTGTTCCGAACATTGCAACACAGACTTCGCGATTCGGCGTGGACCATCGTATTCAAGGCTCTGATTATTGTACATCTCTTGATTCGAGAAGGTCAACAGGACGCGGCCTTGTCATATCTGTCCGACAACCCAAAGAAGATCGCCCCCAGCAACTTCTCTGAAGGTGAGCTAAGACCACAGGAGGATAGTGCCATTTGACAACCATTGACTAATTTAAATCAGCCCAGTCACAAGGACGAAACATCCGCCGCTATGCCGAATACCTCATCACCCGTGCAAGAGCATTCGAAGCCACCCAGACGGATTACGTGCGAAATGGACCAGGGCGCCTGAAGCGACTCAGCGTGGAAAAAGGTCTATTGAGAGAAACAGAATATGTGCAAAAGCAGATTCGCGCGCTGTTGAAGGCTGACGTGGGTGCCCTTTACTATATTATTTGAATTTCCCGTGACTGACAATAATAAATAGTTATTGACGGATGAGCCTGAGAACGAGATTAGCTTAACTGCATTTCGTCTTTTAACCCTCGATCTCCTGACACTATACTCGGTCATGAACGAGGGCACAATCAATGTCCTAGGTATGGTTTTCAAAGTTCAACCTAGGTTATTCAAGTCACTAATATGAAGGGCTATAATAGAACATTACTTCGAGATGTCAAGGCCGGATAGCGAACGTGCATTAGCCATCTATAAAACATTTACCAAACAGACCGAAGAGGTAGTGCAGTTTCTAGGCGTCGCCAGGCATTTCCAGTCTGCCACCCGCTTGGAAATCCCGAAGCTTAAGCATGCATCCACCGATCTAGCCCGTTTATTGGAGGACGACCTGAACGACCCGGACTTCGACTTGCGCCGTCGTGAATATCTAGCCCAGAAAGGAATCAAGAAAGATTTCGGTGCTCCATCAGCAGCTACCTCTTCGGCAGCGCCTAAGTCAGCCCCCACGCCTACATCCAACCCGCCTACGCAAGCCCAGCCTCAGCAACCCCAGCAGCAGAAGCCACCACCATCAGATCTAATCGACTTTTTTGATTCGATCGAGGGAAATCAACAGCCGATGGCTCAGCAGAACCCGGTGCAATACCAACAGACCGGCTTTAATCAACAGCCTCAGCAGGCATTCTACCCCCAACAGACCGGGTTCGCACAACAGCAGCAGATGCAGCAGCAGCCTCAAATGACAGGATATGGCCAACAAAACCCGTATGGGGGGTTCCAGCAACAGAATACTGGAAATCCCTTCGGACAACAGCAAGCACAGCCACTTCAAGCCACTCCTACCGGTGCAGGGTTTGGGGGATATACCCCACAGCCGCAGCAGCCGCAGCAATATGGATATCAATCGCAGCTAGGATCAGCTCCCCAGAACGGAGTTGCTTCGTTCCCCCAGCAGCAGCAACAACAACAGCCTGTTGCAAACCAACTGCAGCCTCAGACCACCGGAACAAACCCATTCCGACAATCCATGATGCTCAATGCAGCCACGGGCAGCGGAGCAGCGCCTCCGGCAAGTCCATTGCAAAGGCAGAATACAAATCCATTTGCGAAACGCCTTTCTGTTGCTCACCAGCTCAATGCTCCCCCGACCGAACCGGTTCCACCAGTCCCACAGCAGCCACAGGCGCTTCAGCCTCAACGAACGGGAACTAACCCTTTTGCTCGGAGCTCGTCCGTCCCTCCACCACAGAACGGGGGATTGCAGCCCCTTCAACCAAACCCCACGGGAAGTACTAACCCTTTCCGCCAAAGTCAGTTTATCAATCAACAAACTGGTCAGGGCTGGCAAAATAGTGGCCAATCTGGTACGATGGGTGGTCTAGAACAGATGGACACGGTTCCTGTCTTCCCGCGACCGGGCATGATCTAGCACTAGGGTGAACAGACTATGTCTCTTTAATGGCCTATTGCTTCCTCCTCTTCCCTTCTTCTTTTTTTCCAACCCTTCATTCACGTTGTATTTTCAATTTCCCTCTCTGTCTCCCCTTGCTTATATTGCATCTGACGACTCGCAGCGCGAGTTGCCGATACGTGAAATCCCGAGAAGCTGCGAGGCCAGAAGCTATATTCACTATTTTTTTTGTTGGCTGTGCAGTGATGATAGAAGAACCAATAAATTCAAGCAAATGGAAATTCATAATCTAGAGTATTAGTGGACTTGATTACAATACATACCCCTAAGTAGTACTAACTAGTATTTCGGGAATAAAGTAACAATTCCTTTCCCGTACTCCGGAAGCACTCCTCATACCGGATCGGCATCATGCCGAGCAACAAGTTCACCTCCGTTTCGCTGAGCTTCATTGGATACTTTCTGCAGGGTTATCAATATGAGACAACCGACAATGTGAATAAGCATTGATCGGCCTTGCATAAACAATAAGTCCCGGAGTGGAGATTCCTTGAAGTAAAAGGAAAAGAAAAAGCAAGCAAAGTAGTACTAGCTTGACTGGATCTAAGTTGGAGGTCAGACCCTCCGGGGTCTGGAAAGTCTGGAAAGTCTGGAAAGTTGATTAGATTAACCTTTTGCCCGCCGTACTTTCTTTCGGACTTTTGCATCTGTCATCGCCTCATCGCCTCACCTTCTCACCTTCTTGACTTGATTTTGAATCTTATCCTCATCCTCACCCCTACCTCCATTTTTCAATCTCGAGTACATACATACCAATCCCTATATCGCTCACCATCAAAATTCCTAGCCATTTTCGTCGGGCGCAATCCCGCATCCCACTAGCGACGTTAGCGGGGGGCCATGCTTCACCCGACCATGCTATCAGCAGCGTGAAGAATTGATCCAGCGGATTTTGCCAGCGGACTCCGTGCGCGCGCGCTGAGGAATTAGTCTGCAGCATTTCTATTCCGGTCTTTCCACTCCCAGGTTTCAGAGGCAGGGAAGCTCGCTCTCGCCTCTTACCTAGCCAGCCCCCCTCCCCCAGCTTTAGGAGAAGCTTATATGATGGACGCTAAGGAATCCTTCTCCGGCGGTTATGAGCAAACCCTGCCTGTGCTATCACGATCCCCAACGTCTGCCTCTTGGCAAGATACCTACGAGACTAAGCCTCAACCTGACCCTCTCGCTGAATCTTCAACCACCAACTTTCCCGGGGCTGAGCTCCCGTCGATCAACTCAGCCGCACCCCCGGCATCTCAACCACCGGCTCCACAACAGCAGACGCAGCCCGCATCGACGGTCAAGACAGAACACAATGCATCTTCAAAGGTTCGCAAGCCTCGCAGAGCTGCAAATGCATCTTCGGGGAAGTCGACTTTGTTCTGGGTCCATACAGACCCGGAGTCAGCGTCCGGGGGCACGAAGGAGGAGACGTTGAAGCGGATTCGGTCTCATGTCATGTCGGAGCACAATCGGAAAAAGCGTCTGGAGAGCACCAAGCGATATAAGGGCAAATCTTGGAAACATCTTGCCTTTCAACCACCTGAGACGCTCCCCGGCACTATCGGACCGTCTCCCCCTCCACTCTCATCTTCTTCTTCTTCACGATCACCCTCACAGGGTTCTCAGTTTATCGACGAGTCAGATACGAAGCAGGATGTGACACCGGTGACCACCCCTTCTGTCGACTACTACCCAAATACATCGCAGCAGACTTGGTTCAATGAGGAAGTAGTTGGCTATCAAGATCAATCAACGTCGCTTGTAAAATGGTCGGTTTTAGGATCAGGCGCCCATGATCCATTCAATACCGGACATACGCAATTGACAGATAGAATGATGCGGCATTTACAAACTTGTAGGCTACTGCGTCAAAATTTTGCACCCTCTGGAAGTTCCTCTAGGTCTTTGACTAACAATATCTGATGTGAGCAGTTCTTTGGGACTTAACGCAAGAAGCGCATCCACTCCAGACTCGATATAAACCTAAATTGCAGGCGCATTGGGCATCACTCATCCAACGCGACCCGGCCGTCTTACATGCGACGATATGTGTAGCTACTTCCAACGCGGCTATGCAGCGAGGGGAGCTGCCAGTCCGAGATCCAAACCAAACGCGCAGTGCATTAGTGGTGGACACTTTTCATCATCGTGGGGAAACCATCCGGTTGGTGAACGAAGGCTTGTCAGACCCTGCCAAGGCTTCGAGCGATGAGCTGATTGCTGCCGTCTCCGCTCTTCTAACGATCGAGGTGAGTCATATGACCACAGTTAATCATAAACATTACGCTTACAATCTCAGATCGCATCGGGAAACCCGGACTATCTCAAGATTCACTTGGCGGGTTTAAGACAGATGATTGGACTGCGGAAGAACTTTGCAGATGTCCCACCTGATGTGCGCTTCCAAATATCATGGTTAGTGTCTTCTTTCTGTGGAAATAATGAAATCAGCTAATCGAATGACTCAGGACGGATATCCGAGTGGCCTGCATGGCCCTGACGAGACCAATTTTCCCCTTTGTCCGATCTATTCGGCCCATGGGCTTCTCTCTCGCGCCACCTAATGATGATATCGCTCTGCTCGCCACCCGCATTCTTCCTCTAATTAAGATCCCTGGTATTTTTAGTGAGAGATTTGCCCAAATAATCTATGACCTACTCGAACTCTCATGGTATGCGGAATGGATAAAGGGCAGCATGGGGTACAAAGAATTCAGTGACGAGATTGAGGACTACTTCAATTTCGAGGTCCTGTATGTGGAGTACTCACTCCATTCAGACCGATACACAGCCACTGGTCAAGCCAAAGGCGATAATTCAATCGAAGGTTGTTGTCGCCTAGCCTGTCTCTGTTTCCACAACAGTGCAATCTGGGCTTTCTACCCAATGATCGCACCGCTGCTGCCAAAACCCATCCTCGCCCTCCGCGCTGCTCTCGAGGCTACCGTTCCATCCGGTGTCTTTGCCCTGTGCCGTGATCTTTTGATATGGCTACTCTTCATTGGTGCAGCATGCAGCCAAGTAATGCCATCGGAACGCACCTACTTCGTTTCGGAACTCGCGACGGCTTGCCGTCTTCATGGCGTGACATCTTGGCAGGAAGCCCGGTCCATCCTCCTGGGCTTTTTCTATGTCGATCGTTCCCACCTCCCAATGCTCCGTCAGATATGGCAGGAGGTTCAGTTGCAGACGGGTTCATTGGCATTGAATGCGTGATCTACTCCGTACTTCACACACGTTTATTTCTACCACGCCCCTCATGACATGCGAATAAATGCGGATACCATAATCGGAACATACTGCATAGTACTAAATATTCTAAACGAATAATGAAGGAATTAAAAAGTCAATCGAAAAGTAATCAATGAAGTAACCAATATGAGTAATTGTAGTAAAAAGTAACAACGATTCGACCCATCCATTGGTTGCATGCATAACAGGCAAATCCCGCTAGCGTACTCCGTAGTTCAATCAGTACGTTTTAGCCGTGAGATCCACCAGGGTAAAAGTTCCAGGACCAACCTCGAGTGCAAATGAAGAAGTTGGCCAGGCCATCGGGAGCACGTTAAACCAAGTCTAGCTGTCCCAGGCCGAGCAATCGCCGAAGAACGTGTACCTAAGTACAGACTCTCTGAACAGCCTTGTACAAAACACAACCTCCTCTCAAATCTCAAACTTCAAGTTTCCAATTTGCTGTGCAAGACTCAAAATTTTGGAACATTTAATTACTTCTACTTTACTCCATAATCAATTTCATAATAAATAAAAATCGTCCTCATGAATGATGTAGACCAAGCCCAAAGGCCCATAATACTCGGCAGGGACTCCACACCGAACTATCGCCGACCCCTGAATACCGAGTGTAGACCGAGAAAATCGGGTGGAGGTCGGCAAGTTCGGGACGGAATAAGGAGGAGTTTCAGCTTAGTACTTTTTTTTTGTAGTCTGACTAGTCTAACAGGCAAGTCAAAAGAGATCATTTATCCAGCTTGTCTCTCTCTTTTCTTTCCTTCAATTTTTGCACACTTTGGTCCCAAAAACAACAAATATTCACTTACTTAGTTACCCCTTAACTATGTTTTAGGGAGCTTCCGTCGGGCCCAGACCCAATTTGGTATTTACATTCCCCATCGACTATTGTGTCTGAAAATTAGACTTGACTCATTAACCTTTGCGTAGCAGACTTGCCCTCCGCTCTGTCCCCTTCACTTCGATTTTAGCTATGTGAGCTCGACTGGTCTGATCCCCTTTCAGAATAATTGCCCGGTGTCTCAGGGATAAAATTAGTTATCCCCCACCTTCTATTGGTTTTTGGGTCTACCTAAAACCGAGTCGAAACGGAGGTTGCACTTTTTGTTCTCTGACGGGCGTCTATAATATGGTGTAGATCTGGTGGTACCTGATCTTGCCCTACTTATAGCTACTGATGCCCACCCTTTGATGGTCTTTGTCAATTGACAAAGATTCCTCGAATGATTTTGCTAATGCTCCTTGTCAATTGACTCAATGTGTGATCTTGATCTCATTGTCTTCGCTCATACACTTGCCAATTCTCAAAAGGATGTCCCCGTGCTTCATTTGATGTGGCTGCTATACCAAGCAAGCAACTACGAAGCCAAACAAGAAACAACGGAATAAATCATGAAGGATATAACATCGAACTAACCTTCAGCATATTGACTATGATATCTAGAGCTCCTTCCTCCAACTCATACTACCCAGGACCGGTCTAGGAATAGGTACTACTCATTGGAGCTAGGCTGCCGATGCGTTAACCTCAACTGGCCGGTTCCTCATACAACACGAAGACTTGTACGACGAATGGGTAGTACAGTCCAGGAGCAGGGGCATACAGGGAGACAACTAATACAAGGTACGTAAGGTACGCGTTGAGAAGAATTAATCATATAGGTTGAATTAATTAAGCGATAACAGGCAAGGAGACTAAATACAACAAGGAAAATGGGGAACGCAACGCGATCCCCTAATTATTTACTCGAACCCGACGAAGAACTATCATGTTCTGTCCGAGCCACGAGACGATTTGTGCAAATACATTCCTCCGAAGACAATCCGACGAACTATCGACGAAGAAAGCAGAGCTATGGGATACGGTTGAAAAATCAAGAAGGGACTCGAAAATCGCTTAAACGGTACTGCGATTCCATTGACGACGATTTCAAAAAAAAAGCCTCGAAGGAAATCCGCCCATATTCAAGATCCGATTCGACCTATCTAACAGGACGAGTCTCAACGCCTTTTTCAACCACACCCTGGATGGTACGAGGGGTATCAGAAAACATTACAAACGCGCAACGGCATATTCACCATCCCTTCATTCCGTCATGACGAAAGGAAAAGATTTAAGCCAACTCCCGGTCGGTCTTCTGACGGCGCTCACGGCCGGTAGCAGACCAGGGGAAGTGGGCAACGGGGATGATGAAGAAGCTGTTGCTGTTGTCGGCAAGACCAGCCAGGGCGTTGTACCAGGCGGCAAAAGCTGCCAGGAAACCGAAGAAACCACCTGCCTTCTGGATCTTGGTGTTGGGGTTACCGGTACCATCGTGGTAGAGGTAGCCGAGACCCAAGAGGAGGAAGGTCAGATCCAGAGTGAAGAACAGGATAAAGAAAGCGACGGTGGAGCGGAGGGTGCAGAAGACCAGAATGGTGGTGAAGATGAACCAGCCAAGCAGGAAAAGACCCATTGAGTTCGCAAATGAGCTGGTATCATTATCCGCCATGAGCGTCGACTCAATTTCGAAACCGCCAGGAGTCAGGACAATTGCGAAAGCGAGCCAGAAACCACCGTAAGAGGAGAGAGCAGTAGCACCGAAGGTGTTGCCAACAGCCATTTCCCTGGAGATATTGTTAGTGACGTTGCTTTCAAATATACTATTAAACCTATAGTATGGGTTTAACCTTAAAAAGGTTGGAAGTTTCCATGGATACATACCACATGCCGGCAAGCAACTGAACCAGACCACCATAACCGAAAGCGAGACCAACAACGATGTTGGGCTTGGTGAGGTCACGAGCACCCATGTTGATAGCACTCAGCACGAAAGTGGTGAGGGCGAAAGCGCAGAGGCCAAGAGGAGCTGGGTTGGCGAACTTGCGGCCCTCGACGGGCTTGTACAGACCGGGCTGGAACTCACCACCGAAAGCAGGGAGACGAGCCTCGGCAGTGTTGACGTGAGAGAGAGGACCGTAGCCAAAGCGCGCAGCCTGGCGAGCGACCTCGTGCTCCTCGGCGGACATTTGAGGCTGAACGGGAGCGCCAGAGGCGGGGATGTTTCCGACGTCCTTCTCGAGGGCGCCGTTGTTGGTAGCCTCAGTTGCAGACATGATGTGCGAATTTCTCTAAAACAAAGAAATCACAGGTATTAATTGAGAGGTTTAAAAAGAGGAAGAAAAGGTGATGAAAAAAAAGTGAAGAGAAAAAAGATGTTCAGCTAGCTGAAACAGGGGAAGAAAGCCTCAATTGAAGATAACACAGTTAAATCAATGATTTGAGGTAAAAGGGAAGAAAAAGCGATCAAATCCAAAAGCCAATCAGCGCTGCTGGAAAGGATGGAAATAAGAGATGGAGAACAGGAGGGAGAAGGGGAATTGTGTCAGGGGAGACATAGAGCTAATATAAGTTCTTGGCCATGCACCGAACGACAACAAAGCAACCCATTGGAAGCTCGGCTGCAGAACTCGGGACCGACGCCGAAAAATGCAGGGAAAAAAACTAAAAAAGCACCGTTTGGGGAGTTTCGGGGGGGGGGGGGGCAATCAGACAAGGGCGAAAGGAGGAAAGGACGAATGGCGAAAGTGGAGACAGAGAAAAAGTTACCTGTTGACCCGCTTGAGAAAAGACCGTCTCAATAAATTGCAATGATGTGCAGCTGGAGGAGCAGTCCCACCGACACTAACAGAGGTTAATTGGAGATGGGTTTGAGAGTGGGAACAAGAGAAAGGAAGAAAAGAGGAAGAGGGAGAAAAAAACAGGTAAGATCGCAGGGAGTCTAATGGAACGGGTCTTTATATACGCAACCCAGCTTCTGGTACGAAGGTACGGAGAGTACGGAGAGGACTATAGAGGCAATGGCAAAAAAAAAGTATTAATGACTAAAAAGCATGGTGCTTTTGTTTGCGACAGGTCTGGATCTTTGGTACAGTGTACAGAGAGTCCTATGTACCACTCATCTCTTTTCACTTGCAGGGGGTCAGAACAAGCCGAGACGCCATACGCCATACGCATCCGCCATACATCCGGGGGAGACGGGACAGCGGATGGGACGGGGATTGGCACTGTTTGGAGAAAATGGAAGACATGGGGGAGGTCCGCGGGTACCAAGCTAAGTCTTCACTGGTCACGGAGTTAAGGATGGCAACAGAAGCCCGGAGGAACAGCCAAAGTGTGGGGGCAACGAAGCAGAAACAGAACGCTGGGACTGGTTCACGGGGAGAACAACCAGCGGTTCAGCTGTTCTGGTGATCACAGATCTTCGGGCAGGTGGGCCCCAGGGTCTACATACTTACACCTGTAAGTACATAGTTACAGTAAATTACTGTATAAGTATGAGTACTACGGAGTACTACTAGTAGTTAAGTATATTAGTTATAGAATAACTAGTGTAGTTAATATTGTAGTGGCTGCGGGATTGCGGTACAAGGTACTCCGTATGTACGGAGTATGCAGATTACGATTACTCATCGCCCAACACATACCCTAGCAACCCTAAGGAAAGGCTGAATCCTCGCTATCCCAATTTCCCGGCTAAAGCTCCAGCTTGTCTCCACACTCTGCGACTCGGGCAAATCAGCCTAGCCCCGTTTGATCGTCTGTTATGCTTGGCAGTGGACTTGCATGTGGAATCTCTGGGTTTACGCACCAATCCCCTCTCACCACTACTCTCATGGCCCTTGCTCAACACCTTGTCAACTCCAATCCACCCCAAAAAAGGGGCAAAAGGAGAAAGGAGGGGCATACTGGAACACGGCTCATCGCACGGTGCACCTGGTCTCTACAGAAAATATGTTTGTTGCCTCCGTTATACCACCAACTATCCACTAGCCTCTGCACTAAATCGTCTCGTCCCATCGTCCGTGGAGTACCAACGTCGCGGCCCCTCGCGGCCCTTCCGACCGCGACAGCGACAGCGGTCATCCTCATTAAACTGGCCCTGCTCTACTCCGTACTGAACTCCATACGGAGTACTAATCTTGTCTTTGATTGAGATGGTCAATGATAGACTTTGTTGGACACGGCCGGGTTTGTCGCACCATCATTCCGCGCTGCCACTAGACCATGACAGGCCATCGGTCCGGTAGGCAGTGCATTGCATTGCACTGAACTGCACTGCACTGCACGGATTTGATTTTTGTTCTGTTTTTATCATCACCTCCCTCTCCCGATCCTCAAACAAACCAGCGGAGAGCCACAACCAAGAGATCGACGTGGACCTTGATGCACACTAACTAACCTAGCCAATGTCTTGTTTTTCTTTTTCTTTTTCTTGCAGCATCCTTTTTTTCCAGCTCCCTTTGTCTCCATCGTGATGACCCCGGGGATGCGATTCCGGTGGAACACTCCAATCCTAAAAGGCTCTTGTGCAGGAACTAGATCATAGCACTGTGGACTTGAGTGGACTTGACTTTGAACCACTTGTGGATTGTTATGGTGGATGTTGCACGCATGCTTTGGATTCGGCCCGCCCTAGGCCCCGAGGGAAGAGGAGCTCTAGCTCCATAGTGACACCAGCGGTGTATCAGATTGGCTCACTCCATGACAAAATGAACATGAATCTGAATTTGAATTGGAACTCAACAAGCTCCTCGGTCCACCTAAACACGAGGACAAGGACGAGGCTCGCGGGAAGCAAAAATGAAAAATCTTTCGGGTTCAGGACCATGTCATGCCAATAAGGCTAATGCAGCCAGGTGTCCCTTTCTCAATCCAGACACGGTGAGAATGTCGTGTCAACAATGCACGCCGTCAGACTTAGTCTATCTTCAAAATCGCTTGGCTACGCGCAGACATTTCAACCTCAACTCACCCTTTAGCGAGAAGAACTAGATCGAGATTGTTGAGAGCAGAAAATTGTTCACCGGGCGGTCATTGGTGCAACGACAATTCAATGACCAATTTCCCTTCCTTCGCAGCTATTCTACTGGCTTTGATTGATGGAGTTTCACGACTATTGATGCATGCATTGAATGGCGCGCCAGACTACTGCAATAGTAAGCCCACCAAAGTAGTCAGCAGGTGGCGGACGCCCAGTGGCTAAACATGAAATTAACAAGCATTTCTCCGTATTAACTGTGGGAAGTATATCACCTAAGATTCAGATAAATTAGGTTGCACCCTGCACTAGCATAATAGAAAAAATTGTTTATAGTGTTTATGTTAGCCTCATGCAAACAACTAAAATTTGTTCTCGTATTGTCCAGGCTAGGAGTCCGGTCAGACTCGGACCCCATAGACTCTGTTGTACAGACTACAGTATAGTGTGCACCCCGTACGAAGTATGTACTCCACATATATTAGTATGCATACATTCTGTATGTACATCCGCCGGAGACAGGTACTTCTTCACAGGGCTGAAGGATCAGGATCAGGATCAGGATTACAGACCAGCTTCGCGGCCCAGTCGATCAATACTCATGGTCTCTCCGCATTCTCTCCGCAATCAGGCAAACTCATTCATGACGAACCCCAAACAGCAAAACTGTCTTTAAATTGGGGTAAATTTGGCTAAGACTACGTAGTGCTATGGAGTACAGATGGATTAACCTACTGAAGTGTCCACCGCTCCTCGCACAGCTCTTCGCGATGACGCAAATCCGACACTGTTTGCGGGTATTCCCACGTGGAAAAGACACGCTTTTTCTTGTTGGTCATCCGAACCAAACTCTTTTGTCCAACTATGATTTAATCTTTCTCTCTGTAATTATAGGGAAATGCGGAGTATAGAGTACGGTGTTGAACTTTCAATAATGGAGATCTGAGCAAGTCCCCATCCCAATGGCTCGTAAGGTTTCTGAATGATCGCCACCCCCGGATCTAGCAATAATACTCCGTACTCTGTAGAATCAGAATTGTAGCTCCCCAACCCGATCCTTCCAAGAAAATCCCCCTCCCGCCCATCCCATGCCACGTCTCTCCCGTTCTCCCGCTCACCAACCAAATTATAAGAAGACCTCACGATCATCAGAGTCCATTCGCCCCGCACGCAACACGATCATACCATATGCGGATTGTGCACTCCCGGCTCTGCGCCGAGCCGAGATCAACATGCGTGGCATTCGCGGCGACTGCATCATTATCGAATAGAGCCACTGCTTTCCCCACATTTGCTCTCATCTGACCGATCCACCGTGCGGGGGGCGGGGATAATAAATCCATTGAGTTCTTTTTTGTCTCGCGGACTAGCGAACCACAGTCTCTGACCAGGCATACCAGTCCGACTTGGACGTCAGCGCGCGGCCACTGCTCATCGCAGCCATGTGTGTGCCGCGCATGTCCGGCTATCCGGCGTAGAATAAGACGGGCGTATTACAACCAATCCAGTTGAGCCAATGGCAAGGAACCGTGGTACATTGAAAGTGTATGGTAACTAGCTATCACTAGTAGAACAAATGTGGAATGTTCGAGGTATACGGAATACGGAGTATACCATGCTCCAGTATGTAGAAAGAATGAAATGGTCCGTTTCTCCATTACATTTAGCTCAGACCCGACCTTACGGAGACTCATCCCCACGAACCGTGGAACTAGAGATGAGGCGCATTCGTGAGACTGGTTTTTGCCTTTACCGAAGCCGAGAGAATATTACTTGAAGTCCGTTTTCGGCTCGGCGGAGCGGAAGGATGGGCTGATTTCTCTCTACTTCGTATTGGTAGATGGTGGATCTCCCGGGACACCTCGGATATCCCCCAGACTTCGCAAAACAAAGAAGTAAAAAAATGTTAGTTACCATTAGTGCAAATTGTGTGGAGTACAAAACCCTTACCGACAAAAGAAATGTTGGGGTCAATGGTGTCATGCGGGGACATCTGTTCATGAGCTAATGGATTGGACTAGGTCAGATGCAGATTTCAGATACTTAGACTACAGAATAGTCTGTGCATTCACCATCCAATGCTCAATTAAGGCTAGGCACGGTGGCGATACTGTCCCATGCCAATTGCCGGGCTTAGACAGCTTCGAGCTAGCAGACAGACACCGCTCTGAGCTCAGCTCTTAGCTCTAAGTTCCCAGTTCCCAAAAACAGAGTTATCGTGGAGCTTTGAATCTTACGATGATCCTCGCTCTTTGCAGCGAGAGAAATCGCTCATCCTTGCGGTGAGCTCTGTCTCAAAAACAGGACTTGGAATTAGGTCACCATAGTGATGAGATCCATCCGTTTACATCATATCAACCATTGATATGATTCACTCCTCTCGTCTTCTCTTTGGCCCAGCTCCAGATAGCCTGTTGGGGTTAGACTTGTGGCTGTTCTCTGGCGGCACAGTCCAACTACTGAACTATTCAACCTGCGCCACTCCACTCTTACTTATCACCCTAATACACTGATCTCACTCTCACCACCCAACTTCACCCATTCTCAATCCTGAACTGAACTGAACTGATGATTGCACTAATTCAACCATTGCTTAGGACAGCCTTAAGTACAGAGATGCTCTAACAATAGATAACTCTGACTCGCACCTTCCGTGCGGGGTTTGCAGCAACCTCTGCCGCACCTTCCTCATCAGGCTTAACGATTGCAACGCGTCGACCAACAAGAAAGACGTCGGCTATCTTCCATCTCTATCATCTCTTGCATTTCTTGCTATCCTGACATATCTGGCATATCTGGCACTTTTGACCTCTAAAATCTTGAACTTGTCAAATCTGGCTAAACTATCTCTATGACCTGCCCTCTCAAGTTCCGCCATCCCTGGATAATCGCAGCCAACCATGACCTAGACCATTGTCTCCCCCGTCTGTGCACCTCTATCAACGGCGGAATAGCCCGTCTCCCCCGCGCCGTGGCTCAACTTACCCGGGAACAAGCTTCTACATAAGGTATCGTCGCGGTTGTTATCAGTCATTAGATAGTACAAGGGTCGCGCTCGAGCTCGGCCGAGGACAGCAATGAATACGACTCTGAAGGATGGTGCACTGGTGCACTGGAAATGGAGCGGGGAAAGAGGGGAATTCAAAATGCATTGCTCTCGCTCTTGCAAAGAGATGAGGTTTCTTTTTGAGCGTTTGAATAGCTTCTCTCTAGCTCGAGAATAACCAAATCGAATGAATCTGCATATCAAATCTTGAAAATATGGGAGTTCCTACTGAGAAACATGGTGACCTGGATCGCAACGCTAGCGCTGATGATGTGAAGAATGGTATCATTCAGGAAGGAAAGGCAGATGCAGCGCTAGAATTCCTCCGCGCTGAGGATACGCTCGATGTGACGGAAGTCGATGAAAAGACCCTTGTTCGCAAAATTGATTGGATGATTATGCCACTCATGTGGGCAGCGTATAATCTGCAATACCTAGACAAGGTGCTTAGTAGGTTTTCAAATCCTCAATAAGATTCAAAAGATGATGCAGATTCTGGTACTAATGCTTCACTTTTCTAGTCAACTATGCCTCCGTTATGGGGTTACTCACTGATACAAACATGCGTACCAATGAGTTCTCGGATCTGACACTGGCATTCTACGTGACATACCTCGTCTTTGAATTACCTACAGGTTTCCTCATGCAGCGGCTGCCAACAGCAAAATACTTAGGATCAAACGGTACCGCATGCCTCAATATGCCTATCCAAGAGAAATGAAAACTGATCGATCAATGTAGTCACATTGTGGGGGCTGATGACAACATTGAACTGCACAGCGAAGAACTTTGGAGGCTTGATGACTCTCAGAGTGTTGTTAGGATGCTTTGAAAGCTCAATCGCACCAGCGTGGGTTAAGACCATACATCGTCTCTAGGTTTTTCATTTGCTCACATACTTCCAGGCTTATCCTAATCACTTCGATGTGGTATAAACGAACCGGTAAACTCATCCTTGATATTCTCCATCGTACACAGTTTTATCACGCTAACGCCCTAGATAGAACAACCAAAGCGCATGGGAACCTGGTATCTAGGCACAGGAACCGCCTCAATAATGGGTGCATTGGTTGCCTATGGCCTCCTCTTCTACACAAATGACCAATTCAAATCATGGCAGATCATGTTCCTAATATTCGGCCTCATCACCATATTCGTAGGAATCTGCATCGTCATCTTCCTCCCAGACAACCCAATGACATCCCGCCTTACGCACGCCGAAAAGATCCTAGCCATCGAACGCCTCCGTGAGAATCGTACCGGTATTGAAAATAAGCACTTTAAATGGCATCAATTCATCGAGATCTTTCGTGATCCTCAAACCTATCTGATCATCATAATCGTCGCCTCGATGAACATTTCCAATGCAGCCGTGAGCAGCTTTACCTCTCTCATTATCAAGAATATCGGCTTCACAACCAAGGAGACTGAGCTTTTGAATATCCCGAATGGAGCCGTGAGCATTGTCAGTATCCTGACAGCTTCATACTGTGCCTCGCGATTTGATCAGCGCTGTATTTGCGTTATTGTTTCGCTGACAATCGGTCTACTCGGCGGCTGCCTCCTCGCCTTTTCACCAAAGGATATGAAAGCTGCTCAACTGGCAGGAAACTACCTGACTCAAGTCATAGGGTCTGCCTTGCCCATACTATACTCCCTTTCCGGAGCCAATGCTGCGGGCCACACGAAGAAAGTCACCATGAACGCCATCTTACTGATGTCCTTTTGTCTGGGTAATATTCTCGGTCCATTGACATTCCGGACTGAGGATGAGCCAGACTATATCCCTGCCAAGATTGCGCTTGTAGTTACTGTTGCGGTGGCTATTATCTTTGCATTCGGGCTCCGCTTTTATTACTCTTGGGAGAATCGGCGCAGAGATGCCCTGCATGAAGGTGAAGTTCATCAGGAGAATTCAGAGTTTCTGGATTTGACGGATCGGCAGAATCGGGAGTTCAGAGTAAGTATTTATGACTGATTTTTTGCTATTCAGATTATAGGTGCTAACTTGCTTATAGTATAAGCTTTGATCGATGATCTAGGGAGGTCTCTTCGTTTTGGTCATAGACAACGGCCACATTCTATCTTTCTTGATCGTGACTAGATCTCATACATATCGTGTTTAGAAAGATCAACTTTAAATCAAATCATTGGAAGTCTATCATGCATCTATCTGGTGTATATACTGCAAAGACAAAGACAGAAACAAAAAGAAAGAACAAACTAATCTAACAAAAGTCCGCCCTCGACGCTATGCAATGAGCATTCTAAAAATCTTAAATAATCGACATAACCCTAAGCCGCGACTTGGGTAGCCTTGAATTCAGGGCTGAACTCCCAATCGATGTAGCCCTTAGGGTCCTTGGGGTTATAGAATGTATCGCGGTTGTAAGGAATAAGCGGGACATTGGCCTTGATCCGGAAAGGAAGATCAGGGTTGGAAGTCCATGGCCGTCCGAATCCAATCACGGTATCATACTTCTCATACTTGCCATCAATGGCCTTGAGAGCTGTATCAGCCTTATAACCACCAGCAATAATAACAGGAGAGGCATTTCCATAAGCCTCCAGGAAGAAGTCCAATTCATCAGGAGTCTCCTCAACATCGGCATTACCTGCAATGCGGGGCTCAACAATATGCGTATAAGCCAACTTAAACTTGGCAGTCTCCTTCGCGAGATAAGTGAACTGAGGAATTGGGTCTGCCATACGCATTCCCTGGAAAGTACTGAAAGGCGAGAATCGAATACCGGTGCGGTCAGCACCAACGGCATCAACAACAGCCCGAGTGACCTCCAGCGCGAAACGAGAGCGGTTCTCAACGCTGCCGCCCCAGGCATCGGTACGCTTGTTCGAGTTATCCTGAATGAACTGGTCGATCAGGTAACCATTTGCAGCGTGGATCTCGACACCGTCAAAACCGGCTGCGATGGCATTGCGCGCGGCTTGCGCATAATCTTGAATGTAGGACTGGATATCAGACTCGGAGAGTGGACGGGGAGTAGCTGCACCTTCAGCGGCGGGGATGTCGCTTGCAGAAACAAGGTCGTGTCCACCCAGCTTTTGGAGATAGGTTGGGTCTGCGACGCGGCCGAGGGCCCATAGTTGCATGTAGATGTAGGAGCCCTTGGCGTGCACGGCGTCTGTGACTTCCTTCCAGGCGGCGATTTGGGAATCGGTATAGATACCAGGTACAACTGGGTAACCACCGGCCTGGGGGGAGATGATGGTTGCTTCGGTGATCAGGAGAGTTCCTGGTGTAGAACCGCGCTGGGCGTAATAATCCTTCACAATCGGGAGGGGGTTATGTTCGTCGTCGACGCGGAAACGAGTCATTGGGGCCATGGCAAGGCGGTTGGAGAGCTCCATGCGCCCGACCTTGAGGGGGTTGAAGAGTTTGCTCATTTTCGAGGTGTTTTGTTCTTGTAGAGGGGAAGGATGATTCTTTGAAGTCGAGTAACTATGTCAATTGACACGCAAGCTGTTTGAGGAGAATGAGTTGGTAGAGTCGAGCTAGATGAATTGAGGTCAAAGCAGTATTCTTATATGAGATGCTAATGTAGTTCATTAAATACTATGGATATGGAGATCTAAAGCTATTTAAGAGTGCAACATGGGCCCACCACAAGTGATTTCCAAGCAACTCCGAGCCGACTAACCCAAAATTTGCATAATCTTAAGAAATCCCCAGAAGAAACGAAGAAAAGAAGTCTCCGAAGTGGAGAATCGGCAGATTTGATCCCGACGGCCAAGGGTCGATTCTGATTCGCCAGAATCTTAAGAAAATATTATGGGTCTTATTTGCCCCAAATTGTACAATTTCACAAAGTAATCGGGGTTTAAATTCGGATGAATAATTCGAATAATCGCGAGGCTGACAAACGTTGCCACATTGTGTAGTACAAACAACACAAGCACTCACCCCAAGGCTGTGCACCTCATACAGTCGTATCTGGTTATACTCAACTCAAGTCCTTGAGAAAGAAAAAAGTGCAAAAGTGTCACAAAAAGCTCATCATTAATTCCCAGCAGCGCCGATTTCCTGGCCCAGCCAGGTAGGTGGTATCACAACAATAAAATGACAAAAGTATGGCTAAAAGTACTCCGATTACAAAATCATCATGATCTCTCCAGCTGTCGTGCCGTTGATTCCAATTGCGCATTGAATCCCCGGATCTGATGAAGGAGCCCACCTTGCGCTCCAGGGGCACGGCAGCTCACTTCTTCAGCGACAGTCCGCAGTAAGAATTCGAGTTCGGTGGAAGATGGTTCGGTCGATGTTGAGCCGCGATAATGGCTGCGGTCGAGTGCAAGCTCGAGGCTATGGATGGAATTATTGATAGTAGAGCGTGCCTAGTTTTAATGTGTATCGTTAGTCAACTGCTTTGCCTCTGAAAAGTTCAATGTATAGCAAAAAAATAACTCACCGTTTTCTCGTTCTCCTTCTCCATGTGCTCGCTGCGCACTTGATCCATCTCTAGAGCTATACGTTCTCGCTTTTGTCGTACCCGATGAAGGTGACTTCGCATTTCCATCACTTCACGCTTCGCCTTTTTGAGTTGCTTCCCAAGCACAAGATTGCTGTCAAGCAATTCACTCAAATCGAACAACCGCCC
Source organism: Penicillium sumatraense (assembly GCA_020086695.1). Lineage (NCBI taxonomy): Eukaryota > Fungi > Ascomycota > Eurotiomycetes > Eurotiales > Aspergillaceae > Penicillium > Penicillium sumatraense. The sequence goes on along the minus strand of JAGIKU010003959.1, from coordinate 213,514 downwards.
ATCAAGCTCCATGCCATAGGCCTCGACGGCCTTACGCTTGCGCGACCATTCAGCACGTCGCGTAGTGTTTGTCTCGTTTTCAATTCCAGTCTTCAGTGACGTGAGCGTCTTTTCTAAAGTCTCGCGACAAATCTGACTCAAGACGTCGGCATGGTTGACACCTCCGGGATTTGGAAGCTTCGCCGCATTTCGCTTGGCTGAGGGATCATCTGCAGGCCTGTCACCTTCTTCCCCATCACTATCGGGAGCATCAATGCCGGTCAGTGCAGAAGTATTGACAAGTCGATGAACAGTAACAGGTACAGTTTCTCCACGGGGCTCTCTTGGCTTTCGTTGCGTTCGACGCGATGTCTCTGTCTCTGCCTCGGCCTCGACCTCTGCTTCTGCTTCTGCGCCTGCGTCCGGTTGTTCTTGTGTCGAGGCGGCTTCTGCTCTTGTAGCTCGCTTGGCCTTCTTTCCAGACTGGCCACGGCGCTGCTTTGAGGATTCCGCTGCAATCGTCGGTTCCGGTTCTGGTGGCACCTCTTCCTCTCGTGTCTCTGCCTCGTTGTGGTTCTCAAGAGAACGTTTGGACTTCTTCCCAGATCTACCCTGTCGAGGTTTCGGTTGTGTGGATTCCGCCTCGGGTTCTTGATCAACGTCGCGATTAGGCTCGGGTTCAGGTTGAGTCCTTTTCTTTGTTGGCGGTTTTCTTTTACCTGCACCGGTGGGCGCAGGGTCGACAGGGCTCTGGGATGGTGATTGGGACTCGGTGTTGTTCGAGTCTTTCGCAGGTCCTCTACGGGAGCGTGTGGCTTTGGGGGAATTGTCTGTCTGGGCTTGCTGATCAAGCGTCTTAGACGAAATTTCCGCGTTCGCGTCTTCTGCAGTTGGTGACTTGGAGCGATTGCCATTGGCCCGAGTACCTCTCTCTGTGCCAGATTTCTTTTTGCCAGTCGCCGCGTTTTTACCTTTCTGTTTGCTACTTGCAACGACTTCAGAATCGCCAGTGTCGATTGTAGACTCAGTTGGAAGGGCATGACTAGGCTCCGATGCCTTGGTGGATTCGCCGGGCTTTTGTTGCGCATTCGCTCTAGTCTTCTTCTTCGGATTAGACTGGGGCGATGTAGATTTCCGTGAAGGTCTTTTTGACTGGCCGGATGCAATATCTTGGGCTGGCTGGTCTAGCGATGTTTCATTGGAATCGATTTGCATTTCAACCTCTGGGGACCTGGACTTTGCGGGCCGCATACTATTGGGTACTGTATCAATGGGCGGCTGGGGTTGTTCTTCGGAGGCACGATCCTCTGCCTCGGTGCCATTGGCAGTCGACTGCCCGGAATCTTTGCTTCTCTCAGGAGCATGGAGCTCTAGAGGTGGTGGGGATGGTAATTTAGATATATTTTCTGAGGTTTCTTGTTGGGGCGCCTCTGTCGGGACTGTCGCTGGCCCAGTCTGTGTTTTTGAAGTGCTCGGTGTAATCGAAGGATTGTGAAGCGATGCACGCTCGGAACTTTTTGCAGGAGGTTTATCTGTTTCTATACCTGGAGGATCTTCAAATCATGTTAATTCGGAGTTCAACCAGCCAAAGTGACATGCTATAACCTACTAATCTTCCGTCGTTTATTACTCCGGTTGAGATTGGGGACATCGTCGGGGGGTATATCGTATGCAGAAGGACGTTGTGGGAGATGATTGCGAGCACCTCCCGGTGTGTGCTGAGATGTTTCTGTCCGCGACAAAACAGTTTGGTGTGTAGCAGTTGAGCCCGATGGAGCTGGTTTAGATTTGCTTTGCGACGGTATTGCGGGTTCAGATATTATAGCAGGTTGAGCAGGCCCTGGTAGTCCAATCGCTGGTCCTCCAAAAGAAAATCCAAAGTCGACTTCCTTGGTCTTGCGCGTTCTATAGTTGTGATTGTTAGTCAAAACTTCTGTGTTATTGTCTCGCGGGGGAGGGGCGCGTACGCAGCTCCGCGTTGGCGCATTTGCTGCCGCTCCTCGCGCGCTAGAAACTGTTAGCTCTGGTTAAATCAGCATTTTGCAAGATCGCGCACATACTGGAGGCCATTGTGGAGGAACGGCGTCGAGAAAGACGCGTCGTGTTTGGTGGTGAAAGAGTCGAGTGGTCGAATGGTACGAATGGAGGCGCCAACCAAATGGCGTCCGGCGGTCGGCGTTGAAGACGATCGGGGCCGATCCATTTTTGTGCCGACTTCTCCGCAACGATCACCTTTTGTCTTTCCTCGCACCTTCAATCCTGGCCACCTAATTCTAGTCATCCTCTTCTTTCTTCATAATGGGCTGGTTTTGGGGTAGCAATCAAGATGACCCTGTCAAGAAGATTGACCCGGGACTTCGTGAATACCTCGAACAAGAGACACCCAGCAAATATGAGCCTGCGCCCAATTTGAAGCAACCAACTCCTCCCTCTTCGCAACCCCAACCGCAGACACAAGTACCGACTTCTGAACAAAAGGAACAGACAGAAGATCCAAAATCACAATTGCCTGCCGCCTCGTTATACCAGGATGGTCGCTATGCGCATCTGTGGAAGACCTATAAGCCGCTGAACGAAACGGATAGCGACGCTGCCGTCACTGGTGGAGCGAATCGAGTGATCGAGAAATTCAAGGAGCGTGGAGATACAGTACAACGAGCGGCAATGGAAAATTGTGCGCTGGAGCACGAGGCTCTGACATTGTGCTTTCAAACGGGCAATTGGCGCAAGCAGATTGAAGCCCGGTTAACGAACTGCGCTACGGAGAACGGAACCTTTTCGCGATGCTTCACCACCCAGAGTGTAAGTGAATCTCTGACTAACTTTCCCTGGAGTATATACATACTAACTATTCCGAAGAAATTCCTTCAGGCTCTTGGTTACGCCTCGTCCTTTGAGTACGACGCCGAGAAGGAGGAACGAATCCAGATGCATGCCGACAAACTTTACCATCAGATGCTGGACTATGAGAAACGTGTAGAGGAGGCCAAGACTGCTGGTCAGGAACCGCCACCTCTCATGTCACTCTTCGACCCCAAGCAGGCAACCAAGACTAGTAGTGGCAAGAAATCTGATCTCGATATCCCCAGCGGCGTCACCATTCCGGAGGGATTCAAACCTTCTAAGCCACTCCATCAGTTAACACCTCACGAACGAGAACTGGAGATTCGAGCCCACAATGCGCAATTAGAGCAACACAGGATGTATGCGGAAGAGGCAGAGCCATTCATGAAGTCTCATGAAGAAAGTCGGACCAAGCGAAAGGAAAAGATGACCAGTTGGTTTGGCGAGAGTATTGGGAAATGGTTCGGGTGATCGGATGGAACCTTTGTATGGTGTACTACAAATATACAGCTGTAATTTTATTTGATGATATCTATTAACATTCTTCTGGATCAATCTGCATCAAAATCATTGTTTAGTAAATAATAACTACAAGGTTGTAGTAATGCCCTCATCTTATCCATGCTATATCTACCTAGTATACATGCTGTGTACTATGTAGATATATAGTGTACCTACACTGTTTTTTGGAAATCACCACATTCTGCCTAGCTAGGTAGCTTGGTAGCTGGAGCCCATTTAGATGATCATGAGAATACTATTTAGTTTACATAGAGTTGAAAAGACCGTATCACATCTATTGAGTGCTAATAATTAACTATCAACCTCGTGGAGGCGTTGTCGATCGCGATCAAATCGGCTGCTCGTCACTGGCTATCTAATCGTGTGTCGGTCGCGTTCCCGCGCAAACCAACTCGAGGCATCATCACTGTCCTCCTCCCTCTTCTCTTCCTTTCACCCACCCTTCTTCTCCCCAAATCTTCAAATCCTTCGAATTCCTTCCTTTATTCTGCCAAATCTATTCCACAATTCTTCTCACCTTTTCAGGTTGGGGGTCTCCTCCAAACAGCCCCCTCCACTCATCAACCCGCCTGGCACGAGCAAGACCTCATTGAACCCGCCGAACCCGCGGTGGAATCCGACTTGAAGGCACCTCACGGTCCAAAAGGTTCTCCTCAATACAACGGTCCCCAGGAACGGCTCAAGGAGCTACAGTATTCACCATGAAGGCCTCCCCGTTGCTCATCTCGTGGCACAATGACAATGCTCCCATTTACTCCGTGCACTTCGATCCCAATGGCAAGGGCCGTCTTGCAACAGCTGGAAAGTAAGTGCTCAAATAATATCTTGCCATGAGTTTCTTTTGCTAACACGCGAAATTGATAGTGACAACAATGTTCGAGTACGTTCTCTTAGCTCCTGCGAAACCCTACTATACCATACCCTCCTTGTCTGACACTTCACAGCTATGGCGAGTCGAATCGACCGGAGAAGAGCGAAACGTTACCTACCTCAGTACCCTTTTGAAGCATACACAGGCTGTAAATGTGGTCCGCTTTTGCCCCAAAGGTAAGCTCTCCCCTCCAATCCAACATCATCGGAGTCATGCTGAGTCTGACACCACGTAGGCGAGATGCTAGCATCTGCTGGAGACGACGGCAACGTTCTGCTTTGGGTTCCATCAGAGCTGCAGACACAACCCGGGCTGGGAGAGGACCGATCGGATGATAAGGAAACCTGGCGAGTGAAACATATGTGCCGTTCGTCTGGCGCGGAGATCTACGACTTGGCCTGGTCGCCCGACGGTGTTTTCATCATGACAGGGAGCATGGACAATATTGCCCGGATCTACAACGCACAAAATGGTTGGTGTCCCTGAATTCCCATTGGATTACCAATCGATAATTAATAGAAAACTGTGCAGGGCAAATGGTCCGGCAAATCGCCGAACACTCTCACTATGTTCAAGGTGTCGCATGGGATCCGTTGAATGAATTTGTCGCAACTCAGTCATCGGATCGATCGGTCCATATCTACAGCCTGAAGACCAAGGAAGGCCAATTCACACTGACCCCTCATGGCAAGGTTCTCAAGATGGATCTGCCGGCGAAACGGCTGGCTTCCAGCAGCCCAGCCCCCCCAGAACCAACGAGCCGACCACAACAGAGCAATACAAACTCAATCGCGATTGCTTCGCCTGCCCCATCTACCCCAGGAACCCCAATGGCATCAAATTTGCCAATGGATCCTCCTCCAGTCTCCCACAGCCGCCGTTCCTCCTTTGGATCTTCACCATCTATTCGACGCTCCGCCTCTCCTGCTCCATCCCTGCCATTGCCTGCGGTGAAGCCTCTTGAGGTCTCATCTCCGAGCCTTCTGGGAGGACTTGGTGTTAAGAATGCCAGTATATACGCGAATGAGACCTTCACGTCCTTCTTTCGGCGACTGACATTTGCCCCCGACGGAAGCCTGTTATTCACTCCAGCCGGTCAATACAAGACCAGCCATGTGTCAGCGACTGATCCTTCAAAAACAACAGATGAGATCATTAATACGGTATATGTGTACACGCGAGCTGGCTTTAACAAACCACCAATATCCCATCTCCCAGGCCACAAGAAGCCGTCGGTTGCTGTCAAGTGTTCTCCGATCTTCTACACACTGAAGCAGAATAACCAACCAGCCAAACAAATAACTTTGGATACATCTTCTGAAGGGGATATGTTTCCTCCATTGCCCGACTCGGTCGTCTCTGGGGCTGCTTCTTCTACCAGCCAGCCTGCCATGGATCCGCCGTCCTCCACAGCAGCAGGTGGTGACTCGTCAAAGCCCCAACCGATGCCCAAGACGGCCGAGGCTCATGGAAATGATAGCAACCAAAGCGCAACAGCTCCCGTATTTGCACTTCCGTACCGCATGGTTTATGCCGTGGCTACACAGGATGCTGTTCTGATATACGATACTCAACAACAAACCCCGTTGTGTGTTGTCAGCAACCTGCATTTTGCCACGTTCACAGATTTGACCTGGTAAGTTCCCTTTTCACATGATGAAGAATTCTCTAACAAAATATAGGTCAAATGATGGATTGACACTCATCATGAGTTCATCTGATGGTTTCTGTTCGAACCTATCGTTTGCGCCGGGAGAGCTGGGTCAGATCTACACAGGTCCTACGGGACCGGCCTCAAGAGACCCCAACCAAATCGGCACCTTGACTCCCTCGACAAACGTCACTCCTCTACCAACTCCTACACACCTCCCATCCCCCGTCAAAGCCAGCCATGGAGCCGCAGGCAGTGGGGCATCTTCAACCCCTGCAGCTCAAGCACCACCGGCTAGCCCTGCCCGATCCAACTCGGCTTGTTCCCAGTCATCCTCTCATCAACCAGCAAATGTGGTAAACAACCCAACGCCGACACTCGGTTCTGTTCCTCTTGTGACTGCTACACACTCCGCGCAGCCCCTTCCACTCACCACCCCACCCCAGACCCCCATGCCCCCAGCAACACCAAGCGGGACGGGAACTGGTACAAGCACTGTTCTAGGCAAGCGTGATGCCCGGACAACTAGTGAAGGCGAGAAGGAAGAGGACAAGGGTCCTGAATCTGAAGCTCCAGCCCAGCAACCAAAGAAACGTCGTGTCGCCCCAACCCTCATCTCTGCGGGAACCGACACCACGTCAACCTCAAAGGACTCCAACTAGAATCCCAATGATGTCAGGTTGACTCCCTTCCAGGCCATCTATGCATGTTGGCCCTTTGCATGTTACCTGATCACATTCCAAAGTCAATCCATACAGGATATTCATATTGACAATGAAAAACCGCTCCATAATTCGACCATGGCCATTTTCATGAATCATGTTTCTGCACTCACCCCATTCCTAATTTCAACTGCGCAAGTCCCGAAAACAATGATCACTTCAAACTCTTTCCTGTCATACATTCTTGCATCGAACTTCGATATGCCAGATTATTGAATTACATTTTGCGCACACTGTGTCATCACCAACCACCATTCGATTCAGTTTTACATTTATCCGTGCTACATCATACCTCTTCCGCCCGAGGATCTCATCCATTGAAGAGGAACTCTTGTTTCTGATCTCATGTCCATTCTTCTCGTCCTCGTCTCTCCATTTCACATTTGATTTCATTTCCATCCCTATGAAATTCCGGCGCAGCGCGATCGATCATAATTGTTCTGTCTGTTCTATTTCTGATGAGTGTTCCATATTTGTGTTTACTTCCCCCCCGCCCTGACGATGTTAGAAGGATGCGTTATTCCCTCGGTGTCTTTGTTTCAAACGATTATGATGTACTTTTGCTCTCTCTCTCCTCGGGCTGCTGCTGAATTCCTTCCAGGAAGGTTTGGATCCCCGTTGTTAGTGATATTGAGATTGACTATGAAAAAATGAGAAATAAAAAACCAAAAAAATAAACAATTATAAGAACAATTGTCTTTTCTGTGTAAGAATGTAGCTTAAGCCTATTTTAAAAATATTACTAGTTTTATGGAACCCGCATCAACACACGCTCTCAGACTAACTAGGACGACCAACAAACCACGGAGACTACATCGCTCTAACTCCCACAAAAAGCAAGAGAACGGAGCACATTTAGCAAAGGATACCCATCCGGCAACCTAAATTTAGCCTCGGTAGCATGCGTCCCTACTGTCAAAGTAGTAACTGCCGCCAGCGCAGAATCCTGCTTCAACACTAAACAATTAGCCCAGCGAAACAACGCCTCGTCACCTCTCTCGCCACCAGCAACGAAGACAAAATCCGGAGTCTTAGTATCCATAGGCTGATCCAGTATCCAAGATGCCGCAGCGGCCTTTGAGGCATGGAGTGGTTCAACGCTGATGGCACCGGCACTTCGTACAACCCGGAAAGATTCACGACCACGCGCACCATTGATCTGATCTGCGAGCTCGGAAGCTTGTTTTGCAGCAGTCTCTTTGTCTGTAGCGGTGGAGAAGTTGAATGTTATTGTGCAGCGGCGCTCTTCGATAGTGCTCCCTTCTGTACGTTCGGCGAAGTATTCAATGATTCTGCGGATGCTGGCGTGCCAATGTTGGGTGCGTGTCATGTCTACTAGGGAAAACCAGGAACTTGCTCCCGGTAGTTTGACGAAGCAGCCATTCTCGGCGATGAGCCCGAGAGATTGTGAAGGGTGATTGAAAGCTGAATCGAGCTGCTCAAGGCTGCGGTTACTGGTCAGGTAGACTGTGTTCTTGGAGTCGTTTGCTAAAGTCTCGAGGGTGGTCATTGCTTCTTCTGAGGTGTACTTTGGATCCGTATGTCTTGAGGCGAAGAAGATTGCACCCTCCTCTATGAAGAGGAGGCGCGACGGAGAGAGTTTATAGTCATCTGTCAGTTCATTAATATTAAGTGGACAGACGGCGTGGGCGTCGCGTGACTGTTGCATGCTATGAGCTTCGGTGAGTGCTTTTTGCAGGGACAAGTACCAGGCTAGGGCAGAATATGGCGATTTCCGTTCGAGGAGAAATTCCCAATTGCTCTGCTTTTGCTCTGGAGTCATCTCTAGGGCTTTGTTGATAGCGTCAGCGCATTGTTTGTAGTCCCATGGGTTAACTATGAGTTCATAGCCCTGGAATATAGCCGCACTACCAGTGAACTCGCTGAGAATAAGGGATCCATATTTCTTGGAGAAGAGTTCGCCGTCTTGACAATGGATGAAGTCATGGCTTGTCAAATTCATGCCTTCGCGAAGGTTAGTCGCCATGAAAATCTCGGCCACACTCAATAATGCCAGAAATTGAGCATAGCTGATGTCCTGCTGGAGCAAAACCAGTGGCTGATGTGTTAGAGTCGAATATATTGAGTTAATCCTCATCGCAAGTTTCGAAACTTGTGCTTCTAGCTCTGGTATGTCGGAGACTGATGCCGTGATTTGCACTAGCACCACCTATGTTGCTTTCAGCAGATATCAGCCAACCCCCCTGTTCTCTACAAACTTACACTTTCCCTCCATCGAGGGTAAGTTTCCAGGAATAGCTCATAAGCCATGAGCTTTTGTTTGATGCCGCCGGGCACATCCAGACGATCCTGGGCTACAATAAGATGCTTTCCCCTATACCTCTGAGCGATACTCGAAATCCAATCTTTGACTTCGACAGATTGGCGCAGCAGATTGAGAGATTCGTAGTCGATGCCCAGTGGACGGCTTTTAACATGAACGAAACGGTTATTGAATTGAACTCCATTGACCGAGACCTCCAGCCTTCGAAGTCGACTACAAGACTGAAGAAAATGGTGACAGTATTCATCTGTCTGAAACCCAATTAGGTCTGCACCTAGAAGGCCGTCTAGCAATGCTTCCCGAGAATTCAAGCATCGAAAGACTTCCGAGGAAGGAAATGCTGCGTGTAAAAAGAAACCGATCTCCGCCGTCGGTAGCATATTCCTCAGCATTCCAGGCAATGCCAGCAAGTGGTAGTCATGCACCCAGATACAGTCGCCAGGACGCCAGTTGCTTGCTATGGCAGCAGCAAAAGCCTCATTGACTTTGAGATACTGTTTCCAAGAATAGTCGTCATATTCCGTGTGTCGGGGACTCTCTTGCATCTGGTAGTGCAGAGCAGGCCAGAGCACAGCTCGACAAAAATGCGCATAATGACCCTCGAATTCACTGTCGCTGACAAATATGCTTAGAGATTCGTACTCCTCTTTCAGGGTTTCTTCGATGACCTTTCGAGTTTGAGGCTTGAGGGAGTCCGTTGGCATGCCTAAAGTTCCTACCCACATCTTATTCTGTAGAAATCCAGCCTCCTCAGCAGCATGGATCGCATTCTGAAGACCTCCATGTCCTTGCTCTGCAGCTTTAACAACCCAATCATCATCCGCCAACAATGCCCTGGGGCTTTCAGATGGATCTTTGATCATGACGCTGGGAGCACCATCCATAAAAGAGTCCCGGGATTCCTGGTGCGAGCCTGGACGACTGAGGATGGATGGCTGCGGGTGAAATGTTGCCTTCGACCGGGGTTGATTGAACTTGCGGCTTTGACCCCAGGGTACAGCTCGAGGCTCACTGGGACCGGGCCCAACAGGGTCATCAGCTGTAGGTATTTCACCTGCAGATCGCGAGGCATATGCTTTGAAGATCTGTTCGTCATCTGTCGTTGCCCCGGGTGTTAGTGACAGGCTGCTGGATCTGAGGCGAGGCCTGCGCCGGGGGTCAGGTAGTCGTCCATTTATGGGACCAAGGCCAGAGTTGTCCACGGCTGAATAGCTGGGGGAAGATTTTCGCCGATTCCCAGAGCTCCGGCCCGAAGGCTTGAAGTCAATGGTATAGGGGAGAAATCTAGAGACCAGGGAGCAAGTCAGAGCTGAATGCGAAGCAAGGGTGGGGTGAGGAGACATACAGTGATGCAATGAAGACTGTCATCTGGTTGGACTGCTTGAATTGAAATGAAAAGCGTCTGGGAATTCAAAACTGGTGTCGGCTATACATGGTGGGCAGAACAAGCGAGAAGATGGTGAATGGTAAAAGTGAAGTTGTTGTCAGCCGAGGGCACTTGCAGTTGCAATGCCAGCAGTTCTATACTATCAGCATTACTACCTTAGTAGCTGCCCGATTGCTAGACTCGGTTGGGCTGAGCTAGACTACCATAGAAAAAATTTCCAATGAAGTCGAAATTATCTACGTCCTCTTCACTCGACCCGAAATCTGCTCTGTGCTCTCCTTCGAACGCAGGATCGAGTCGTCTAGTTTCCATTGCGTTCCGGGATGTTGCTTGTTGACAGGGATGAGTAGATACTCACACTCTCCAGACCAAAAAGCCCGCAGGACTGCCTCGCACAGCATATGGTCACACGATTTTGCTAGTAGAGTCTTGAATGATTCATATTGCTAGTAGAGTCTTGAATGATTCATATTTTGTAAGTATATACTAATAGTAACAGCCATATTCTGTTTGCGCGTCTCAGTGAAGGAATACCTTTTTGCCTCCTCTCTCTTCTTAGCGCTGGTCTCAACGCCTCGAGCTAGAGAGATGGTGGGAAAAAAGAGAAAAAAGGCCCACAACGCTAATAAAAGCCCCGTCATCAAAGCAATGGAGACTAGGAGTTAGTACTAGTTCAATATTAATAGCACCATCGGATGCGATAACCGGTCAAACTCCGGTGTTAACAAATCGCGCATATGAATTAGAACCATGAGAATATGACTATCAAACCTCATCAGATGCCAGGGTGAAGGTAATAAGAAGGACTCGTCAGCTCATATGAAGGGTTACTGAGGAGGGGGCATCTTTCCAATGATCACCCTGATCAGCATCAATATCGTCGTCTTGCAGCGTCGATCTTAGAAGTCGCATCAATGCCAGAAAAGGCCGACATCATGCTGCATCGGCTGACGAGGCTCCTTTTGCCCGGGTATGATGGGCGAGGGATAAAATTTTCAAAAATCGCTGGAATACTTCCGGGCAAATGGCCCCGCTGGATATCATCATCAAGCCGGTATATGCATCAACACAGCGAAGATAGCTTCACAAGTGGGTTTCAGTCAAATGAGCTTGCGGAGATAAGGCTTAGCGAGAAAGAGAATGGGACAAGAAAAAATAAAGAAGTGGTCGGTTAGATGAGGTTTCCAAATGACAGGGTAATCGGACGAAACGTAAGTCGCTGAACCAACTCGGTGGATGACGCGGAAGCAGAAGCTAACGCGCGGTAGTGCGCGCTATGGGTGGACCAAGACCAAAAAAATTTCCGACAAGCTTGAGCAAAGTTATTTTGATACTGACTTAGATTCTCTTTCTACGTCATGGCAGAGTTACCGATGAAATTCGAGTGGAGTAAATCGTAGAGGTGGTGTGTGCATCGCTCGAGCTTCATGGATCCGGGAGAAGTTTGACGAGCACCTCTGACGAGCATCTCTGCCGAGGGATTGGCGATGGACATGCGGATAGCGATGAATGACGGAAAGAAGACTGTTCATCACTGTCAGGTTGCGTATATCTTTTCTTGGCTTATGGCGGGGGGCGTTGCAGATTGGTAGGATGACCCGATGAAGGGGGATAAGCCGCGTGCGCGGGATCCTCATGTTGCAGTTTCTCTCCTCGTTCTCATCATGCCAAGACAAACAATGACCGTTATTGAAAATTGCCTGTGGGTTATCGTGTACTTTGTAGTAAATTTGTATTGTTTTGCTCTGATCCTTTTGTTTTCCCAAAGAAAGAGTGGAGAGATCAAGAGCTTTCCGCAGCTCCTTGGGACGCGAGGATGTGGATGGTGATACGTCAGAGCATGGGGATAAGCAGCGCCCTAGCTTCCTTTGCCTTTTGGCCCATGCACGGATAATGACGGCCCTTGGCACTTGGCGTGACAAGGCACTGGAATTGGTTTGTTTGCTCGGCTCGATGAGCCTACTTAGCTTGCAGAGACATCAAGAGGCGGGTTCCTTGCATTGTTGCAGACCATGCAATTCCATTAACACGGGGTGGAGTCGTCGCCAGGTACTGGGGTACCGTAGGTATTCCGTACACAATACGGAGTAATGTGTAGGGAGTACGGAGTTGTACAATAGTGAGTAAAATAATAGTCGAACTGGTCTATACCGCTCAATGGTTGTGTGGAGGACAAATGGGTGTGTACGTATGGACTCCGTATCACTCTTGGACCATCAGCATCCTCACCACCACCAGGCTAGCATTCAACCAAATGAAAAATGTCGTCATTTTGCAAGCCATTTCACACCGCATTGACAGTGTTCATCGGGAGTTTGTGCTTTATATCTAAATCCTGAGAGCTCCGTCCGGATCACTGGGTGAACGAGTCGATTTGACTAGGGTGGTTTGCATAGCCACAAGACCTTGCGAGGATGGATTGAGGCTGTGACAAGAACGCCGCCGTTTCACGTCGGGCTGAACTCGAATAACCCAATTGAAAAAAGGGTAAATGGGACCGCAGAGGAGCCGTTTTTCCAATACTCCGTCAAGTTTGGATGAACAGAATCATATCGATGATGTGATTGGAGCCACGGGAGCCGGCTGGTCAGTGGAGAAGAGCTTGGTGTAAATCCTTTTGAGAGAGCCTCCATTGTGAGACGTGTCGGTGGAGAGGCCATCGGGTTGAAGCGCAAGCTTGCGAATCTTGAGATCACGGGATGATTTCTGGGGTCCGCTTTTTCTTTTTCTTTTCCCTTTTTCTCTACTTTCTGATTGATTCGTTTTCCTTTTTGGAACGATTTGACATTTTTATTTTATTTTATTTTATCTTACTCTGTACAGTGCTAGTACAGCTAGTTCTGCTATTATTTTGTGTTCAGGGTCTGTTGACCGTTCGGAGGTTTTCCACGGATGACGATTGGCGATCACAGGGCTGCGTCACCCTACAGTACAGATGTACGAGTACACGATTGAGGATGCACTTCCACGTCAATATTCTGGAAGGAATACTCAATCGATACTCAGGAGCACGGAGTAGTTGTATATGGATCACCAATTTTCCCCGTACTCCGTACAGTATACTGCAGTGTTCTCTGTATTCCTAATTGATGGTTTGATCGACAGGAACATTGGGCCATACCAAGAGCGACAAGAATCTATTCTCGAATGCGACCGGAGCATCGCGCCAAGAGAGTCTTGTGCCCCTTGGGGAGGAGAGCCACCTTAGCTTAGCATATGAGTAAGCAGCGAAAGAGCCGGGAGGTACTTCTAGAATGTATGTGAGCCACATAATCCAGATAAGTACCTTAAGTGACTGGGTTACTGAGAGTGTAATAATCGACAAGGTTGAATTCCCAAAGAGGCTAGTGTAAGTGGATACTTCAACGAGGCTCTAGCCCGATCGTGCTGGCCGCCAAGACGGACGCTTGCGCGTCTCCGCCACAGAGTGTTGGCTCTGTCCCCATCGAGGCCCTCTTGGAAATTGGAGAGGCTTCGAAACGCGTAGCACGGGACGATCATGGTGTTCCCCTTCCTCCAGAGTATTCTGAGGAGTGATGTTTGAAAATAGATGGGGCTATTCACAAGTACTTAGTGTCATTGCTATGTTAATGGTAATAACTAGTATACGGTATAATCTAGGTCATTAATAAAATATACAGTCTAGAATACCTATTCTTTACACTTTACACAGGCTCTGGACTCTCACTCTGTATTCTATGACTGTCTACATACGTCGTGTCTCCATAGTGTGAAGACCCTTTTGTGCCAAGCAGCGTACGTGTGCAAGGGAAAAATACGGGAAAAAAGGGTCTTGTCTTGGCTCTTTCGTTTCGCACACGCGGCCGGAGGGGGGGCGCGGGCCCCGTGATTGGGCGGCTGAAGGCTGACGACGCTCGTAATACGCAGTATCCCCCAGTATTGAGCAACTCTGAGTGAGTCCACTGCCTGGCTGCTGGCTACTGCTGGCTGCTGCTGCACTCTCTCGCTCTCTCTCTTCCTGTCTAGTCCTTCTTTACTACACCACCTCCCCGTCTTCAACTCTTTCCCTCTCTCTTTCCCCCATCTCACCCCCTCGTCCCCAGGGTCGCCGTCTTCCCCATCCTGGAGTTTCGATCTCGCCTTGCCGCCGGCGTTTCCCTCCTCTCTCTCTCTCGACCATGGCGGACGGCAAGCCCCAGCACCGGTCGCCTCAGCCGGCCTCCAACAACTACGATGCCAACTCTCTCACACACCAGTTCGAACAGTTGATGCGCACCAAACGATTCAACCAGCTTCAGGAAAACGCTAGATCTCGATCCGCCTCTCACTCACCTGCTCCGTCTTCAAATCACTCTATTCCGCCACCCTCGCGGGCACCACCACCGCCGCCTCCTTCAATGGCCGCCGCCGCGCCCGCAGCCACACAACCATCATCACCATCACCTGCGATCCGAGGCCTTCCCATTATGCCTTCTCCTCCTCAGGATCCTGCTTCACTCAAATTCTTCAACCTACTAAAAGGACTATCCGTCACCCCAACAAAATATGAAAACCCAGGACTCCTTGACGAAGCGCTCTGCGTTATTCCTCTCGATCGCCTTTACTCGGAAGCCGAAGAAGAGTCCCAGATCATGCAGGCCCAAGCAGCCAGCGTGGGAGGCAAGCCCGAATGGGGATATCAAGATTGTGTCATCAAGGCATTACTCAAGTGCGCCACAAACCCATCCAGACCCATCCAGACCCTTTCCGACCGTGCCAATACTAACATCCCTTGTTTCGCAGGTGGTTCAAGCGATCCTTCTTCAAATTCGTCAACAACCCCCCATGCTCGCAATGCTGCATGCCCACCATTGCCCAGGGCATGACTCCCCCTTCCCCCGACGAGACCGCCCGTGGCGCCACCCGAGTCGAACTATACCGTTGCTCCGAACCCCGATGCGGTGCCTACGAGCGATTCCCCCGTTATTCTGATGTCTGGCAACTCCTTCAAACTCGCCGTGGCCGAGCTGGCGAGTGGGCCAACTGCTTCAGCATGTTCTGCCGTGCGGTTGGTGCCCGGGTTCGCTGGGTCTGGAATGCCGAGGACCATGTATGGACTGAAGTGTACTCAGAGCACCAACGACGATGGGTGCACGTGGATGCATGTGAGGAAGCTTTCGACAACCCACGTCTCTACGCTGAAGGATGGCGTCGAAAGATCTCTTACTGTGTCGCCTTTTCCATCGACGGTGCCACCGATGTGACCCGCCGCTACGTCCGCAACTTCAACAAGCACGGTGTCCCCCGTCAACGAGCTTCAGAGGAGGTCGTTTTGTGGTCTATTCACGAAATTCGACGGAAGCGCCGTGAGAATATGTCTAAGACTGACCAAGCTCGTCTGATGAAGGAGGACGAGCGTGAGGAAAGAGAATTGAGAGGCTTCACTGCTTCTGCTCTCGCAGCCGAAATCAACAACATCCTGCCACGCAGTCTGGTTGGCCGACCGGATGCCCAAAAGCATGCCGATGCCATCCAAGAGGCACAGAGCGAGTGGCTCAGTGCCAGAGGACATGGACACTCTGGACCCGACCGGTCGCGCGATGGACGGTAAACGACACATCATCAGTCTTATTTCCTTCTTTTCCCAAGGGTTACTCGAACAGAGAGCCTTTGACTCTTTACTGTCGACATATTTGAGCGACCCAATGACTGAACTTTTCAAGTTGAAATGTCTTAAAGTTTCAGTCGGGCGCCTCGACTCCCCCAACCTCCCAACAACGTGGATTCGCTTGTATCTGATCAGAGCCAACACGGTCGCAACGTGTAAACTGTGCTTGGCATCCCACAGCCACCACAATGGCTTGGGACAAGCATCACCGTTAAAGCGAATTTGCGACCGCGACCACACAACTCGGGACACCCGAGTTTTCTGATCGAATTGCTTACCACAAGTCTTGTGATGCTGAGCTCTTGAGAGCCCACGCTGGCTCATCACGATTACTAAAACATCACCAACGACACATCTATCATAACGACCGATCGAATGTCATTCACACGAACACATTTCATTATATTCAGAACTTATTTCGAATACTATATAACAGAGCTTCTGTGTCTTGACCGGTTTTTGATCCCGGCTATTTATCTCCTTCGCATCATGGCATTGGCTTGGGCACTTATTGTTTTATTTTGCACGGCGCCAGAGGTGACGATACTCTCTCACTTGATTTCTTTTCCTCTTAATACGGGGTTCTGCTCTTTCCACTTTCTCTTTGGCAAACTGCCGATCTTGTACGAGAACACTGTTCCACCCACTTTTCTTTTCATTTTCCTTTTCAACGTCTTTTCTTTCTCTATTTGGTCGCATGATACCTCCCATACTGGGAGCGACCATTCTTTCTCTTTTTCCTGGGAATACCATCTCCCTTTTCCTTTCTCTCTTCATTTCACTTCTTCTACAATTCTACAACACTATTATTATTGATACCACAAATTTATTATAATTTTTTTTTCTATCATCTGATCATTTCATTGCTCCACCTTTTGTGTAGTGTAGTATCTCGTATTGTATAATCTCCGCTCTCAAATCTCCGCCTGGACCCTGTTTATAATCCGTAATACATAAATTACCCGTTTGATTATGATGTGCGATCATCCCCGCGATGACTTTGCTAGCGCCTGCCATCCCTGTGAGTGGATCCACCGTCGACTCAGCCGTGGAGCCCCTGGCGACATCCCGCACCAGGCTGCGTGTCCTCCAGGATCGCACTGCCAGTTTGCGTGTCTTGCCCCGCTTTAAGTTTTCAGTACAGAGTGATTTGGTCAAGATACAGTCAACTGATTGAAATACACAAACAACTTATTATCTACTATATAAACAAATAAAAATGGTATATCTACCCCAGTTTAAATCATAAAGTAATAGGGCTGGATAAGGCCGAGTTAAACTCAGCCAGCACGGGCCTGATTGAGAGGGTCCAGAAAAGGGGGATATTTATAGATGGGACCCATGGGACTGGTGTGGGTCCAGGGTCTCTTGGTGAAATCGGGTTTAGGGCTTAAGATAGGGGTTGTTTTTCCTCTGAACTGTGTATTATACATACCTACCGGTGTATCCTAGTATCCGGAACTGTCTGTGCAGTAGTTAGTATATCTAGTTATACCGAGTTCCGTACTCTAATGCAACTAATCACCTTCATTATATCTATGTACTCTGTACGGATACTGGTTCGCTGTATGGTTGTTGTATTGTTCTAGACAGCATCCTGAATTTTAGGTTTGCGACCGCGACGCGTGTGCTGGGGTCGTGTCGGGCTCGTGCCGAATAAAAAGTGTATGTCTCCATATATCAAAGACATATGGAGTGACTTGAGGAAACTTTGGCGGAGGCCTGATCTGCTACCTTAGCATCTTGTACTCCGTATGCCAGAATCAGAGACACCTGTGGAGTACATAGAGCAGATACATGGTTCTGTTTGAGTTGGTCTAACTTGATCTACATGAATGGCAAATGGCAGATGGCAAATAGCAAATGACGGGTATGTCTTCAGCCATAATGTACTGTATAATGCGAGGGTGTATTCTGATGATGAAGCTGGAATCTTGCACTGTAACTGCTCTACACGATTAGTAATGAAGCTTGCTAACTCCGCGCCAACTACAATTGGTATAGATGGTGAGCTGCAACGTGTTGAGGTATCTTTCCAAATAGGACAATGTAGGGAGCGAAGGAGAAGATCAGCGATCTCAAACCCCCCAAAAAGAAGAAAACAGGGGAAGTAACATGACGAGAAAAAAAAATGGAAAGGAAAGGAAAGGAAAAAAGGGAAAATGAACTGGACCCGCTGCATGGCGACTCCGAAAAATGCGGGCTGGATGCAACGACTCCCAGACACTCTCCGATCGCGCAATGCATATTTGCTGGATATGGATCCCGGTCTTTGTTTAACAAGGCAGATCAACAGCATCGAAAAAGGAGGAGGGGGGTATGAGTCGTTCTCCACGCAACCGTGACGTGAACTAGTACTATGTAATTGGTCTGGACCTCTGCTTTGCAGATGAATGAATCATTTGTATCCGGGTTCCCCTCACACCATGGAGATAGCACAGTCGATCCCTCTCCGCCGAAGATCGTCACTAATTTGCCTCAGCTCATGCAGATAGTATGGTTGACCCTGCAATCGCAATTCCCATGTCGGCAGCGTCAATGGCGCCGAAACGTCCGACACCACCTCATTCGAAACTAACGAATCGATACAAGCGCAAGAGACTGTTGATGGCAGATTGGTTTCAACATGTGTTATACTGGGTCCCGATTTCTTTGCGCCACTCAAGTTCTCCAGTGGTTCGGGGTTTAACCTGAGAGTAGTACTACTCCATCTGTGGCAGTGCTGAAGCCGTTGGACTTGCAAGCCTCGCAGTGGCTCAAGAAAGATGGGCAATTTTTCCACAGGCTCACTAAACCAACTACTTCCCAGCACTAACACAAATGATCGCAAGGCCGGTAAGCAGTTCAATGCGCGACACGTCTCAAGCCACTGTGCTCGACCGGCAGCAACGTATACAGCGCGAACGGGATCTTTCGTTGGCAACCAGTGACCCGGGAAAGCCCAGCGCAGTTCGACAGATTGAATACTTTCCCAGTATTCGCGCGGCAGGGTGGGGCGGAAATAAGGTAGGGTCCACGGGTTACTGAATTCGAATGTGTTGAGTTTATAAAGCAAATGGGTGGATTCGAAAGATCTAATCAATCCCAAAAGGCAATTAGACAACAGCCCTTACCCGGAGAGCCCAGAGGCAGAGGCAGAGGGCATTTCTAGGGTCAGTGGGTAGGTGGGTGGATGGGTGGGAATGGCTTGGTGGTGTTTTTCTCAACTGTACATTTGTTTGCATGTCAATGCCAGCGCGAGCAGCCTGTCTCCATTTCCTCCGCCTCCTCGCCCCGCGCGAGCTAAATCGGCTTCCTTTGCGGGCTGGGGAATGCCCCCGCCCTGACAGATCTCGCAGAAGGGCTCCCCCGCACGTTGTGGTTTCGTGGGGGATTCTGTCGCGCTTAATGGACAGATTATGGATCCAAGACGTTGAGGATTACGTTGAATGATGTGAAGACGATGACCACCGAGGACGAACTCCCAGATCATCATGCGTAGCTCGGAGGAGAGGGAGAGGAGTCGGCATTGGGGATGCGGTGCGGGGGAGTCATCGGTTGGGATGGTTCGTCGGCGACACTGGAGGCGGGCAGGTTTATTACCTGTTGTATGCATAAAAATGAGGATTAGACACTTATGAAGTTGAATGAAGAGGTCATTGGATTGAGGAAGGTATGACACTGACTCTGGTATCGCTGGGCGAGCACGTCCTCCCAGGAGAAGACACCCTGTTTGATTCGCGCCATGTTGTATTGTGATGTGATGATGCTTGACTCAGCTTGCGCTTTTCAGTTCGAAATGTACTCTGTTTTTATAAGCGATGATAATAGTATAGACAGACGAGTGCCTTCGTATTCAGTTTGTCCAGCTGATCAAATCCCTAGACTCGGGGTCATGGGAAGAAATTCCATTCGATCTGGACAACAGGGGCCTTATATTCAGTTAATCTAGGTCCGTTTGCGCCAAGTCGATTCCCTTCTCCTTTTCGCGGAGAGAGTCGGTGAGCAGTCCGGAGTAAATTGGGAGAAACGCAACGATAAAGGATGCAGGGGCTGCAAGATAGGCAAGATAACCTGAACTACTCGTCAGTCACTGGTGGACAATACCTACGGATTAAGTACTTGCTAGGTGACGGTTCCACTCGGCTTATTCCTGCAAGTATTTCCCTCATATAGACACCCGAGGGTTCTTACTTTCAATCATCTTCAAAAAAGAAATTCGTAAGTTGATTTGAATTGACTATTGTACATGAGTAAGATACTATTCACGCCGCAAGTTCACGGTCACATCCATACACTCCCCGTATCTACTCCCAGTTAAATTCGAAAACATGATGAAAAAAAATTCCTCAGGTACTGTTACCAGAACCAAGAGAGTTGGCTGGGCACGCGACCTTCAGCCCGTTTGTCAACTGCGCCAGTCCGGCCGGCTGCAGACGGTCAATTGTGGCTGGCGCCGGGAGGGTCCCCACGTATGCGTTGAAGTTGTAGATCCCGCATACACAAGTATCAGAGATATCCCTCAAGCTGGTGCCTGACAAAATCGTGTTTCCATCTCGGGTCACCTCGAACTTCTGCTTGCCCACTCCCATAGGCACACTGTGCGCGCTGACACCTGCCGGCACCTGGAAGCTCCGCGACTGGTCGCCCGACTGCACTTGTAGCTGTGCGGGGCTCTTGAGGAGGGATACAACAAACACCTCATCTTTCATTGTTTCCCAGCCATTTGGGTGCCCGGCAAAGAAATTACCACTGGCGTTGTTCGCACCGCCCATGGTTGTATCAGTCGCATCGCAGTTGAGGTCTCGCTTGGTCGGTCGGTACCAGTAGACCAGCTTCTCTTCTTTGACGTACTCATCTGGGGAGCTGGAACCCGCCTTGTAGGCGGCGATGAAGGGCTCGGCCATGTCCAGCCAGCCACTGTGAGGCCTGTTCGATGTGAGTACTTGCTGATAGTAGAAGGGCTGTATCGTGTGAACTTACATATCCATAACCCACTTCGAACTGCCATCGTCGGTGTGCGGCGATGAGAGCGGTCCAACGTAGTGAGACTCGCCATAGTCGTTCCATGTGATGATCTCAACAAAGCGAGGGCCCAGTTTGAGAATCTCATTCCAACGATCAAACCACAGAAGGTCGGAGGGGAAAACCCAGTTCTTGGTGTAGGAGACCTCAGATCCGAAATGAGTAAAGAACCATGGGGAGACAGCTAGAGATTCAAGTTAGTCTTGTGACATGATCAATGTACTTCTTTTTCTAAATTGGGTTGAACTCACGGGCCATGTATGGCTTTCCACTTAGGGCATGGAGATAAGCCTGATCTCCATCAGAAACAGAGATATTTTGAGCTCCGCTAGGTGCCTTGTTGTTGCCATTGTTAGGCCAAGCCATCCAGTTGAAAGCACCCTGGATTGAATCGAAGCTTCCCTGATTGGGATGGAAATTCGGAACAAAGAAGATCCCAAGTTTAGCCGCGGAGGCAATGGCATTGACATCGACGCCATCGCCGCCAAATGAAGAGGCAAAGATCTTGTTGTCAACCTTGAGCTGAGATGGATAGAAAGAAAATCTCTCGATCTTAGACCCAATAGCGCGTGCCCACTTAGGCTGCCACCAGTTGAAGTCAAACGAGATGAATACTTTCATATCATTTCGTGCGGCAGACCTGTAGGCATAACTGAGCTGTTCATCGGTGTATGGATCGATCCCGATGTTAAGCGCGAACGCGTCAATGCCTGCAGCTTTGGCCCTCTTCATGTCATCGTCGTAGTCATCAGGACCCTTGCGATTGCTAACGACGCCAATCTGAAATGCAGTTTAAGTTAGATTGGATGAGACGATTATCCATATTGTTTTGAAAACTCACCATGAAGTGGCTGAAGACGAGCTTGTCACCGGCGGCCGAGCTTGAAAAAGTGTCTAATGCCCTGACTGTACCAGTTGGGCTACACATGGCGAGTGACACCAGGAAGGCAATCGAAACGAGCAGAAGAAGTCTCTGAATCATGTTGGGTACAATCAGCAGATACTTCTAATGATGTTGGAGGAGGTTTGTTTGAAGAAAAGATGGATGAAGAAAAGAAGAAGTTGATGGATGGATGGATGGAAAAGAGAAGAAGGATGGATGGAGAAGGGAAGAAGAAGAAGGATGGGTGAAGAAGAGAAGAAGAGAGTGAATGAAGAAGAGAAGATGTAGGAAGGAAGGAGCAGGAGGGATTGGGCTTGAGCTCCTTCCACCTTGAAGTGGGCGAAGTGAGAGAAGTGAGGACATGAGGTTGAGCTATGAGGGCTACATACTTAGCTGGGGGACAGGTTAAGCAACCCTCTTTTCGCCTAAATCTGTCTAGCGATCCTTCACTTCCTTAATTCCAGCCTTTTATTCCTGTAATTACTTTTCTAGGGTCTGGTCAAGGCGCGCGAAATGATACTCCATGCCACAGAGGGAGAGCAGGAATAAAGATGGGAGCGTCAAGCTGTGAGCGAGTGAGAGTTGTAAGGTGCTAAGCAGAACGTGGTGTGGCGTATTATGAAGCATCCACAGGCGCTTAGGCTCTCACCGAGTCAATAAGACTCCACCAGTAGAAGATTTTAGGCGCTTATTGGCTCGGAAAGCACCAAGAGACATTCCCTAGACACTTTGACATTCAAAAGGAATAAGGGTTCTTTATGTCTCCCTGGTTTTTGAAACATCTCGTTTTCTAAGATTGGTAGACAGGGGGCCAAATGAAAGGGCTGGCTTGTTTCATGCCTCTTGGGCGTCTTGGGGGCCATCAGTATAGCCCTGCTCAATAATACTATCTCGTTTACTGCTGATCAAGTTGATATCTGGCTTTCAGTGTAGCTATTATCGGTCGCTCTTCGTTTCTTGCACAAGTCCAAATCCAGTGCTCCGCGGGGTATTGTTGAAGAAATTTCTCTCGCCTTCCATGGCCTTGCCCCTCAACATACAGACTAAATGGAATTGAATCGATCCATATGATAATTTCGGAGCAAGTGATTTACAGATATCGAAGCCCAATGGTACTTCCTCTGGAGATAGTTTACCCCGTCGCGGCCCTGTGATGAGAAAGCCTGCAGGTTTTCTGAAACCAGATATCGATAGTGGCGCATTCCTGCAAACAACACGCGAGATGCAGGTCATTGAACAACTATTAATACCCAACATTATGCCGAGGATTTTCCCCAATTATATCCTTGGAAGTCGCTGATCTAGGAGCCAGACTTTGATCGACCCTTCGGATTTGACTCGCAGGCTATGTCTCAGCACGGTTTTGCTACCGGTAATGAAAATGAAAGAAAGTTGATTCAGAGTTGGATCGGCACATCGTAAAATTTTGGAGACAAGTCTATTGAAAATCCCGTGGTCCAATGAGAAACCAGAAGCATCTATAAAATCGAACCGGCAAGATATGCAACTTCAGTTCTACTTACTAAGTACCATGTGGACAATCAAATTACTCTTCGGGTTAGTGCCAACAGAGATCCGGCTCCAGAGATCCGTCTCGCATCCGCTTTCCGTACACGTGATCCGATTCTGTCTATGGGATATCATTGGCTGTCGCTTTGTATGTTTCATCAGTCTGAAAATTATCTTACACTACTTCGTACTGTTGAGGAAATTTCAGAGCCATTCATGAATGATTTATTCATATCTCATTCGTTTCCTTTTCTGTAAATAATACTTCGATTGGAATTAGGTAAATAATCGACATGGATATTTCCTTCGCCAGCGTATCAGGCTTCAATGTTCGAAAAATATAGATAAAGCGGCATCCAGTATCCATATTCAAAATTGGACATGTTGATCAGATTACCACCACCTAGGAGTCAGTACCTAAGCTTTAACCTCTTCCTTGATGTACTCTTTAGTCTCGCCTCCGCTCTCTGAGTCGCGCTGACCAAGTGGCTGATCGGCTCGGATGGTATTTTGCATGCGGCGTGCCACACGGGGCGGGTCAAAGATGTTCTTTGACTGGGCGAAGATCTCATCGATTTCCTCAAGCGACCGTCCCTTGGTCTCAGGGAAGAAAAAGAATACAGAGGGAACAATGATAGCATTTATCACTGCGAAAACGATATAATACTTGCTTCCGATAGTAGCGAAGCCGATGGGGGTCACCTCTGCAAGCAAGAAATTGAAAACCCAGACAGTGGCGGTGGATACGGCACTGACAGCGGCACGAACTTGCAGTGGAGCCAATTCGGCAGCGTAGAGGAAAGTGAGACCAGAATATCCGACTGTGAAGATAAACTGGAAACAGAAGAGCGCAATGACAGCCACAATCAGGGCACCCGTGTTATCTTGGGCTTCGGGTGATGTTGTACCGGCAAGGACAGCCATACAGACGGCCATGGCTGCTGCGCTCCAGAGCATGAGAGGTCGACGACCGAGACTGTCGATAGTAAAGAAAGCGAAGAGACCACCAAATGGTTGCATCAATCCCATTGCTGCTGCCAAAATACGGGACTTCACATCATCCATGCCAAGATATTGCTAAAAAATACATTAGCAAGGTATCTTCCCATTTTTGAAATCCTCAGCTGCCTTAAGTTAAGTAGAGCAAAGAGCATCATTGAAAGGAATCTGCTCACCTGGAAGATACTGGTTGCATAGTAAGTGATCAGGTTTACACCACACATTTGCTGAAAGAATTGCCCGGTGGCAGCAAGGTATGCACGATGGAAGAGACGTTGCTCTCCATTTGTAAACATGGCGGTCCAATTGGTGTTTCCACAGACAGCGAGAGTAGTCTGAACTTCATGAATAGTGTCCGAAATCTCAGCAGAGTCAGGCTCTAGCTCAAGAAGCGCCGACATTACATGACGAGCCTTATCAACCTGGCCCGTCATGATCAACCAACGAGGCGATTCTGGCATAAATGGAACAGCAACCATCGCAAGGATACAGAATAGCGAGGGGAAAGCGAGAGGAACACGCCACGATGCAGAGTTTTCCTTAACGAAATAAAAGCCGAGATCAACCCAGAGGCCAAGTGTGACACCGAGTCCAACGAAGACACCATCAGTCACTACATTAGAGCCTCGCTTGCTGGCTGGTGAGATTTCCGACTGCCAGACCGGTACTGTCGCAGTATATCCACCAATTCCAACACCAAGGATCAATCGTGCCACAATGAATTGTGCGAACTGAAAGGAAGTTGCCATGAGAATGCAGCCAACCATGCAGATGAAGTTTGTCGCGAACATAATCTTCTTTCGCCCAAGCTTGTCACCCAGATAGGCACATGACAGGGCTCCAAAAATACCACCGACCGTATAGAGAGCGATAACTGTGCCTGTATACCAATAAATTGTTAGAGAATTTAATGATGTTGTTTCAAGTTCATGGCTTACCCTGGATCGTTGAGTTCTCGTTCTTCAGGGCTCCATGGGTGTTGATAGTATCCATCCGTGGGAACTGGTCATTGAAGGCGGGCAGGGTCAAAAGCCCACCAGCTACACTCATGTTGTATCCATAGCAGGTAAATGTTGGGAAGACGACCAATGCAACGGCGGCCCTGAGAAGTGAATTGCCACGAAGGCCAAGATATGGTGTCAAACCCATGGTAGAATCATAAAAGAAAATGACAACAAATCGAAAAAAGTGGATTGAAAGAAGTGAATGAAAGTCTGAATCCGTATAATAAGTGACCACATGCTATTATATCAATAATATCGTAGCTTGGCATTGCGATGCAAGGTGGTGAGCATTGATGCTTCGCGAGTGTTCGCGTGGAAATCCGGGGTCAAAATCCTGGGGTTAGAATGTCGGCCATCGGCGGTTACCGTGGGGTCACAAGCCTCAAAAGTGGCCAGTGGAGGCTTATAGGAGGTGCAGAGTGTTGGTTTGTTGGCCACCTACTGGTCGTTCATCCTGGGGTACAAGCGGCAGTCGGGGCATCCCCCGGTTTCCAAAGAGCGAAAGCGAGTCTTTTGAACCGGACGAAAATTAGCAGGGTCAGATTGATGTTATACGATAAAATTCGAATTGAGGCTTTTTCAACGATTAAATCCAGCCGAGGGGTTGAGTTCGGTAGCTTGTCTTTCGCACTGTTCGTATCACAGGGGATGATCTCGAATCGTCTCGGTGTGAGAGTTGCCGTTGTTTCCGTCCATAATCTTCCGATTTCTCGATTTCAAAGCGCCTTTAGCGCGGGTATCTTCACCCCAATGAGTGAATGGGGGCCTGTTTAGGCCAGAACAAAAAATAAATTACCCTAGGCGAGATGAGCCGTGGTGTGGCGACCCGCCAAGGAAGAATGTCGATATCTGTACCCTTAACCCCGTGCAGCAGTTATACCGACCACATCTCTCTTCCTTGGGATCAGTATCTCGAATTGAGGGCCAAGCTCACATCACAAACTCATCACATCGTATCAACCCATCAGGGATCAATTGACCCCTCGTGCATCTGGCGGTGACAAGCCCGAGCAAACCCGAGAGAAAGTGAAAAAAGGTCGCGATCTCGGGAGGACTGCCCTCATTCTTGTACCTGCCCTTCTTATATCTCGTCAATGCGCAATCATCGGAATCAGCCGAACACCGAGCCCAGAACATTCGCAAATGGGCGCGATCGTCATCCCCTGTTGATCCTGTTCTCTTGTTCTTCTACAGGAATTCCATAGATCGTCAGAGGATGTTACGACGGCGGAGACCGTCCAGCGGCGTGGCGTCTCCACTATCTTCACGAAGTGTAATGCTGATGCATCTTCAAGCCGGCTTCTGATACCGGTGATACCGGCATCACGACCCTTCATTTCCTGAGATGGAACAAGATATATGAATCCACGATGTCCTCGAGATAGTGGGGTGATTCAGAGCATCAATCTACATTCGTTTTCACCATGTTTCAAACTTTCTTCAGCTCCTCAGTAGGAGTGTCTGCGTTATGGCTATCCTCCGCATTGTTTAACGCTTGCGGATCTATGGCTGCAGCCACTCCGTACACGGTCTATCGTGGAACATTCATTCAGCTTCCCCAGCTTGACTCGTCTACGTCGAAGCCAGAGCTTGCTCGGACTCAAGGTGTCTTGTGGGTCTCCTCTGAGGATGGCCGTATCAAAGGTTATGATTGGAAGGTCAATGATGATGCTAGCTTCCAATCGTTCCTGTCTAGCCAGGGTTGGACCGAATCCGATGTTACCGTTGTCAAGTCTGACGATGAGAGGAATGAATTCTTCTTCCCTGGGTTTATCGACACCCACATCCATGCTCCGCAGTATCCCAATGAGGGTCTTTTCGGATCGAAAGGTCTTCTAGACTGGCTGAATGAATATACTTTCCCAATGGAGGCTAGTTTCGGCTCCAAGTCCGACCCAGAGAACAAGGATACTGATCCCAAGGATACACCCCATGAGGGCCTGCGCGTCTACGACGAAGTTGTGGCCAAGACTCTTGCTCACGGCACAACATGCGCATCCTACTTTGCTACTATTCATGTCCCGGCTACCAATGCTCTCGCTGCTCTCTGCCACAAGCACGGTCAACGTGCTTTCATTGGCCGTGTCTGCATGGACAACAAGGATCAATGCCCTCCGTACTACGTTGACTCATCAGCCGAGGAGGGTTTCAACGCGACGAAGAGGACTATCGATTATATCCATACTCTTGATCCGAATGGAACTTTGATCAACCCAATCGTCACTCCCAGATTTGCTCCTAGCTGCTCCAACCACTCTCTTAGTGGCCTCGGGGACCTTGCCGCGTCCTACAGCCCGCCTCTCCGCATCCAAACGCATATCTCCGAGAATACTGATGAGGTCGCTCTCGTCCAGGAGCTGTTCCCAGATTCAACTAGCTATGCTGATGTCTATGATAAGCATGGTCTGCTTACCAACCGTACAATCCTTGCTCACGGTGTTCACCTTACCAAGGATGAGCTTACTCTCATCCACGAACGTGGCTCCAAGGTTGCCCATTGCCCAGCATCTAACTCTGCCTTGGGCTCTGGTCTTGCTCCCGTCCGATTCATGCTCGATCAGGGTGTCACTGTTGGCCTAGGCACCGATGTTGCTGGAGGATATAGCCCCAGTATTCTTGAAGTCGCCCGACAGGCCAGCTTGGTATCCCGGGTGGTTCAATACAGTGCCGAATACCAAGAGCTCACTGGAAAGAAGACCTCCGATGGAAGTGAGAAGCTTCTAGTCGATGAGGTCCTCTACTTGGCCACCCGCGGTGGCGCCGCAGTCGTGGATATGCCAAATGACATTGGTGGCTTCGACAAGGGAATGATTTGGGATGCGCAGCTGATCGAATTGGGCTCTGTGAAGAATAGCACTACCAGCCCACTCGATGTTGCCACTCTCGCCGGCCGGGCTGTCGAGACTGGGCCCGTGGGTAATGTTGATATCTTTGGAAACGAGACTTGGCAGGAACAGGTCCAGAAGTGGATGTGGGATGGTGATGACCGCAACGTGAAGAACGTGTGGGTCCAGGGAAAGCTGGTCCACACCAGATCCTAGATGAGCGAGAAGCTTGGGGTCCTATACATGATTATTCTTGTCGATATATCAATATATCGGTGTAGTACATAGTGTAATCCAGCTAGCAAAGCGGGATGTTGTCGCCGTCAGGCATGCCAGTCGTTACCGCAAGAGTGTATCTATTAGTTGACTAGTCTATCCATCAGAATTCTTTTTTTATAAGCCTTTTCTTTCCAGATTGTGTGCCGGGTGCATTATGAGATTATTAGCAAATTGCGGTAGAAATAAATCAATGTCTTATTCATGAGGTATGAAGGACTCCAATCTCGGAGATTTGATTTGATTTGTCAGTACATCTCCCTTGAATACGGAAGCGGATGTTTCCGCTTCCGGGTGATCGACTGGGCGGTCCGTAGATCCTCCCCGATGTACTTGTAAGTACTATGTGAGCATCTTCGATTCTGTTGAACCACAGCTTGTCTTAATTCGGAATTTTTACAACCGATATTTGCTGTCATATCGTCTGAGTCAGTTGATTTAAATTAGTGTAACTCTTTGGAATCTGCCACTCGAAACAGTATTTCTTGCTGTGATACCTTTCAGTCTGCGGCATCTTGTCGCACAAAAATTAGTAGTATAACCAATCAACTCTTGCTTGTATATTGTTATTATGAAGATAAAGGCTCTATTAAAGCGCTTTGAAAGGAATCATTCCGCCAAAATATGATTAAATTGAAAGGTTTGAGACAAATTCAGGGAAAGCGCTTTTCCAGTCTAGCACACGGAGTGGGCCCGGAACAGCAGTTCCTGTTCCGTGCTCCTTTCAAGACGTCGTCAGAACTTTCGATAGAAATATTTGACAGATTACTCGTCCATGCTGCACTCCACTCAATGCGGGGAAATAAACATCTTAAAAATCCGGGGTGTTCTTTGTGATATGAGGATTGAAGTCTTCAAGAGCCAGACATGTTGCCGAGGTTGTCTCCAATTGATCCTCCCCTCCCCTCTCACGATGAAAAGTTTCATGCAGGCGGAAGCCGTGTACCCAAAGTAGGTTTTTAGAGGAACAATTCCGCCCAGAGTTTGACAAGAATCAAAAAAATTTCAATTGTTTCTCTGGTATTTCTTTGCCTCTTTGCCTCCCGCGTCCTCCAGCTCGATGGAGACGAAAACAGAGTGGGGCGACCTCGATAAGAGTTTTCTCCTCCGCAAAGGTGATACTTACCATCAACGTGCAACCGGCCTTTTCACCTTCCATTGCCAATATGGAGAAAGTCATGGATCCTGAGAAGCCACAAGACCCCTTCGCTGGGGAAGAGGCTGGTGGAGTGCAGTATAGAAGTATGAAGTGGTGGTAAGTCTTCACTTGCAGGAATCGCTGCATCAATGAAAAGGCTAATGATATTTCTGCATCAGGCAATGTGCAATTCGTAAATACAACCCCATTCTTTTGAATTGCAATATCGAGAAAGAACTAACCGTGCCATAGTCATGATTGCTCAGTCTGTCTCCTTGGGTGTTCTTTCGCTCCCTTCTTCAATGGCAGTCTTGGGCTTGGTCCCGTATGTCCCAATGAGTCACATCCCGGATGAGAATATTTGAAACTCGTACTGATATTTCTGCAGTGGCTGTATTATCATTGTTGGAATTGGAGCTATTACGACCTACACAGGATATGTCGTCGGTCAATTCAAACTGCGATACCCTCAAGTCCACAATATGGCGGATGCGTCAGAGATTTTGTTCGGTCCTTGGGGTCGTGAGATTTTCGGAGTCGCTCAGATTCTTTGCTTCATTTTCCTTATGGGAGCTCATATCCTGACATTCTCGATCATGATGAACACCCTCACCAACCATGGTGCCTGCACTATTATCTTTTGCTTGGTGGGAGCCGTCCTATGCTTCATCTTGACGCTTTCGAGACGCTTAGAGGAAGTATCTTGGCTTGGAATCATCTGTATGGCCTTATCTCTTTCAATTATTTTGAACCCGACTGACCTTACTTAGCTTCACTCTCGATTTTCACGGCTGTGATGATCACCATGATCGCCATCGGAATCGAGGCACCCGACCCTCGAGCATATGCCTTCACTAACCCAAGCCTCATGAACGGTTTCCAGGCTACCTTGAATATCGTCCTCGCTTACTCTGGCCATATGTCCTTTTTCAGCTTCCAATCAGAACTGGCTAACCCGGCTGATTACCCAAAGGCCCTGATTGCCTTCCAGGCCACAGATACTTCCCTGTATCTGGTCACTGCTGTGGTTATTTACCGGTATGGTGGACCGAATGTGCTGAGCCCCGCTCTGCTGAGCGCCAGTGAACTCGTCTCTAAAATCGCCTTCGGTATTTCCATCGGAACAATTGTCATTGCCGGAGTCGTCATTTGCCATGTTGGTGCCAAGTGCATCTATGTGAGATTGTTCCGTGGCACTCACACTATGAGTGAAAGATCTTTCCGTTCCTATGGAACTTGGGTTCTCATCACTTTCCTCATGTGGGTCATTGCATGGTTGATTGCCGAAGCGATCCCCGTTTTCAATGACCTTCTCAACATGATTGCGGCTGCATTCTGTAGCTGGTTCTCATTCGGCCTGGAAGGTCTTTTCTGGCTGAAAATGAATCGTGGACAGTATACTGCAAACGCTCGGAAGATGGCCTTAACCGCATTAAATATCTTCCTCGTTGCCATATGTTGCTTGATTGTAAGTTTTACTCTCGTGGATTCGTCTAGACTTGCAATGACTAATAGTGAAACAGTGCGGAATGGGTCTTTGGGCAACTGGAACGAGCATTCGAATCAATGCGCAGTCTGCAGGTCGCCCTTTCTCATGTGCCTCAAACGCATGAACAATTGCGGAGGTGCTGGCCCTGCGGAGTCCGCCAAAAGAATGAAGGGCTATTATATAACCGTCACTTGTATAGTTACCTGCCAAATGGCCTTGTTTATAGAAATGAATTTGATTTGAATGTTTCAACCCGAATAGTTAACACTCTACTTCATTGTGTACCCCAACAGTGGCAACGAGGCTTAATAAGCAAATTATTCGCCCGGCTTATAATACTGCAAAGGCAGATACATAGCTCACCGAGCTATCCGCCACATCTACTACATCGGAGCTGCGCTCGTATCTCAGGAAGTGGAACCGACCTTGCGTTTCTCCGGGCTGATTTGCAGTGACTACCTCAAGAGCTGCCATGATTACGCCAATGGGGTGGCGGCCGCAGACGGTATTACCTGTACGGTCGATGTTGTCAAGAAAGGTGTTGGCTGACCCTGTGGTGATAGCAGCCATTGTAGCAATATCGAATGCTGAGATGCTTTCATGGATGGTAGGTTCTTTGCTAGAGATACGATCTCGACGCTGCAAGGAGTGACCAGCCGAGACGAAACCAATATTCTCCAGCACCTCATCAATTTTTTCAGCTGGCTGTGGCAGACTATCACTGGATAGAGGCAACTGTGGCCCAGGGCTAGGGGCTTGAGGAACATAATATGTGTATCGGAAACGGAGGCCCCAGTGACAGAAATCCGAGCTGATAACGAACACATTTGAGGGATCGGCTAAGTATGGGGCTAGTAATGTACCGAATGCTTTCTCGGAATCGGCAGACGTACTTCCGACCATGATGGGAACCAATGGAGGGTATTGCGCGGTTGCTGTGGTGGGCAGTTGCCGTTGAAGAAGACGATGGATGTATGGTAAATGCATCTCGATGCTGTGCTCTTCTTCATCGACAGACTGGGTCATGGTCGTGAACTTGAGAAGAGATCCATTTGACTTTTTTGCCGGAGTCTTCAGGAGTTGCGATATGAGCTCCGTGTCCAGCGGGAGAGGATCGTCGGAGAGCGGGGTATAGTAAGAGGTGACTTGCGGAAGGGCCAGTGTTGAGAGCGGATAATGATGCGAGGGACCTAAAACAAAGATTCTCTTCCTAGAGCATAGCTTTGTGAGATAATCATCACATGTAGGCAAGTCAAAATGGCTTACGCTTTGGATAAATCGAGTGCCTTGTATGCGTAGGCTGCGCAAGGTCCTGAGTATGCAAACCCCGCATGCCTACTGGATTAGTATACTGATGACCACATATGCTTTGCTTTTCTTTTTTGAGGAGGTTTCTGAAAAGTATCAAACATACGGAGCTATAATCACTCGGGCACCGGGCACAGGAAGTGGTCCGGCGTGCTCCAACGTATCAGGCACCTGTCCTAGCCAGTCGTCTAGTTGTCTGGTCAAGGTACTAGCGTTGTTCGAGTACCATGACCCTGCGTGCGAGGCCTCTCTGGATGACATGGCGATATCGTGAGGGGGCCTTGGTGTAATACAAGGGTAAGTCGCTGTGGTTGGGGAGGTGCAGCTGGGGAGAGCTCCAAGGGGAGAAGCGGGGGAGAACATCGTCATATGGTGGAGCATCGAGTGAGTGCACTACGGGATCCCGGGAGCCTAGACTGCGGCATGCCGACTAAAATAGGTATTTAAAATGACTGAGAACAGGGAAAGCTTGAGTTCATTTTATTCTGATGTAATTGATGCCTCAGATAATCCTTTGGTGGGCGATAATTCAGAGAGGTGACCAGGTAGTCAGTCACCAAGCAAAACGAAAGCTACAGTACTACTCTCGCAGCACTAGATATTAGCTATGTAGTGCTGTACCAGCGATAATTTATCCATATACCTATCTATTATAATTTCATATTGTTTACAATAGCCGCGGTGCTTAATATGGGTCTCCATGAGTCTGTATTCTTCAGTGGATTGGCGTTTTAATCTACGGTTACTAGACAATATGTACTCAGTGCAGTAGGTACTTAAATATACAGAGGGTACCTACCTGTACCACCAAATGACCACTTGCTTACCCCGTGTACCACCATGCCATACTATGGTAGTAATACTAGGTGTCTAGAGCAGGTTATGCGACCGTTGTATAGCACTAAACTTCTATCAATATTTTACCTACTACATTAACCATCTCTTCACGTCTCGATATATTCCCAAACTGAACTGCCCAATGTCCCCAAATCGCGCGTGCTTGTGCAATGTT
Source organism: Penicillium sumatraense (assembly GCA_020086695.1). NCBI lineage: Eukaryota > Fungi > Ascomycota > Eurotiomycetes > Eurotiales > Aspergillaceae > Penicillium > Penicillium sumatraense. The sequence goes on along the minus strand of JAGIKU010003959.1, from coordinate 180,199 downwards.
GCCCCTTCGGGACTAGCGTGTCCCAAGCAACGCGACGCGGCCAATCGCATTCCGAATCTTTGGGGGGTCATCCCAGCCTTCTGACTGTACACTCAGTGCAACCTGGGAACCTCAACTGGACTCCAGACCAGCAAGAGAGATTTCGGTTTGACCACTTTCACCCCATCGCCTTTCTCCCAGTCCCATTGCCACAATGTCACTTAAGCGAAAAGCTTCGTTCTCGGCAATGCCTTCCAGCCCATTCGTCCCAACGTCCGGGGATTGGGAGATGACCGATAGCTCTAAACACCTCCACAGCCGCACCCGAAAGCGATTTCGGGACGGCCGTCCAAATGAGGAGGCAGTATATGGTGAGTTTATCACATCCGATGTTTCATAATTGCGTTCCAAAAGCCTCGACACGAGAAAGTTTGCTTGGTGACGCGCTCCAATATGGACCTATGAACCTCAGAGCTGACCAAAAGCAGCGAAAACCCTTCGGTGGATTTTTTCGGCCCAACAAAAGCAGAATGGAGAATCAATTGATACGGGCGATGAAATTATGGATTCCGAACCGACCCCCACAGACGTGATCGATCCGCGACAGCAAACGCTCCTGCGATTCTTCCAACCGAGAACCCAGTCTGCCTCTCCCTTCAAACCATCCCGTGAGGCGCTTGCTCCCCGCGCAAATGAGACTGCGATGTGTCAAGACGATGCTTTACGGTATGAGGCATTTGGTCGCAACAATTCTGTGGGGAGTACCAGTGGGAGTGAGTCCACGAGTCCTGGATTTAACCGGATGGATATGGACATGGATATGGATATGGATACCGACGAGACTTCGGAGAGCTCAAACTCTGCCGCTAATAATGGGGTTGTGAGATGGATGTGAAGTCATGTCCTAGATATATGACTGAAATCAGTTCATAAACTGAGCGCAGGTCGCTTCATGAGGTGCCACAGCTACTGGAACACAGCCTCCTCCGGCGTTTTGTCCTGTTTTGTTTTTATAAGGGGTCTGGAGCCCTGCTTGTTATCTCTTTACACTGGGATGGTCTGATATTTATAGCAAGACCTGGCGTGGTAATGGTCAAGGAGTTTTATTTTCGCGTGGACTGGTCGGGTCTGACGCCTTATAACCGAACGAACATATATTCTATCAATTACATTGGAATAGCACATTATTCAACTACTAGATACTTTCCAAAGTAAGAAGTTTCTTACTATCAATAGTATTGATAGCATCGTTACTTTGGATACATTGTCCAATGTCAGTGCTCGTCGATTTATTGTTTGCACTAACTATCATTCCCTCCTCTGAGCAGTGGCAAAAGAATCTTCGAACTTCTCATCACGAGCAGCTTTGCACTTCTCAAAGTACATCGGCATTCCCGCGAGATAGTACATTTGCTCAACAGGCTTTCCAGGAATATTGGCGCCTTGGTACCAAGACTTGGCTTTGGGGAATAGAGTCATGTTGGCAATTGCCAGAACTTCCGCCCTCCACTCTTGAGCAGCCTCCATTCGAGGGTCAATGTATCGAATTCCGCCCTTCTCCATTTTCTCAATCATACTGCGGATCCAATCGGCCTGGAATTGAATGAATATAGGGCCGTTGGTAAATGGGGTCGGGGACTGGACAGAGTAAGGGAGGAACATGTTTGGGAAACCTGGGACAGTCATCCCATGGAGGCTGACAATGCCATCTTTCCATCGAGTTCCAAGGTCAACGCCATCTAGATCTTTGATACCCGTCCTGGACAGGCTGCCCGTACTTGCGTCAAATCCCGTAGCCACGGCAATGGCATCTACCTCGTAGATCTTACCATCATCTGTCATTATTCCATTGGGAGTAAACTCGACGATGGGATGCTCGTTGGTGTTGACAATATGAACATTCGGCTTGTTGAATTGTTCGTAGTAATCCTGCTCCAGCGAAGGACGTTTCGTTCCCCATGGGTGCGGGGGCTCTAATGGCGCCAGTAAATCACGCTTGACTGGATCATTCAATCTTTCGCGAACCCTCTTAGCCCAGATATCATAGGCAAACCGATTGGCCTCTTCAGCGACAGTAAGATCAGAAAAACTATTTGCCCAAAATCTGAAACCACCCTCATCGTACATGGCATTCAAATGTTCGGCAGCCGCTTCCGGAGTATCGAAGTCTGCAAAGGATTTTGTCGTACTATGAAAGTGCAAACCACCTACTGTACTCTCGGCGAATGCGAGTAGCTTTCCTGTATCATATTGCATCTGCTTCTGGCTGGCCGGATCGAAGGATTTGTTGTTCATGGGCAAAGCATAGTTAGGTGTGCGTTGGAACACGAATGTTTCAGCGGCCTCTTTAGCCCACTCCTGCGTGACTTGTACGCCAGTTGCGCCGGTGCCGATAATGGCAACCCTCTTTCCTCGTACATCGACCCCGTTAGAGGGCCAATGAGCGGTATGGTTGATGATGCCCTGGTAAGACTCATAGCCCTTCCAAGTCGGTAGATGATTCTGCGAAGCAAACCCAACGGCAGGGAGAAAGTATTTGGCGACGATCGTTTTTCCATCCTCTGTTTTGACAGTCCAGCGGGCAGTGTTCGTATCGAAATGAGCTGCATTAACCCGCGAGTTAAAGATGCAATCTTTGCCAACAGACAGGGCCTTGTCGACATGTTGGAAATAAGCCTGTAGCTCTTTCTGTCCGGGGTATGACTCGGTCCAATTCCAGCCCTCCCAAGCTTTCTCGATATTGAAAGAGTAGATAGGCGAAGGGATATCTACTCTAGCACCAGGATACAAGTTGGCATGCCAAGTTCCGCCCACATCCGACCCCGCTTCGACAATTTTCACATTGAGGTGCAACTGGTCGCGAAGTCGGTGTAGAAGGTAGATGCCTGAGAATCCAGCACCAACGATAAGCGCATCTATCTCTAGGACTGTCATGACGAGGAATGGAATGAACTATATACACAAATATAGTATGGAGTAGATGAGAAGAGACAATTTCAATATTCGTGAGAGATGTGGGCGATCATCTATTTTGCATATTATATAGCTGCTAAACCACTACTAGTACCAAATGGTAGTTAGTTCTAGTTAGTGCTGCCAATTGGCGAGCGAACTTCGCTGACGAAGCCTCCCCCGCACCCTTGCTCGCCACTAATTGAGCCTCGGTCTCTTGAAGAAAGCGTCTATTCGACTGGTCCGACAGTTTTGACATCCACACTCCTTACCTACTAGGTATACTTGTCCCCATCTCTTATGCCTGGAATGGTGAATTATGCTGACACACTGTCAGCACCATTATACATTGGGTATGAGCCGCAAATTGAAGGACTTCGCTCTCCCCCACCCATTGAAATTTAGTGGATCCATAAGATGCATTTTTACGAGCATTCTCTATATAAGAGCGGGGTTTCAGTATGATTTTCGGGAATAACCTATTCACCATTGATTTTGTTCTAGCTCTGAGTAGAACTTTATATAGAACACTTCCTCTTAGAGCTCTATGCGTTTTTGATATTCGGATATGAGGAAGTTATCTCTTCGAACGTGAGGATCTGAAGCTTTGGCTTTTTCTACGTGCTCAATATAACAAGCATATGCTACCAGTCAAACTGCAATTGAGTTGTGTCTGGGGTCTTGATATACTATTTTGATATTCGAATATGAAAAAAACCATCTTTTCGGACAATATGTTTCATCTCAATATCTAAAAAAAGGCTTGTTCACTCATTCGAAGTCAGAGCGTTTATGTGTGTATGTTCCTGCGTCATGTTTGCTTTCCTTCTGGGGTTTGGCCGCAAAGCTCCACCTGGACCCCATTCTAAGGCCACAACATTTTCTGCCTTACGGGTTATTGCTGCCGCTCGCAACTTCTCTCCAGCTTCCCACCGACGACTCGCAGCAACCCCGAATACAAAACTCCGGTATACCCTATCACCAGACCGGTAAACCCATGAAATTGAATCTCAAACCTCCAAATATCTTGTACCATTCTTTCAGACTAGCGACCCAGCCTCGGCTTTGACTACTCTCTCCCCCGCATCCACTGCCTAACGCCGAGACAACATCATGAATGCCGAAGTCGCTGTGCAATATCTCGATGGACTCCTTGGTCGCTCTCTACGTGTGCACACTACAGATTCTCGTATGTTCGTTGGCATCTTTAAGTGTACTGACGCGGTAAGCAGCTCTCCCCAACTACATTCCCCTCTCTGAGTGGCTGGCCACTTCATATAACATCTCATGGTTTGTACGCCATGCTGACGGAGGTGCTACTCTAGGAACGAAATCTGATACTGGCCAACTCACTTGAATACCGTTTCCCCACACCCTCTGCCGTTGAAGCCGCTGCGAGGGACAAAGAAGCTTTGGACAACACACCTCAAAGTTCCAAGGCCACTGTCAAAGTCAATATGAGCAGTCGTCTTATCGGGTTGATTGTGATCCCGGGCAGACATATCACAAAGATTGAACTGGAGTAGAGACCCGACTCGAAACATGTGCACATTCCTTGCCTGATTCCAGCCGATTCCCCACTGGGCCTTCACTTGTGACCAGCATTGGATACGACTGCCCCCAGTAATATCGCGGCCTTGGGAGGGAAACCCCCTCCCCCTATTAAAAAGAATCTTGGATTCTCGGCAAACTCGGGTTCTGCCCTATACTTCGTACGCCCAGACAGATATTATCCTGATCCTTGCTTTTCCGCCGGCACAAGCGTGATACGTGGGGTTGCCAAGATGAATTTCTGGCGGGCCTCTGCTCGTCCCCTCTAAATCGACGTGGCAGGGAGAATACCGCTGCATCGGAGGATCTGGAGGGCTTGGCCAGCAGATTCGCTGTGAACGATTGACCAGTTGGGAAATTCTTTGTGTCAGCCCTAGATGGCATCACGAGAATTCTGCACCATGTACAACACCGTGTGAGGCGGGGGACAAAGGGCGGTGTCTTCGCCACATGGAGATAGATAGCCTTGGCGGTATAGTGTGTAGCGGCTTTCTTGCAGAACCAAGACTATCTGCGGCTCCTATCCATCCAATCCGCAGCTTGGCTAGGAGCGGGGCTGGATCTGTACCATTAAATGCGAGCTGGTTGAAAAACAGGGGTGGAAAGAAACAAACAAAAAAACACTTGGACCACTCAAGATGACTCCCAGGGCTCTGTAAATGATCTCGTTAATAACCGTGTTCAAAATGTGTGAGGCGGGGGTTGACGAGATGGTGGCGTCAGAAAGGCGAACGGGCATGCTTCAGTCTTTCTCCCCGCGGCTTGTGATAGGAGCGCGGGTGGGGTCTAAGCTCCAGCTCGCGGGCTTTGTTACTGGCCGGTCTTTCAAAGGAAAAGTTTACGATAGGCATTAGTTTGCAGCAATAATTCGCACCGACTGTTCCAGCTCGTTAGACCAAATTGGAATCTGGAAAGAAATGTGTCGTATTTGTTCGCTTATCGGTGGAGAATAAGCCCATGGGCCCCATATTGGATATGCATGTATGTAGATTTGAGTCCTACTAGACTGTCCGATGGTTTTTAAGTGGTAGCCTTGGAGGGGGGGGGGGGGGGGGGGTGGAAGTGGCGGATACCAGAGGTCCCTCCTCATTTCTCTCCGCCACCTACTTTAACCAGATAGTGTACACCATTGTCAAAAGCAAAACAACAACAACTTTCTGCATGTAGGAAATCGTAAGTGTCATTGACTCAACGATTGACATTTAAATTCTATTTTTGAATTCCATTTTCTATTCCAAATCCGAACTATCTATAAATATCAAACAAACATATCAACATAAACGGGGCCCAGACCCCTCCAGGCAACTCCTCGGTCCGCTGATAATCCGGCTGACCTAATCTGGCCAGAAGCGGGCGACGCAGCTTCCGCTCCGAACAGCACCCCAAGTACCTTCCCACGTACTAGCGGTGGCGGAGTACTTTCTTCATTCCCATCTCCCCCCTCCTTCTGATTCTGCTACTCTTCCTCTTCTTTTCTTTTCGGTCGACCAAGATCCTTCTTTCTGTAAGTGCGAAAATATTCTCTCCGTTGTTGACGCTCTCGTGGCTGCAAAATACCTCAGAGTCAGCCTAGTCCCCGTCATGACGCATTCCTCTACCCGCTCCGTCCACACCCCAAATCCACTATAACCAAACTTCCAATTCCTCCCTTGCCTTGCCCACCTCCACATACCATTTGATCTTTCGTGGAGTTCAGCCCTGCCGTCGCTCTTCCACCTCGTCCTCGTGTTGTGTGGTCAAAACTAATCCCGCGTGTAGGAGTTGTTGTCCGTGCCGAAGCTTCAGTCGGCCCTCCCACCTCTCAACCCCGGCATATCCAGCTTCCTCCCACAGTTCTTTTCTCTTCCTTTTTTGGAGCAACCTCTTCCCACGTAGCCCGCTTCCGCCATCATCGCAGCTCCTCCACAAAACTCCTAGTACCGGTCCTCATCCATCGAGGTCTCCAGTTCCTTCCTTGTCCTTCGCCTTTGTCGTTCGGCTGTGCCCAAGAAACCGATCGGAAGACATCACTAGTTCGTCGAAACAACTGCAAGGACCACTTTCGACTCTGTGCGCAGGGGCCCTGCCAGCCTAATATACCGTGTTTGGGTCGCAACCTCTCAGGAGCTAAAAGCCAAGACATTCCAACATCCAGGGGGCATTTTCTCGGCGTAGCGGTTTGAACGTCCGCTTCGTGCGCTTTCCCCCCAGTTCGAGCTTGGCAGACATCCCGGCCTTGCAGTGATGGGTCAGTCGCATTCCAAGAGCAACGCCGGCTCGGGCGATCCGTTGCAGTCGTACCCGTCCTTTTCGAAATCCGACACCAAGGAGTCAATCCGCTCGCTCCGTGGCTCGATTCGCTCTAAAATCCGAAGCTCCGACAGCCCTCGGGGTTCGACCACCGCCCTCTCCCAGACCGATAGCCAGGGCGACCGTTCCGATGCGGGCTCGATTAGGTCGGCTAAATCCTCCAGTAGTCGCCCAGGCTCAAATGCTGGCCTTTCTTCGCCAGGTTCTGAAGGCCCCTCGCGGACGGGCTCACCCGAACCTCCTCCATCGCCATCGCTGTCAACTAGCTTGCAGCGCGGTCATAAGGATGTGAGTGCGATGCAGCAGAGTGGTGAGGTCGACCATGTGTCTGAGGGCCCTCCCCAAGGTGGACCACCCTCTGGCACTGGAGGTGTGGCGGGCGAATCCATCTTGATCAAGAAGCCGAACCAGGTAAATCCGATTTTGGATTTCATTCTCAACGCGCCGCTCGAGACTTCCGGATCGCCCGGGATGGGAATGGGCGCTCTAAAGTCAATTGACCTCGACGATATGATTTCTCGACTCTTGGACGCAGGCTATTCCACCAAGGTCACGAAGACCGTTTGCTTGAAGAACGCTGAAATTACCGCTATTTGTTCGGCGGCCCGAGAAACATTCCTTTCACAGCCTGCTCTTTTAGAGTTGGCTGCTCCCGTCAAGATCGTTGGCGATGTCCACGGTCAATATACCGATCTTATTCGCCTTTTTGAGATGTGTGGATTCCCACCACAATCGAACTATCTCTTTTTGGGCGACTATGTCGATCGTGGCAAGCAGAGTCTCGAAACCATTCTACTCTTGCTGTGCTACAAACTGAAATACCCAGAGAACTTCTTCTTGCTTCGTGGTAACCACGAGTGTGCTAACGTCACCCGAGTTTATGGGTTCTATGACGAATGTAAGCGACGCTGCAATATCAAGGTTTGGAAGACTTTCATCGATACATTCAACTGCCTCCCGATTGCATCGATCGTCGCAGGAAAGATTTTCTGTGTCCACGGTGGACTCTCACCTAGTTTATCGCACATGGACGATATTCGAGGGATTGCACGACCTACCGATGTACCCGATTATGGGTTACTGAATGACCTGCTTTGGAGTGATCCCGCCGACATGGAAGAGGATTGGGAGCCCAACGAGCGAGGCGTGAGTTATTGCTTTGGCAAAAAAGTAATTATGAACTTTTTGCAACGTCATGATTTTGATCTGGTGTGCCGTGCACACATGGTGGTAGAGGATGGTTATGAATTCTATCAAGACCGGGTCCTTGTGACAGTGTTCTCAGCACCCAATGTAAGTGTTTCTCAAACTACCCCGCTTCCGAATCTGTTGTTTGCTTTTCATGACGTGGGGTGTGAATAACTGACTAAATCTCCTCATCTTTTAGTATTGCGGCGAGTTCGATAATTGGGGTGCAATCATGTCCGTCTCCGGAGAACTTCTCTGTAGCTTTGAGCTACTCAAACCTTTAGATTCGACTGCATTGAAGAATCACATCAAGAAGGGCCGTAACAAGCGAAACAGCTTATTGAGCAGTCCAGTAAGTCTTTTTGCCCCCTTGCGTGTGTCCCTCTTATCTCGTGCCAAGCGATCGCCCCATCCGTTGTGCAACGATGCCGAGACACACTTGGCCATGCAGTATACTCTTCAAATACTGACCAGTTTCACACAGCCTGCGATACCATCTGCCCAAAGTTTCTAAAGCTGCTTGCTGCACAGTGCAATTAGCCCTATTCCCACGACCTACGTGGTATAATTTCCACTGCAGTGACAACAAATACAACAGAAGCTGGCCACAATATAAATCCTACTAGCCGCCGTGCAATCCCATTCTCTCTTCATTAGAGTATGAATGAAGGTTAAGCCAATTGTTAAGGCGTGTCTGTGTTGCCTCCATCATGATGATCAGGACTCACCTTCAAATCCTTCATTGGAGTCCGTGGTGCGGAAATTCCGTCCCATTCGTTTCCCGTGTTTAGGAGCACTCGGTTTCTTATTTGCATGTGAATTTTCATGCGAGCCGAAGGGACAGCATTGGAAGCTGCCTAAAGGAATTAACAAGGACCGGGTGTTATTTATGATACCCCGAACTACACTGGGGGACAACGTGTTCCTCCAGCCCCGCTGGTTGGGCACGCCCTGGGCTGCGCCGCTGGGCACTTTTCTCCGCTTTGGTTGATTCTTCTTCTGTATCTATGTATCTACTCTCTTCTCATTAGTTGGCGTTTGGAAGGACTTTTCTCATTTGAACTCATCGCGACAACCATTGTTTTAATTTTGCAATGTTTCATTCTCTCGCTCTATTTATCTCTAGAGGCGGCCTATACTACAAGTAGTTCTTAACTTACGTAGTATTGTAATACGTGAAATTTGATTCAATATTCATGTTTAATATATTCAATATATTCTTAATGTAAACAGACTCATCTTTGCCCAAGCATTTTATGGTTCTCTTCCCAAAATAGTCGACAGCCCGTGTGGCCCCAATGATCGGTCCACCACTCCCCAAAACTATCCTGTACATTCTCTTCATCAACTCTAAGAACCCTCTCGTCTCGTTTAAGAGCACAAAGCGCACAAGCATGCGCGGCTTTAAGCGCACCCTGCTTCGCAGTAGTAACCTTAAGAGCCGAAGGCGTAGGTACAGTAGGGATAGGCCGAAGCCCAGCATTTTGAATCGCCGCGTTGAAGAGAGCTGCGCGCTCGCGCCAAAGAGCAAGAACATCAACGGCATCCTGTTCTTCTTTTACATCTTCGTGCTTATTTACAGCACTGAGCTTCATGCCGCTAGATTTACCAGCGCGTGCAGGTCCAATGCGCATGCTTTGGCTTAGGATCATGTCGCGTTTCCAGCGGAGTGTACGCCCTGCGATTATGCGGGCTGCTGTTGAGAGGGTTGTATGGATTTTTGTTGCAGTGGTGGCTTGGCTTGCAGGGTCTTGTCGTGTTTTGCTAGATGCTGCTGCTTCCTTTTGTAGATTGTTCATCAATTCTACGAGGAGTTCAAGGAGGACGGATGGTGGGGGAATGTTTGTTGGTCGGACAGTTGAGGGTGCCGTCGTGTTCCCGGAAGTAAAGCTGCCCAAGGATGGGCTGTTAGATATCGACTTTTTTGCTGTGTGTGTTGGGGCAGGGGCGGGGGTAGGGCCCGGCCCATCGTTGAAATCACCCCAGTCATCGAAGGCGTCGTCATCCCAGGCTGGTTGTTGAGGCGCAGGCTTTGCTGTAGTTGGTTTCTTCTTCAAGGGCGGTTTTGAATTTGAAGCTGATTTCCGCACCGACGCCGACTCAATATGGGAGACAGGAGCAGAATCAGGTGCAGGTGCATTTGGTGTCGTGGAAGACGCATCTGCAAATTCCCCCCAGTCTCCGAATGAGTCGTCATCCCACGTTGGATTGGGGTTTGGTGAAGGATTGATGACTTGTGGAGGTGGATTCTTCTCAACACTGCCAGGGGAAGTTTTCGCAGTTGCGGTTCCACCATGAATTGAAAGCGATTCAAAAAAGTCGAATGCGTCTGTCGCTTTTTGATCATTGAGTGGATTTGGCGCTTGTACGGAGACTGGCGCATCTTGAGCAATGGGCGCTTGAGCAATGGGCGTTGAGTGGTCTGATGGATTTGGCCGGATAGTGTCGGTTGCTGGCCCCTCAAAATCCCCCCAGTCATCCTCTGTATCGCTGGCTGAAGTATCCTCTGCGGCATCAAATAATATATCACTGTTGTTCTGCCGAGGCAGATTGAATGCTGGCAAGCTTGGCACTTGTTGACGAGATGCTGGTGCCTGGGCTTTATAATGGCCAGATACTGGTATTGAGCCGAGCGGGTGGTCCTGAACTGATTGAGAACCTGGAGGCCCTGCGAAGAAAATATCATCGGATTGCGCAAAATCATCAACCAATGGGTTTATTTGTGAATGTTGTGGCTGTTTGGTCTTCTGCGGTCCGCTCGAGGAGCTTTGCGCGGGGGCGGAACCCTGCCCGAACTCTGCCAACAAGTCCGCGGACATTATTGTCAATTGGTGAATACCATCAAGAGGCAAAGAGATAATCACGATCAGCTAGACATCACCAGCCGTGGTGTGGATCCGGGAGGTCAGCCAGAACCCAATTAGGAGCTGTCGACTTCGTCGGGTTGGAGTTCCAATGGTAAGTAACTAGTGAGACCTTGAGAAAGTTGGAGGTGCGCGATAAGAAAGGTGGATTACATGATCGCCCTGAGGTTCCCCTCACCCGCATTGGATCTTCCCTCCGTCATTCCCTACCCCCAAAGACACATGAAATGAGAACCATTGAAGAGACTAGGTACTTGGATCCCAAGAGATACTATTTAGGCATCCCGCACATGACTGATGCCCTGCCTGCAGAAAGAGATGGGCGATACTGTTCAATAATGACGCTCCCTCCGATTTTCGAGCCGCGCTCCGAACGGAGCAGGGAGGGAAGCTGTGCAACGAAGGGTTGAGATCAATTTGCTGGAAGGTCCGTGGCAAAATAAATCACTGCAGCTCGTATCCAGGCACTGATTTTTCCTGCAGCTTTTTTTGCTTTTCGAGGGTCTAGATCGCGATCAATGGTCGAAGAAGTTAGACGAGTCGCGTGATGCATACAGTGCACTCCGCGCCCACTTTCTGAAAAATATTGAAAACCCGGATGATTTGGAGTCGACTGCTGATCCGCTGGCGGATGACGAGGAGGTAAGCTGGATTCAACCTGTTGTGGATGTTGGATCCAAGAAGTAGAGATCGAAATGTCGGTAATTAACCAGGCTTTTATCAATTCATAGTCGCCCTGGCAAACGCTTCGCCATGATGAGAAGCTTCGAGCCGAGATTCTGCAGGATGTTGATCGGTGTCTACAAGAAAATTACTTCTTTCAGGAGCCAACGACCAAATCAAAACTCACTGATATTCTCTTTGTTTACTCCAAACTCAACCCGGACGTGGGCTACCGGCAAGGAATGCATGAGCTGTTGGCGCCGATTCTTTGGGTAATCGACCGAGATGCTATCAATCCTCCGACGGAGATCTCTGCAAGCACCGATAAAGTTGAAGATGATGATCTGATGCTGAACCTTCTTGAACCAGAATTCATCGAACATGACTCTTTCACACTGTTTCTCTGCGTAATGCAGACAGCTCGTACATACTATGAACATGGCGAGACCCGGTCTTCCGGTGGTCAAATGGATGTGATTCCAATCGTGAGTAGGTGCGAGTATCTACACAAAGAGGCTCTAGGTACGATAGATCATGAGCTAGCAGACCATCTGCAAGCGGTAGAAGTACTACCTCAGATTTTCTTAACGTGAGTCCATGGTATGAATTAGCCGAAGCAGTAAATGGCCGAGCTGATGAAACTTGAAGCCGTTGGATGCGTTTACTGTTCGGGCGTGAATTCCCATTCGACGATGTGTTAATTATGTGGGATGTTTTGTTCGCCAATGGACTAAGACCTGATCTTGTCGATTTGACATGTATCGCAATGTTACTCAGAATCCGCTGGGAACGTGAGTTCCTGGAATCTTGAAAGTCTCTTTTTGCGTGGAATGCTAATGCTCTATAGTACTCAAGGCGGACTACACAGGCGCGCTATCATTGCTATTACGCTATCCCTCCCCATCACCACATGAGCCTAGGAGTTTTGTTTACGATGCTCTCTATCTTGAACAGAACCCCACTGCAGAGCGAGGTAGTTTCATCATTTCGAAGTATTCGGGCAAAGAACCAGAGTCTTCAAAGCGCCACAGCCAATCCCGGTTACGACCCGCGAGACGAGCGCATCTGTGGGATGATTTCACAAACAGCAGTGGAAGTAACTCTTCCACGCAGTCACCGACGAGAAATAGCCCCAAGAGTCTCGAGTCGCTTTTTCAAGACGTGTCCCAGGGAATCCAGCGACGCACTGAGTCTTGGGGAGTAGCCAAGGCTGTTCGAGGGGCTGTTACCGAAGCCAGGAAGAACATGCAAACGATGAATTATGAACCAGGGCAGCGAGCGCACAACACTGGGAAGCAATTGGCACCTACAATGCCACCAAGAATTCCCAAAACACCAACCGCCACCGAGCTAGGTCTGAAGGCACAGATCGACCGCATGGAAGAAAGGAATGAAGAATTAGCGGCTGCTTTGAGTGACGTGCTGAAGGACCTTCATTTACAACTGGCTGATGTGAAGGATCTTGACCCCAACACAAATCATGCTGTGAAACAAACCTTGGACAGAGCAGATTCCGTTCAATTCTGCCTTAAAGACCCTTCATTGTCTCTTTCAGACTTATTTGCAGCGTTGGCTCCAGTCGGAGAAACCGATGGGGTAGATAAATCTGTACAATCACCTGTTCCACCGCCCAAGGATCCCAAACCTATAGAGAGCGAAATAATTGCGACCGCGAGCGATCAGCAAAATAATCCGGATGACCATGTGGACAGTGACCAATCCAACGCCAAGGAAAAGGATTCTGAACCAGTCAGTGATACAGACACAAAGAAGGCCGACGGCCCGTCCGAAGCAAGGCGGGAGACGCAGCGGCCAAGTCTAAAGTCAAGTCTACGACCATCCTTGTCGGATGCAGGGTTTTCATGGATGCTAGAAGGCAGCCGAAACCTTTCCAGTTTCGTGAGTTCGGCATCGGTTCCACCGGAACAAACTCGACACCAAGAGGCACCCCGAACGAAAGGAAGTCCTTTATTTGGAAACAGCGCGGAGGAAAAGCCAGGTTCCGATGCCGAGCATGACGAGCTGGCCCTGCGCAGTCTCCGAGGTCCGCTGTGACAAGCAGGGGATATACGGAGTAGGTGGTACATCCCGGTCGAAGTCGCATATGCGGGCGGAGCGGGAGGAGGAAGAACCCCATCATTGTGATACGACAGATGATATCCTTGCGGAATTGCCGTCGGTGTATAGAGTGAGGCGTTGTTAGTATTATTTACTAGTACTTCTCTTGAATTTATCATCCATCTGACATCGTGAACACCGATATTCAATTAGATATCTATAGAATTCTGATACTATACTGTATTTACAGTATAGTCCCCGGTCGTGTATCCACTGTATACTGCTTGATGTGTAGTAATTAAATACATCAGTGAAAGTAAATATACTATCTAGTATTAGCTAGTGCTATATATGCTTTTTTTCTAGAACGAACTCAAGACTACTACTAGTAGGTAGTCTTGAGGTACTAGGTAGTACCTAGTCTATAGTTGGATATCTGCTGGACTAGCAGCACGAAAGCTACCCCGGACTCGACCGATCTGATAAATGGCGTGTTTCAACAAAGAACCCGATGTCTTGGCCTAGAGTTTCATGCATCAGGGGACCGCCACCTCCGTTTGGCGCAGCACGGCCGAGTTCGTAAACTGGATTTGACTGGCTTGTCATTGGGCCTTAGTGTGAGATAGCAGTGGGGCCTCGGATCTGTCGGGCAAGAAAAGAACCACTTTTGCAACCGGAACGGCAAACTGAGGTGGAAGTACTAGTTAGTAGTAGTAATTAATTTAGAGAGCATGGGCAGCGAGTGGAGAAGGGCTGTGCGTTGGGTGCTCGAGTCCCTTGGAAAGTTGGACATCCATACTTCCAAAGTTGGTACGGAGTCCGGAGTGTAGAGAAGATGAGAACAAAGAACTTGAACGGAGTAGAACTCGACCTTTCTTCTTCTTTGTCTTTTTTATTCTATTTTCGTACCAAGTTGAGCTAAAAGTCATTTAGTGAAGACAACTGCCGTGTCGATCAGTCGATCTAGCACAATCAAATTCAGCTGTCAATTCCCACTATATCCTCTCTCTTCATCCTCTATTCCACTCTCTTCTCTCTTCTCTCTCTTCTCTCTTCTTTCTTTCTCTCATTACATCACCCCCGCCCCTTTCTTTTCTCCCCACCGAAAACGAGACCCCCGCTATTATTCTTCATTACTCTTTTTTTTCCATTCATTCATTTTCATCTTTTTTTTTTTCTCTCTCTCCTTTGAGAGAGGAAAAAAAAAGAGTCATACCCCGCGCTCTCGTCCGCGACGCCACATATGCCAGGCGCGTTTCGAGGCAGCTGCCCTCTCATCTACCCACCCGCTGACTTGAGCGAATGACCGTTCCCTTCCATGTCGCATTCGACTCGTTGCTCCTCTTGAGCCTCGTCTACCCTTGTCCCATCGGGCTGGGAAGTCTCCGAGCCTAAGAGAATGGGGGCGACTTACAACCCCGATGGTAAGTCATGCGTTGCTCTCTTCTGTTGGTTTCACATGCGGTGGAAAATGGGGGAAAAACGAGAGGAGGGGAGAGGGGAAGTCGTCGCGAGGAACAAGTCCTGTCAACCCGGTCGAAGCAAACCAACCATTTCGAAGCTCTCAAAGCTCGGAGGAATTATACAAAAAAGCAAACACGTCTCTTTATGATTATTCCACGGGTTTTCTCAAGCATCAAAGGATGATTGAGAATCAGAAGACAAGAAGAATACAGAGTTTGCATGCTTCGGGACGCATCTGACCCGCGGAGATCGACGACTTGCCCCCTTCCCTCCGTTTCTTGCATCACTTGAGAGAATCATAATTACTTGAAGCTTCCTCGTGGCTGAAATGCTGAAATCTCTTGATTACGCATCATGATAAAGCTATATTGGCTCTAATATGCTAATCTTCTTTATTAGGCGAACCAAGTCCTTTGTCGTCGCCGTTGGGTCCGCTCTCCGAATCCCCCGAGTCGGAGTCGGGCATTCACAAACTTTCTCTACAAACAGAACAACCTTTAAGAGGCTCGGTGGATAGTTTTTCGTCGGGATATGACCCTATCTCAAGGTCCGTTGTCTTTTTTCTCTTGCCCATCCTCCTCCCCCTCCCCCTCCATCTCCATGCGAGTGATGAAGAGACTGACGTATTCACCGCATCTTCAGTAGATCTCCGCTGTTCGAGAGCGAGCATGGACTCGGCCCAACTGGTCTGGATCGTATACGGCATCAGCCTTCGCGGGTACTGACGCTTCCAAACCTGTCGACATCGTCGTTAACTCCGATGACCACCACACGCCCTGCTCCGTCCCCCCGCTCCAGCTCTTCATCCCGTGCACATACCGGCCGCATGTCCATGAGCCAGGTCTTTGGAGATCTAGAGGATCTCCACCGATTCCCTTTAGAATCTTTACACTCTTTTTCCTTCGCACAGCAATCGGAGGAGCTTCTGCATAGTCGACAAAATATCTTAAAGAGATCGATTGATTTCATGCGCGACCGCATGGGATGGGCCGCCAACAACCCGGGACTTGCCAACGCCCAGGCAAACGCCAGTGGTGATTCGGACCTACAGAGTATGATGGACCTTTTGACCCGGGCCAATGTTCTAGAGGAAGAGCAATCCAATGCCCGGGCCCCCTTGACTGGACCCGCCGATGTTAATGGCGACAACATTTTTGAAAGAGCCTTTTCGGACCATGGCTCTCCCCCGACAACTCGAGATGCGTCTCAAGATCTTCCACTTCCCTGGGGTTCACAGGCCACATCTACCAGTTCGCAAACTCTCAGTCCAATCCCCAGCGACCGCATCCCACAATCCAGGAAGGACTTGATATCGGCTCCGACATCCCGGCGCGTAAGCTTAAAACGTACATACACGGACCTCAACTCTGCATCCGTCAAAAGCAAGCTGATGGAAACTCTAGCGCAACCTTATTCCTCTGCGGATCCCTTTGCTTCCCTGAGTTCATCAACCGCTGGACTAGGATTCCCCATGCCGGCCTTGCATACCCATAGCAGCAAATGGACCCCCGTCTCCCAGGCCGTTTTCCGTACCGAAGCCCAGGCGCCATGGACTATCATTGCTGCTAACGATCTCTCATGCCTTGTATTTGGAGTCACACAGTCTGAAGTCCGTCGACTGAGCATCCTAGAGGTTGTACAGACAGAGCACAGGCAGTGGCTTGAGGCTAAGCTTCGAGATCCTAGTACTGATGCCGCAGCTCGCACGCCACTGCAACCAGAAAGGCCCAATATTCGAGCGGTAAACCCGAAGTATCGTGGCCTAGGGAATGGAGTAACGGCACAACTACTCAGTAAACCCTCCTCGCGCGAGAAGTCTCGAAGAGCACAAACCGATGATGGTTATGGCTCAAGTACAAGAAATCCCCGTAACCCGAATCATCCAGCGCATAAGTCGCGTGGAGTCTTGCTATGTGGTGACGTTGTTCCGATCCAGAAGCGCAACGGGACCAAGGGATCAGCCAGCGTCTGGGTTATGGAGAAGCGTGGTGGGCTGATTTGGGTTCTTGAAGAGATCACGGAGAACATCGCGTCACTTTCCTGTGATGAATCTTGGAATGTTGTCAATGCCGACGGAGATTTTGATAAGATCTGGGGTTCAAATGTAGTCCGATCTGGTCAGTCAATAACCGAACTTCTGCCTCGCCTCCCAGAGGAGTCTCTCCAGACTTCCCCGGAAAAAGGAATAGCCAAAATCACTGAGTTGAAACATTTCGCTGCTCTCACATCGGCTGGAGTGTGCATCCCAGTGACGGTGGCCCGAGCGGAACAAAATCGTACTTTGCAGGTATCGAGTTTCCCACACGTCGCAGGGATGATGGTACTATCTTCCTCTTCACTGAATGTTATCAGCTCTAACTCGGTGTTTTCATCGGCCCTTTTCGGCCAAGAACGTCCTGAAGGGCGCAATATAATTGAGCTGATACCGGGATTCGATGAGATCTTGGATGTTTTGACCGAGGAGGATAATGTCCCATTGGTCGATGGCATTGTGATCCCTGAGCATAGCTTCCGCCGGGCGCGCACCCTGGCCATCCTGCGTGACGGAAAGGCGAACGCCGCATCAGTTTTTACTGAACCAAGTGGCTTGCTGGCAAAACACCGGGATGGCTCTACGATTGTAGTTGATATTCAATTGCGTGTGGTTAAGAGCGGCACCTTCTTCTCCAAGGAACAGGTGGAGAGAATAGAAGAGCGTTCAAGCGACTCAGAAGATAGTGATGATACTGTGGCGGTCACGGAACTGGTATATGCCTTGTGGATTACATATTCACGGCAAATACACGCAGCAGGTGCTGCAGCTAACCTCTCATCTTCTTCACTGCCAAGTTCAAAGCCCAGCTCCCCTACGACCAAGCCTTCAACGGATGGGTTTGGGAAAACTGTGGCAGACAACGGGATCCCCGCCACTCTCAATAGTGCCGTGGAAGTCCAGGCTCCGAGCTCAACTCTTAGTCAACAGCTCAGTGAGGCCGCCTCTGAGCCTCTCACGGACCGGCC
Organism: Penicillium sumatraense; assembly: GCA_020086695.1. Lineage (NCBI taxonomy): Eukaryota > Fungi > Ascomycota > Eurotiomycetes > Eurotiales > Aspergillaceae > Penicillium > Penicillium sumatraense. Next base: position 162,191 of record JAGIKU010003959.1, on the reverse strand, counting down.
AGTTCAGCCGGTACCTGAAGTTAATCCTAACGCCAAGAAGGAAACCCCGCAGAAACGTACCATCAATGACTATGTTATCCTAGACGATATGGGCCAGGGTGCCTATGGACAGGTGAAATTGGCACGTCTGAAAAAGCATCCCAACGAGAAAATGGTGTTGAAATACGTCACGAAAAAGCGGATTCTGGTGGATACTTGGACGCGGGATCGCCGACTTGGAACGGTGCCTCTTGAAATCCACGTACTGGACTTTCTTCGTCGGGATGGTTACAAGCATCAGAATATTGTGGAGATGGAGGGTTTCTTCGAGGATGATGTCAATTATTATATTGAGATGATCCCTCATGGACTTCCAGGGATGGACCTTTTCGACTACATCGAGCTCAAGGCCAACATGGACGAATCGGAATGTCGAAACATATTCAAACAGGTGGTGGGTGCCATCCACCATTTACATACGAAGGCATTAGTGGTACATCGCGATATTAAAGATGAGAATGTTGTTCTCGATGGGGAGGGACGGATCAAATTGATCGACTTTGGCAGCGCGGCTTACATCAAGAACGGACCGTTCGATGTCTTTGTGGGCACGATCGACTATGCCGCTCCGGAGGTTCTGCAGGGCAAGTCATACCGAGGCAAGGAACAGGACATTTGGGCATTGGGTATCTTGTTGTACACAATTGTGTATAAGGAGAACCCATTCTATAATGTCGACGAAATTCTCGACCACCCACTCCGCATCCCATTCCTACCTTTCTCAGAAGACTGCATCGATCTGATCCGCAAGATGCTCGACCGTGACGTTGATAATCGATTAACTATCACTGAAATTATCGATCATGCTTGGATGGCTGAGGCCTAAATTATACTTGCTACTACATGTTTTCACGTCGACTTTCATGACTGGGAAAACACATACACAAACACACAAACACGATACCCCACGAAGTTTTTTTTGATCCATTGAATGCGATGGGAAGAGAGAGAGAGAGAGAGAGAAGGGGAGGATTGGCTATTAAGTATTTTTTTTGGGTGTTGATTTCTGTCTGTGTATTTCAGATAACCGGGGTTGGAAATGGAGGCATTGCACAAAAAAAAATCTATCTGTCTCAAATGCATTTTGTCATGACCAAGTGCGTGTTGTGTCGCAACTTTTTTATTTTGGACACTCTTATTTGCATCACACTACATTTTTTTTTTATACAACACTTTTTTTGGATGTTTCCCCACCCTCATACCTGTACTTACTTAGATGACATCGCACAATCTACAGATAGATTCTCACCATGTGGCTGGTGGATTCAACAAATTTGCCGTCCTACCTTAAGTAGCACTACTAGTATATGGTATGGAAGAGTTAGCGTGTGGGGGATAGGCATTGGTAGTGGGGGGTCCTTGGCAAATCTGGGCTAGTTTTGCACTAAGAAAACTAGTAACTAGTTTTAAGGCTCACTCGAGAGATAAATACACTACGACTAAGGCTGACTGGAGTTTAGCGTGGTCAACTGTAAGTCTACTGTCCCTAGTTTACTTCGAGAGGTCTTACTTCTGGTCGTATCTCACGGTGAGATTGGTAGGTGTCTCGGCTACTTTGGGCCTTCCGGGAGGCCTTTACGCTATAAGACCAAACTAATCCCAATTCCTGCGAATACCTAGGCAATATCTATCACCTAGACTGTCTCAGAGAAAGTCCACTGTCTAGACAGTTCACATTCAATTTGCCTCCCCACCCCCAAGACAAATGTATTCGCTTGTTCCACGGATCGCGCCATGTCCCCGCAACGTGACCCCGCTTGGCAAATGACAGCAGATAAGACCCCCCAGGAACACATATCGTAGTGGGGGGAAGGCAAAAGAGATCGGGAAAATGGAGAAGGGAATAAGAGGAAGAGCAGCGGAAGTCTGGACCATTTGAGGACTTGTACAGTATGGTGTTCGGGGCGTCGTCAGCCGATGGGGTCGTGTGCCACCACGACCACCTCGACCACACGATGACCCAGTCCCAGTGGGTGTGTATGTGCGTTATTTTTCTAGAAAGGTGACCCTCTCAACGATTGTCCGAGGTCCCATTTATTAACTGGGCCCATTTGTTTGATACATCTGGTACATCCAATTGTAACATAGTTCATACCCTGTAAACCTGAGTAAAAGTGAATGCCAATGTACTTACTGTATTCACTTGTACCTGGCTGTTGGAATGTTCTTACTGGGAAGTACCTAAGTACCCTCCTTCTACTTGGTAACATTGTTGCCCTCCGCTTCCTTCTTTCTTTTCTTATCACCACTCTATTCTTTTTCTTTTCCCTTTTTCTTCTCCTTCTTCTTCCACCACCTCCTCTCTCCCTTGACATACTTCTACTTGTTCCTGTCTTCCTTTTCCCGGACTCTCCCGGCTTCTTTCACTTCAAGCCAGTCGTTGTTCCGGTGGCCCAAGTCGGTGAGTGCCACGGTTGAGTGGCCGTGGGCCCCCGAGTTCCAGCTCGTTCCGCGTCGTTGAACGTCTTCGTTTCCTTTTGATTTCCTGCTGTCCTGGAGACAACAGACTTACCCCTCCTACCGCGACCGAGTTGACAATCACGAATCTGCACCACTATGACCATCTAGTTGCGGGCGGAATATCTGGCGCTCCTCCTTCGGTTCCTTTCCTGCACCGTGCAGCTGCAGTTTTCTTTGTTCACTGCGTGATTATCTATCTATCTACTACTTCTGTCCTCCCCGGTTTCCAACCATGACCACCCTCGTCGCCGACGAAATTATGGCTTCCCCCGAAATTACGCCTGTCTCTCCAGCGTCCTCGACCGGTCAAATTCCACTTGATCAACCGCCGAAATTAAAGGGTCGCAAGAAATTATTGCAGAATCTCCAACGCATATCGTCCAGCCCGACGTTGACCCGCCGCGGCCGATCTGCATCTACCCGTTATCGGCGGGACCACAAGGCTTCCTTATCGTGTGTTTCGTTATCGTCCACTGCATACTCCCCGTGTCTGGGCAATGGAAGCACGTCGCAATTTGACGGTGGTCTCAATCCCCGACCGGCCACTCCGGGCTGTGCTGGTCCCTCGGGCGATGCCCAAGGGATCAACAATCGAATTCGCGTGGTTGGCACCGATTCCCCTCACGCCTCGCAACCCCGGACCATTCCCTTGCCATCCGACGTAAGGCCTGCCTCGCGAGGCTCGCCCCGCAGTTTGACCCCAGACGGTGTGAAAGAGGAGACAGAGGAGCTATTTGTAGAGCCACAGCCAGTCAGACAGCAGGACTATTGGGGTGAACTCCCCCAAGAATTGAAGGTCGAGATTTTTCGATATCTTGATCCTCGCGAAGTAATCCGTTGCTCCGCTGTGTCGAAATCATGGAATAAAATGTGTTTCGACGGGCAGCTATGGTCCAAGGTTGACACGACAGAGTTTTACCAGCGGATTCCGGGAGATGTCCTGGTGAAACTCATTACATCAGGTGGTCCTTTTGTTCGAGATCTCAATCTTAGAGGATGTGCTCAGATGCGAGATCAGTGGTCTTTGGAAGGGGAACGCATCTCCAACTTGTGCCGGAACGTGGTCAACTTTTCCCTCGAAGGCTGTCGCATCGACAGGATTTCGATGCACCATTTCATCACTCGTAACCCGTGTCTGAGATACATCAACATTTCGGGTTTGACAAGTGTAACTAACCATGCGATGAGGGTCATCGCGCAGTCTTGCCCACAGCTCGAAATTCTCAATATCTCTTTCTGCAAGCACATCAAAACCTCGGCGCTCCTTGAGGTAGTAAAGGCCTGTGAGAAACTTCTGGATCTTCGTGCGAGCGAAATACAAGGCTTTGACGATGAAGAGTTCATGCTCGCTCTGCATGAGCGAAACAATTTGGAACGCTTGGTCATGAGTCGCACTGATCTGAACGATGAGAGTTTGAAAGTCCTGATTCATGGTACCAACCCAAAAATGGATCTTCTCACAGATAGACCGATTGTTCCTCCTCGTCGTTTCCGCCATCTCGATATTCACCATTGCAACGAAGTGACCGACAGTGGACTTGCAAGTCTTGCGCACAACGTCCCCAACCTGGAGGGCTTGCAAGTTTCGCAGTGTCCCGAACTGACCGACGACTCTATCATTGATGTGATTCGCACAACGCCTAAGCTCACACACCTGGAATTGGAGGATCTAGAAAACCTCACTAACATGACCCTGGTTGAGCTTGCCAAGTCAGCTCCCATGCTCGAGCACTTGAACATCAGTTACTGCGAAAGCCTTGGTGACACCGGTATGCTGCAAGTAATGAAGAATTGCCCGAAGCTGCGCTCCGTCGAGATGGACAACACGCGAGTGTCAGACCTTACCCTCATGGAAGCTAGCTACCGGGTGCGGAAGCGTGGCTACGGTGAAGAGATTCCTAAGGTTGGACTACGGCTCGTCGTCTTTGATTGTGCCAACGTTACCTGGGCGGGCGTCAGGGAGGTTCTTTCGAGCAACGCGTACCTTCCCCGAACTCGCAAGCCAGCTTCGACTGTCGTCACAGTCACTCAAACCTCGGAAGAAGATTCGTCCCCGGCAACTACCACCTTTGTCACTCCCAGTTCGACTCCACCCCCAGTGGCCACCTACCCTAGCGAAATTATCCAACTCAAGTGCTTCTATGGTTGGCAAATGACAGTCGATGAGCACACCAAGCGCGTCAAGCGTGGTGATCTACTTGCAGCTAGTCGTTTAGACCGCAAGTGGACCGACTACATGATGGCCACGGAAGAGGCTGGCGCAGTTGGCGCAGGCGCTCGACGAAGGAGACGGCGGGCCCGGGAAGCGGAAAGATTGTACAATGCCGATGACTCTGAAGAAGAAAGTTATGGCATTGGCTTGTCTGCTCTGGGCGGCCGACGTCGTCGTGCTCAAAGTGGTGGCTGCAGAGTGATGTAATGCTATGTACCCAGCTAGGGAACACCATCGCATCGCCGTGAGCCGTGACCACTTCTTTGCTCCTTTCTTTATTTTTTTTCCTCCTGCGATTAACGATGCCGGCGCGGGATCGCTGGTTATTATGATGAAATTCAAATCTTACGAGACATGCATGAGATGATTTCACGATGGGTTCTGTTTCTTGATGGAACGTTCTTGTCTTTCTACACTTCCTAAGTGTTCCTATGATTATTTTTTCCCCACTGGCTTGTTATCTATCCTTTCTCGGCGGTTTACACTTATGTTCCCCATTTCGATTCTCTTTAGCATACTAGAATGGCGAGCACATCGGAGTTTTGATTTTTTTTCCCCCTTCTTGGCTCTAGTCTGCGCGATATCTTTTTTTTTTTCTTTCTAAATTCAAATCCCCACTTAGCAAACGTACAGTATTTCTACCATGGCACTATGATTGAGGATATTTTGATAGTTGGTTGCGTTTCATGCAATGCTAAACGGGATATCAAGTAGTAGATAGGGAAAATATAAACAAGAACCGTATGATGGTGTCACTCGAAGAAACCACCATCGCTGTCGTCGCCATCGGCAGGAGCCACAGCATGATGGCCCTTGCCCTGCACCCGTTGATGTTCGCGTTGACCCAACTTGTCGCGCTTGTCGGCACGTCGTTCCCTCCTTGAAGCAAACTTTGGCTCCGATTCCTCCTCTGTCTTCAACGTCTGCTTTGTTGTCTGCTTCGTCTTGTTCTTCTCTGTGCCGACCTTCGGCTTCTTAGCCGGAGCTGCAGCCGGCTTAGGGGCCGGCTTAGCGACTGGTTTGCCATCGGCTCCAATATTCAGCTTGCCCTCGCGGAGTAAACCAAGGGTCTTCTCTTCCATGCATTTCTCGACAACGGACCAAAGAGCCGGCTTTTCTCCTTCAGGCTGTTGCTTTTTGTCTTTATTATCAGGCTCGGTCTCCGACTCTGCCTCTGCATCCTCCGAGCTTTTACCCTTCGACTTGGGATAGAGCGAGATGTACTTTTCGGTGAGGGGGTAGTAGATGGTGTAATTGAGATTGACTTCGGCTTCATGAATCTTGCGTTCGAGAGATTTCTTCTTCTTGGCATCAAGGTTCTCATCTTTTTCGTGACGGCGGAGGCGGCTTAATTGTTTATTGGCTGTCTTCCGGTCTAGGAAGAAGTAAGAGTCGTTAGTGATCCTGGACACACATGGTGGACGGCTTCGGGGGGTTTCATATAACATACCGAGGAATCGTACAAAGTGGTACTTGCTGATCATAGAAGACCGTTCTCGTCGTGCTGTCTCTTCGGCGAGATCTTCCTCGTAACCTGCCAATGCACGCTCCTGTACAATACGAGCATCGGCCGGCAGGCTCTGCTTATTGAGAAGGCGTTTCACATCCCGAATACGCTTCTTAAGCTCATTGATAGATGGATATTCCTTTTCCTCCCGTGGCACAGATTTACCCTTGGGCTTGTTTGCTGACTTAGACTTGGACGGCATTTCATCTTCACTGCCAGAGTTATCAAATTGTGCCTCTTCTTCGTCGCTGTCTGCAGGCTTTCGATTTTGCTTTTTCCGGGGGGCGGCAGCATCTTCGGGGCCGTCACGGCCTTTGCGTTTTGAGGAGCTGCGATCGCGGCGAATATCTGAAGACATTGTGGAAGTGTTGACCAAGATGTAGCAGAAACCCACTCCGACTCACTCGCAAAAAAAAAGTAGATCCGCGCGAAGCTCGGACTTTCCTTACCGCCTGATCTTCCGCTGTCAGGACCGCTTTTTCTGCTGACTCAGCTAGTTGAGAGTACAATGGATGCCTACTTACTGCCCTAATGAGACAAGAGTATTCTTGTGGATTCAGCAATATAGAAAAAGGGAGTCCACACTATTTATTTCACCTGGTCGATTCTCTCAGGTACTGTTATCAATTAATTTGGCGGATCGCAGGTATACTTACAGATAGCTCGGCATCGCTTAATTATTTCACCGAGATATTTCTGCCTGAACATCAAGGAGCCCACTTTTGATTCCCCCCAGATCGGGCAGCCAATGAACGCCTGGCCGGTTCGCATGACGATAATGCCGCGTCCCTCGTCCCCCTCACGGCCAGCTATATTCTGCCCTCGCTTGCTCCTCCTATTGCGCTACAAATCACTGACTCGAGGCTCCGGCCTCCTAGAACGCTTGATTGTCGAATCCTGAATGAGACTCCAGCAACACAATGGAGTCCGCAATTCGATGGTCTCCGAGCTCAACTGCAGCGGAGCAGCGGTTCCTCTCTGTCGACGTGACAGGCAAAGCATTTCGTCTCTGTAGGGTCGCAGGTTTTGATGGCAAGAATATACACCATGAAGTCATCTCGACCTTGAACAATACTCCTTCTTTCCGCGCCTTCGATTGGTCCACCTCTAACGAGAACCTCATTGCTGTCGGCCAATCGTCTGGCGAGGCTACAATCCTGCGACTTGACGCAGACCCCAAAGAGTCACTATCATTTCCTGTTCGCAACCAGCGGTATTGCAATGCGGTCGCCTTTAGTACACATGGGCTGGTGGCATCAGGTCTAGATCGTGTACGCAACGATTTCTGTCTGAACATTTGGGATGTCAATCAGCGGCTGGGTCCTTCGGGGGGAAGCAGAGGTTTCCCTGAACCTCTCAGGAAATTAGCCAGCTCAGAGCCCATTACTAGCATCAAATTCTTCCGGGATCAACCAGACACATTAGTCACGGGAGTGAAGGGACAATTCGTTCGGATCTATGACCTTCGTGGTTAGTATTCCCCGTGGATGGGATGTCGTGGGAATACAGATGGCCATACTAACTCTATTTTCTGATACAGAGGGACCGGGAAACCCGTCATTGCAGTTCCCAACTCGCTGCGTCCATAATCTGGCAATCGACTGGCTCGATGAAAACTATGTCGCCTCATGCACAACTTCAAATGAAAGTACTATCAGCGTATGGGATCGACGTGTCGGAACTAGAATGACATCCCCATCGGTTGGCTCATCAACAAGCAACCCGGAATCAAACCAGACTGTGGCTTCGCTTCAGTTCAAGAACGTCTTCAACCCCAAGGCATCCATATGGAGCCTACGATTCTCCAAAACCAATCGCGGCTGTCTGGGTGCGCTATCCAATACCGGTCACTTCAAAACCTTCGATATTGCGAAGGATCACCTATCCGAAGAATTTCGTTCATCGATTGATGAGACCTTAGGTCAGGGTTCTTTCAAGAACTACGCTGAGCCAGTCTATACAAAACACGTGCGAGATGTATGTATGCCGTTTGATCATCCAACCAGAGGTAGTAAAGAGAAGGATCGAGTTGTGTCTTTTGATTTCTTGAATTTCAGTTTCTGCTCGCAGCCTAGTGCCATTGGACTAGATGGAAACGGCCAGCCTCAAATATTCACCGGCCGCCAACCATGTCCACCCATTGCTGTATCTTCTCAGGGCGTTTTGGCTTGTGGTGTCCCGACTGGTGATCGTGCAGATTTCAGAACCATCCATCCTCTCTCTGAACATATATCGCCTGCATCCGAGCTTGTCAAGGGCATTCGTGTTCGCGTCTTATCGAGCTCAGTGGATTCATCGAATTCCAGACTTCTCACCAACGAGCCAATCTCAAGTCGAGAAAGTCGAGAGCGGGAGCTGTCACTTGGTACGCTGGGGACTCTTCTAACTGCAAAAGAGGCATTGACTCTGTCCACGCTCAATCAGTACCGTGCGAAGGAAGGCTACCTTTTTGATGAGGGTCGGAACCAGAATATTGTGGCAGATGACTCTGCTCTACAGGACTTGTGGGCCTGGGTGAAAAGTAGGTCGTTGATTTCATGACAACTTGTTGAAATATTCTAACTTGCTTCTTAGGGGCTCGCGCCGATTCTTCAGGAACAGCGATGGTGACCAATGGGGTCGACATGAATTACATAGGCGTCAGCAGTATCTGGGCCAATGATCTAGGTGCGTATACAATTTATATTCAATACGAGCAGCATAACTGACAGTACGATAGGTGATGGATTTGAGCGGCGTCGCAGCTCAGCCTCTGATAAACCAAAAGAGATGATCAAACAACTTGTTGATCATCTCAATCTTCCAGAGATCAAGGGCTGTGAAACGGCGTTCCCGGAGCACCGCCGCCTCTCCCTCCGTCTCTGCGGGGCGGCACAGTCATATAAAGAACTCGAAGATTCTGTCAAAAATCTCTCTGCGGAGAATCAGCACACCAAGGCTGCCGCTTTGGCTATGTTCCAGGATGAGCCCAAGTTAGCATATCTTGGGCTGCGTAGCAACCAACCTACGCAAGCTCATAAACTATTGGCGATGGCAATTGCAGGCGCTGGTGGGGCCGCAAAAGGCGACAGCAGCACCGATTGGGAAGAGACATGTGCGGAGATTTCTACGGAGCTAACTGATCCATACTCACGCGCAATCCTTGCTTTCGTCAGCAAGGGTGACTGGCACGCAGTCATCAAGGAGACTACACTGCCTTTGAAGTATCGGATCGAAGTTGCACTTCGCTGGTTACCCGATGATGAGTTGACTAGCTATTTGAAAGAGGCCACTGAAGAAGCAGTCAAAGAGGGTGATGTAGAAGGCGTTGTTCTCACGGGACTAGGTCATCAGGCCATTGATTTGTTCCAGTCATATATTGACAAGTTCAACGATGTCCAGACACCAGTTTTGGCCATGAGTTATACTGTTCCCCGAATTATAAGCAACGAGAAATACATTGCCCGGTTCGAAGCCTGGCGCGAGACCTATCGGCGATCGTTAAATTCTTGGAAGCTCCAACTGGAACGTGCTCGTTTCGATGTTAACTCTCGTCGCTTTGCGACAACGGCAGATGGGCGCAACCTTGTTTCTCCGCCACCGCAGCAAGTTAGTCTGACCTGCAACTACTGCACACGCCCACTTACCCAGCATGATGCATCATCCCAAATCTCTCCCTCGGCCACGGGAGAGACAGTACACCCCACCGTCGGCAACCCACTTGGCCCTGGCGCCTTATCAGGAACAGTTTGTCCTCGTTGTGGTCGACATATGCCTCGTTGCGGTGTTTGCAATCTCTGGCTTGGATCACCAGATCCAATGTCCCGCTCCGGCATCGCCGCTGAAGCTGAGACTGGCAATCGCAAACCTAGCCAGACCGAAATAATGCGGCGGTTTGTTGTTTTCTGCATCAACTGTAACCATGGGTTCCACGCACACCACGCCCATGACTGGTTCTTACGGCATCGAGTATGTCCCGTTGCTGAGTGTAACTGCATCTGCGATCGTTGAGATTTTTTTTGGGCATTTTTTGGCAACCCTTTTGGGAGGGGGTGTCCGTTTGTTTTACGGGTCGGTTCTGTTGCACCTGATTCGACTAGTTATATCATGGAGTATGTGTGCAGATTCTTTAGAAAAGGGCCGAGGAGTTAATTCTTGTCTTTGATGCCCGATACCCGATACCCAATTATTAGCATGTATATTTAAACAATGTGTTTTTGGAAATATCGAGTTTCACATTTGAGAGCTCTCTTTCTGCGGCAGCCTCTGACATGCCGTACGTGACGTAGACAACAACTAGATACTTAGTAGCTATTAGCTGCCTTAGTTGGAATGACTCGGAGAGAGTCATTGTGATGATATACTAGTCTTTCCTATTGAGGACTCCGAAATTTGGGGGAAAGTGACGAATGGATCGATCATCTATGACTCAGTCCAGTCACTGTGAAGTTTTAGAAGGACCTCCTTCCGTTTGTGTCGGACCGCCGCACGGCTGCCCCGCCAGAACTCGAACATTTTCAATTAAAGCTCCAAAGCTCCACAACTTACTCGGACATCCTCAGTTCCACGCGCGCGTTTCATTGCAGATTTTAAATTTTTACTTCGAGAATCTCGCGTGAGAATCTTACTATGCCAGACCATCAGCCAAGGGACAAGGGTAAGCGAGGCCGCGGCGGGTCACAGTCTCGAGAGGTGCAGATCTCCAAGGCTATGAGCTTGCTTTTGCGACATGCTGCTGAGAAAGAGGGCTTGAAGATGAATGATCAGGGATACGCAAATGTAGCAGATGTGGTATGCTCGCTCCCATCTAGAAGTCACTATATTTAAATTCCCTAAGCCTTCTTCCTCACTAATTATCTCTCATTCAGCTACAATGGAGAAAGCTCAAGTCCATCAAAGTCGCCTTCGACGAAGTTCGGCACGCCGTAGGCTCTTCGGACAAGAAAAGATTTGCTCTCCTACATATTCCATCGGCCCAGCCGACTGCGACAACGACAACGGCCACGACTGTCCCCACTACAAAGCCAGGGTCTGAACACGAGGACGCGCAACCCCCAGCTGAGGATGCTCAGCCTTCAACCTCGACTTCGATCCTCCAGGCCCCCGTATCAACTGAGGAACAGCAAAATGCAACGGAACAAGCCTTGTCCGTTACTGATCCTAACCCCTCCAATTACCTTATTCGTGCCACCCAAGGACACAGCATCAAAAGCGTGGACGCGGCATCTTTCCTTGAGCCTCTGTCGCTAGATGATGAGTCCAAACTTCCAAATACCGTTGTTCACGGTACATTTTATGGTGCATGGTCGGCTATACTGCAGTCAGGCGGGCTGCAATGTATGAATCGTAATCACGTTCACTTTGCGACAGGACCATCCCTGGAGTCCGTCCTCGGGGCGCAGCAAGATGCAGCTACACCGGCGAAAGGCGAAAAGAAGGTCATTTCAGGAATGCGAGGAGATGCACAGATCCTGATCTATCTTGACCTCCGCAAGGCTCTCGCAGCGGGCTGCCCTTTTTGGCGCAGTGAGAATGATGTCATTTTGAGTGAGGGTCTTCCTGTTCAGGATGGCCAAAAGGATGTTAATGGACAACCGAAAAAGGTTGTTCCGGTCGATTTCTTTGATGTGGTTGTTGAGCGCAAGGAAGGACTTGGGAAAATCTGGGAACAAGGAAAGACTTTGCAAGAGTTGCCAGCGCATTTAGCTAAAAAGAAGACTCCCAAGGGGAAGCGGTGATCGATACCTACGCCGAAGCTTCAAATCATGATGAGTATAAGTACTATGCAATACTAGTAAAATCAGTATTGGATGGAATAACTACATGAGATGAGCCGAGACAGTTCAAAATGACAAAAAATAATAATGATAACAAAACAAAAGTCACATTCATTGTATCCAAAGCTGTACTAGATTACGACGCAGCTTACTTACGTCCCTTTTGAATTCGATATTTCTCATGATTGGCCACTTCGATTAAATCTAACTATAGACATCTGAGAGATTGGTACAGCCCGGCTATGATTTAGAGCCAGCACATTGGAAATGTCATCGCCTGAGCCTCATGCGGGGGTCATGGCCACTTTAGTGCAGTCAATGATAGGTAGATCGGCCTTGTGTGGGGAAAAGACGAGCGAATTGCGGGGGAGCAGCGATGCAATGCATTGCCAGCAACTTTTGGGCCTTACAAGGATCGCCTGATGCCAAGCACAGATCATATTAGTAAAGAAAGAATTAAAAAAGAAACCCATCAAAATAATGGAGAGGAAGGCTCCGAATAATCCGAGAGATGTCTCTGGCACGCCTGAACCAGTCTCCTGGTACCGTGGGAGATGACCGCTTCGTTCCGAGTTCTGTACAATTTTGTAGACAATACCTCACCTCGTGACTGGATTACTGGATGGTAGACTATTATTAGTGACTGCCAACTATGGTACCGCCTTGGAACTTACTCAGGCCACCGTCTGAGGCTTGCATCTCTATACTGACATGTAGCTCTATGTGGTAGTTGGTATGACTTCTCACTGTGTTGGCTCAAGACTCAGCCTCTTGATGAAGCCTTGGTTATTGTTGCCATAGGCTGGTAGTTCTAAGACACCCCCAGAATACTCTACATCTCAACGTCATCGAATTCGTATTTTGTTCTTTTTTTTTGGTAAGCCCTTCAATCTCCATAACTAACTTGTCGGGTAGTAAACAGCTGCATCATGAGCGATGTCCGCCAAATGAAACTATATAAGGGTCGATGAACTTCCTGCAAATTTATCATTCAGAATCACAAGAAACAACAACAGCATCTATCTATCTATCTATCTACTTCTAAATTTCATCCTTTTCATCTTTCAAAATGAAGTTCTCCGAGATCATCACCCTCTCCGCTGCCCTCGCTACCTCCGCTAGCGCCAGCCCTACAAAGCGATCTATCGTTCCTGAGTCCGCCGATATCACCTTCATCGCTGCCGATACTTCCTTCACTCAGAACTTCCCTACTGATGGCTCCGTTGTCGATATCAGTAATTAATCACTCTACCTTCTATCGTGGTATAACTGATACTAATAATATCAACAGCCAATGTTCTGAGCGTCTCGTCCATTTCTTCCAGCACCAACGGCATCACCTGCACCTTCAATGGTGTTGACAACAGTGTGACCTCGCTGAGCGGATCTGAGACTGTCGATGTTGGTCCTCCTCAGACCCAAGTCTCTGGACACTGCAGCAAGCTGTGGCGTCGTAACGCTCAGCCCCAGCGTCGCAGCACTGTCTCTGTCACATTCGAAGGTGCTGCCGATACAGAGTTCCAGCAGTACTTCCCCACTGACGGCACTCCTACTAAGATCTGTATGTCCTTCGAATATTCATGTACCGTTGATAAGTGGTCAGAATACTAACGAACGGGAATAGGGAACCCTTTGAGCATCTCTCACATTCATATTGAGGATGCCGGTGTATCCTGCACTTTCAAGGGTGTTGACGACTCCGTTACCTCTCTCACTGGACCTGCCACTGTTGATGTTGGCCCTCCTCAGACTCAGATCGAGGGAACTTGCACTGCCTAAATTTCTTTACAAAGGAATCTTTTCTCTCTCGCGACGCACGACTTTTTAACATATGCTTCTGCTTTTCCGGAGAGGGTTATATCTAGAAATGATAAAATAGACCTTGGTGATAGTTGAGGGTATAGGTGAAGAAGATGGAGGAGGCTAAGTTTATAGCGATGGTTACAAATTTGTTGATAGCCAGGGAAGATTGCCAGAAGCATTATAGAGCTTCGACCACTCCTTAATACTGCTAATGTGAATTTATTACTGAATATCAATTGGTCATTTGATTTTATTTGATGCATTTGTTTTCTATTCGATAGTATCCAATATATTCGTACTCTACCTAGAGGGTAGTTATGCTGGGTAGCATTGTATGTTGGGTAAGATTATACTAGCAGCCCTGCTAGTATGATCTTCTCGGAAGCGAGTTTCCGGGTAAGAGTATATCAATTATTTCCTATCAAAGTCTTGGGATTTTCATTAGGCAACTTTAAATAAATTTACCTGAGAATTAGGACTAATGGCATTATACTAATCTGCCCAAAGTAGCATACTGGGTATAGTAGATTAGGGTGCTACTTAGTTGTAAGTATTCTGTACTTACATCCGATTGCGGGGATCGGAAGCGTACTTCAGCCAAGGCCCTCCCCGATCCGAAAGCCTTCCAGACCCGACTACCCCGACCGTCCATCAGCATCCGACGTCGACCAACCCAATCATGCCATCAGCGCCATGGTTATGCGGGGTCGTCTTCGAATAAGCATCCATTTGTTGGTCAACCACCTCGGGGAAACCCAGTGCTGACGATCCGTGATTGCCGCTTAAGCAACCAAAAAAAATAATAATCCACCCCCGTCGGATCAGGTGCGAGCAATAAGGCACTGACTCCATATATAACCTTTCGCGGGGACGTTTCTCTTGTCGCGATTTGACCCTGCGAAGTTGCTCGTCTCAAATATCACCACCTAATTATTACCCTAATACTTATATACTCCAAAATGGCGGCACACCGATTCGACCCCAACTTCACTGACAATGTCATCGGCGCAATGGGTCCAAAGACCTCGCCGCGTCTGCGCCAACTGATGACCGGTCTCATTCAGCATGTCCATGATTTTGCGCGCGAGAACGAGCTCACCGTCGACGAGTGGATGGCCGGTGTGAAGATGCTTAACTGGGCGGGTCAAATGAGTGATGACAAGCGAAATGAGGGGCAGCTGGTTTGCGATGTGATCGGATTGGAATCGTAAGCTATATCCAGAACAAGCGGGTGCGGGGGACTTTAGTACTGACTCGAATCGCAGTCTCGTGGATGAGATTACATTTAAACTTGCCGATGAAGCCAAAGATGCGCCCACCGCGACCGCCATTCTGGGCCCGTTCTTCCGCGCCGATACCCCATACCGTGAGAATGGTGCCGATATTGTGGTCACCAAGCCTAAGGACGCCGAGATGGCTTTCATGCAGGGCCAAGTCATGGACTTTGAGACCAAGAAGCCGCTCGTTGGCGCCACAGTCGAAGTGTGGCAAGCTTCTACAAATGGTCTTTATGAGCAACAAGATGACAACCAGGTTGAATTCAATTTGCGTGGCAAGTTTAAGACCGATGCCGATGGTCGTTATTACTTCTACTGCTTGCGGCCGACGCCTTATCCCGTTCCCGACGATGGTAAGAAGATCCCCAATCGATGTGAGATTACTATGTAGACAATGGACTAATTTGCTCGTCCAGGCCCTGCTGGCAAGATGCTTCAACTAATGGATCGTCACCCTTTCCGCCCTGCTCATATCCACATTATTGTAAGTTTCTGCGTTGTTCAAAACATAGGGTTGATCATGCAATGCACGAAACTAACTGTTGAATAGGCTACCTACGACGGTTATCGCCCCTTGACAACTCAGATCTTCGACCGCAAGGACAAGTACCTAGACAATGACTCTGTATTCGCCGTCAAGGACTCCTTAGTCGTGGACTTCATCGAGCGTAAGAATGACCCTCAAGCTGGTCTTGAGCTCAACTACGACGTTAAGCTCGTGAAGGACGCATGAAAAGAGCATGGCGCATATTTGTTTTCAACTCTTGTAATTCCTATATGAAAGCGTTCTCCGTACATTTTTGAAATAAGATTCTGGAAATATTATCTTAAAATATTTTTTTTCAATCTTTTGCAGGTTGATATGCATCGAAATCATGTTGTCATTGACTATCGTATAAAGTCTCTTCTCTTTCTCAGATTAAACAGAAATATCACCCGCAAACTTCGCGATCAATTTACCAACTTCGTCGCCGGCCTCAATACAATGCCAATGCCCAACACCTGCCAGCACCTCGAGGGACTTGCTTTCGCTGGAGACATAATCAAAGATGTGCCGGCATCCTTCCATAGACGCCGACTTATCTTCCTCACCAGCAATGAGCAAGAAGGGTGCATGGATAGCAGAATAATCAGAGGGCTGTGCCGATGCAATGGCACGACAGAGTGCAGCATAACCCTTAGGATCCTGGCCTGACAGCAACTCTCGGATAAATGCCTTCTGAAGCGAGGTGCTGCGAGACCCGACGGCAGCGAAAGGAATGGTATTAGCCATTGGCTCCATACCAGCTGTTAAATGAAAACGAATTTAGTATCTTCTATAGCGTAAAGACTAGAGCCAGGTATGATTTAAGCTTACCCTCCAAAACCGTCTCGGCCCTCTTGCCCATCACCGTAACGAGCATCTCTGACGGGTGTGTTGGCCCAATAGCAACAACGCCCTGAACACGATCCGCGAACCGCGAGCCAAGCTCTGTTACTACCAGTCCGCCCATTGAGTGTCCAACGACAATGGCTTTAGGGACTCTTAGCGCGTCCAGCACGCCGATGACATCGTCAGCGATCCCCGGGATCGAGACCGGGTCATTAGTAAAAGTTGATCGAGCAGCGCCATAAGTATCGACCGTGATGCAGCGGTGTTTCTCCGTCAAGTGAGGTATGACTGGGAAGTAATAATTCTGCGAAGATCCCAATCCATGAATAAAGACGAAAGTGTGGCCGTTGGCTGGGGCACCGTCAGGGTGGGAATCGGCATAGTTGAGGCGGTGGGAGTTGGCTTGTACGAAAGGCATTTTTTTCGGTAATTTCCCAAAAGTCTGAAAGGTGTACAGAAGGTTGATTGATGAAAGTCCGTTTTTGTGTTTCCTAGACTGAAGGCTGGAGAGTTGAAGAAAAGTTTGAAGTTCGAAAATCGATCTATAGATTCGAAGTGGCTATTAGGGAGAAGTGCTGTGGCGTCATAGCAGGGAAACGACTGCTTAGGAACTTTCCTTTTTGTTTCTCCTTTACTTTTTAGCAGAACAGAACCCACAGTATCCGTCGGAATCGACTAATTCTGATAAGCTCCAGCTACAGCAATAGCAACAGCTACCCCAATCCCCCGCCAGGAATGAATCCGAAGGAGGGGCACTTCAATGCGGCATCCGAGTGGCGGGTCCGCCTCTCCCGACCGTCGGCTGGCGTCCGATCTCTAATTTAAGAGGCGCCGGTGTTCGGGTGTCACTATCTTTTGCGGTGATTTATAAGGCGCGTGGTTATTTTATTGGAAAATTAAGATAAAATCGGTTTTACGGATATAGTTGTATAACGGCAGGGAGAAAAAGGGTATCAATTTTTAGCTCTTATTCAACGCCATGACACAAAACGCTAAATGCAGTCACAAAAAAATAAGAAAGGTCTAGAAAGCTATGTTATTCACCAGGAAACAACTGATGAGCAACTTTATAAGACAGATGGACCATGTACCAAAAAAAGCCAATTCTAGTGTTCTTGCGTCGTGACCAAGGGCGCAATAAAATGATGATCATTACGTCCAAACCAACTAGAAAATCTCGCCGAATGAATCGCCACATCCACGGGCGTAGACTTCTTCGAGATAGTCCGCTGTATCGTCTTGGAATGACCCACTAGCTGAAGGGATAGGGTTCGTTATAGGCCTGGGGCAGCCGCTTGATGCTGGATGTAGGACGAGAGCAGGTTTGGATGGTGGATTGTCTTCCGTGCCAGGATGGAGGCAAGGCGTCTCTACCACAGCTTCTGCTGCTTTCAAAATGTCCTCATCGTCAAATGCTGAGCAGTCTGAGAATTCATCATCGTCCCGGTCAGAACATAATGCCAAGGACTCGTTGCTCGTATCATTTGTGATCCCTGTGGGTGCACTCTCTTGTAAGATGCCTGCATCTTGGGCACAAAATAGATCTCGTTCCAATTCTTCATCCAAGTCGTCAAAAAAGTCGGTATCTTCGTCATTTTCATCTTTCTCAATACCTGCGCCATATTTGTCACTTTCTTGGAAGACGACTGCCTTTTTGTTGGACAAATCGGCTTCCAATTTGTCGTCCTCTGCGAAATATTCATCGTTCTTGTTATGGTCTACCAAGTGTTGTGGAGAGGACAGTTTGAACTCTGATTGTTCTTTATTTGCGCCATCTTCAGTGTGTTCCTCGGGGATCACTGCCTCTTGAAGACAGAACAGATCGCTTTCAAATTCCTCGTCTAAATCGTCCGGCCCATCCGACTCAACCTCAGTATCTCCTTCCGCACTGTCAATATTGGCGTCAGGCTTATCTTGTACTGTTTGGGGCTCTGGATTGGGCGGAGGTTGTCTAGCAAGGCCTAGAAAATTCGAAAGAAGTGGCTGACTTGAGGAAACTTTGCGTGCACTAGGATCTGGTAGGCCAAGTCGCTTCCTCTCCCGTTCCTGCTCATCCTTCTTTTTCTTGTTCGCAATGCGCTTCCTTTCCTTATCTCGTATACTTTTCGCACGGCGATCGAGTTCCTCTTCGCGTTCGATTCGTTTGAGCTCAGCAGCGGTAAACCGGAATTGTTTGTTGCTGCGCTGATACCGGCGCCGCACGGTGCTGGATTTCTCAATAACGATACGCCGCGGCTCGTCCGTCATTTTGGAGGCAACCGTTACGGCGACTGCCGACCGATTCCCCAGTCATGAGGGATGGGCTGGGTTCTTTGAAGGTTGTTGTTGGAGTTTGGTGTTTTTGCGGGTTTCGGGGGTTGCTGGTCGGCGGGGATAACGTTCCGCCGAAATCAACAAACTGCCCGTTTGAGCGGCGCTCGCCCGCGTTTACAAGACAAGAGTTGTCTCTGATAATATAGAAAATTCAACCATTGGAAGATGGGGGGAATGCTTCATTGCATGATGTTACTAATATCTACTTTTCGAAGTTACACTAGATCTTGCAATCGCGAACTGGATCCCAGCACACGGGTGCATACTCATCCAGTTTCAGACTGGCCATGTCCTCCGCCGACAAAGTGAAATCAAAGACTTGCGAGTTTTCCTCGATACGCGAGTCGGTGACAGATTTGGGGAGGGGAACATAACCCTATTTCCGATTATTAGTCTACTGCTCTTGATCCGATCAAGTATTATCATCACATACCTTCTGCAGGCTCCAGCGAATCAGAATCTGAGCTGGAGACTTCCCGTGCTTCTGTGATAGCTTCTGGAGAACCGGTTCCTTCATGCGAGTACCCTGGACAAGGGGCGAGTATGCCTCGACGATGACATTACGCTCCCGCAGCCACTGAGCGACATCCTCGCGCGGGCACCAAGGGTGAATCTCGTACTGGCCAACGGCAATTTGACCGCCACCGCCATTCTTGATGTACTCCTCCAACTCCTCCAGCTGCTTAACGCCAAAGTTTGAGACACCGATGGAACGGATATGGCCTGCCTTTTGGGCCTCAACCAGAGCACGCCATGTACCCAGGCGCGCTTCCTTGCCGCCGTAGGGCGCGTGAATCAAGACCCTGGGAGCATTAGTACATGGGTATTCGCAGACCAGGGAACATTTATGAGGTCTAGTCTGTCATACAAGTCAATGTAGCCAAGGTTAGCGGCAGCAATGCTTTCAGAAATAGCTTGCTTCGCGTTCTCGTAGCCCATCATAGTGCGGGGAACCTTGGTAGTGTAAAAGATCTGCGAGCGATCAATTCCGGATTTGCGGATAGCAGCGGCGCTTTCGACTTCATTCTGGTAGACCTTGGCGCTGTCGACCTAATAGCAGGAGTCAGTTGCGACACAATCGACGTTTCTTCTCAGCCTTGGCCGGATACCCACATGGCGGTACCCCAGTTCCAAAGCCTTGAGAGTCACTCGTTCCGTGACATCGGCAGGTCTGTTTAGTGAAAGAGAAGGAATGAGCGTGAATCGGGACAGTTGGTAAGCTCAAGATACAGTATTCGAGACGTACGTCTGGTAGACCTGGGTAGTGGAAGATTGTTAGACTGGAGCTTGGGGAAGCATAGATACAGCAAATGTGGGGGAGCTTACTCCGAAACCAACGACAGGGATCTCGTAGCCCGAGACTAGCTTGTAAGTAGACTGCAAAGAGAGACTAGCCATGATGAATAGAATGTTGTGGAGGGGGGAAATAGGAAGAATTGGAAGTGCCGCTTTGACAGAACTGATTGATAAGTCATTGACCACCTCGGTTGCGTAATTTCCGGCGGATCTCGCCTCTGGGACTGCCTCGTCCATGACTGGCTACTCCCTGTAGAGGTGGGACGGAGCATCCTAACATTTATATGCCAATATATGATACATGAATATAGTATATTTGTGACGGCTATTACTCTAGGTACCCCGACATTTAAGCTGGGCTCGCATGCAGCCACATCCAATGGGACACTGCCTTAGGATGACCACTGACTCACCCTGACTCCCCGAGTGTATAATATTGCTATCGATAAGCCGCGGGGCAGAGGCCAGGGACTAAATGGGGCATTGACCAGCTAGAATTGTTTCCAGAATTCCCAGACTGATGCTATACAAGTATAGAGGCATATCTGAAATACTAAAACCATATATTCAATACAACCTAAGAATTCTGTGTGCATCACTCGAGTTTCGTACATAGTACCTTACTATGTAGGTAAGGTACCTTAATACCTAGTAATACTAAGGTACCCTGTTACGGAGATATCTAGAACAGCCAGTTTTAGTAAATCCCGTTGACAAGTTTCTGGTGATTATTTTCATCAATCCGCATTGCCTGATCCATGGATTCTACCTTGCCCAAAGAGCAAAATGAAGAGGAGAAAAGAAATCCAATTCCTTCCATTGGTTGCATGCTGGTGTTGAATGCGGTCAATCACGGCAGTATTTGGCGCGGGGCAAGATTCGGTCATCAGGGCAGTCTTCAAGTATCTCCAAATATTATTTGAGCTCGGGAGAAGCATTCACTCATTTTTCATTCGTTGATTCAAGCCTTCCATTGATTTGATTGTTTTTCATACAACCAGGCTGATCATTATCTCAAATCTTCTCCAATGCGTCTCATCAAAAACAAAATTGAACATAATGGCTCGGGGACAGTCACTCTGTGCCCCGAAGAGCCCGAAGATATGGTATTTTCATCCGAACATCACCACCCACCTCGCGCGATATATAAATACAATCTAACCAAATTCGATTGAAATAGTGGCATGCCTACAACTTAATTCGACCAAGCGATGTCCTCCGCGCCAGCGCAATTCGTCGCGTCACATCAACACAAGATACTGGTTCCACTACCTCTGCACGAGTGCATCTTACACTTGAGATTCGCGTCAAAAACTTGGATTTTGACCCACAAAGCTCCCAACTACATGTCTCTGGCCAAATTATGAATGAAACCGCACATACTAAGATTGGGCAATTCCATACCCTCGATTTGGAGCTCAACCGCAACTTCACTCTCGAGAAAGAGGTTGGTGCGAATGGCGAAGGTGTTGGATGGGATAGTATTGCTGTGGAGATGCTTAAAGATGCAGTGGATGAAGGCGGCAAGCGTCGTGCTGAGGCCATCGCAGTCGTTATGCAGGAAGGGCTGGCACATATCTGCTTTATTGGGCAGTTTCAGACAATATTGAAACAGAAAATAGAGATGTCTGTGCCGCGAAAACGACAAGGTGGAAGTGATCATGATAAGGTATGACCTCCGACAACATTGTTCCAATAACCATATATGCACACAGAACCCTTGCTAATTCCCCGGATAGGGCATGAACAAGTTCTATCGAACGACGTTAGAAACCCTTCTTCGCCAGATGGAATTCAATACCAGTATAACATCTGCCTCTAACAATGAATCTGTACGGCCAGTCCTCCTCGCATCTCCTGGGTTTGTTGCCGCAGGATTCCACAAATATATACAGTCTGAGGCTTCCACTACAACGCCTGGTCTCAAGCGACTACTACCAAGTGTTGTGGTTGTGCATTCTGCTTCTGGCTACCTGAACTCTCTATCAGAGGTTCTCCAGTCCCCCGCGGTCAAAAATATGCTATCAGACACAAAATATGCTCGTGAAACCAAGTTGATGGACGATTTTCTTGATCAGCTCCGAAAGGAGACTAATAAAGCGACCTACGGTCCACGTGAGGTGGAGTCTGCGGTGGACCAAGGCGCCGTTGGCCGAGGTGGAGGAATCCTCATCATGTCCAATCGCTTATTCCGTTCACAAGATGTTGCGGAGAGGAAGAGATGGGTTTCTCTCGTGGATCGAGTACGGGATGTTGAGGGGGGAGAGGTGCGAATTCTCAGTTCGGATCATGAAAGTGGGAGACGCCTCGATGGGTTGGGCGGCATAGCGGCGCTCTTAACATTTCCCATTATTGAAGATGATCTAGATTCTGAAGAGGATGATTGATAGCTGGTGTCATCTTAATGAAAAATGATTCATGAATAGTGCTCATACTATGTGTAGAACAGCAATTCCTTCCAAAGAGAATAAAACACACCTTGTCAATGCTAGCTTGAACGCTGGATATCATTGGCATCCTTCATTGTGGATCGCCATGTGTTCGGAACAACTGCCTAATACTATCTTGACACAATGGGACTATACAGTCCAGGTTGTAGAGGCTGAGTCCGAGCTTTTCATGCCCCAGGGGTAGCCAGATGCCACCTCAGAGCTAGGGGCTTGGTTTATGGGGCCGGGAGCTAACCCCAAGATCGGGCAAATGAGCAATTGAGGGCCATTCACAGCTATTTATAAAGAAGAAATTGCACTAGGGCAGCTAAATCTCAACCCCTTGATTTCGGTAAGACCATTATGAACTGGTCAGTAGTAGCAATTTAGCGTCGTCTCATTTCCTCCGTGGGGTTGAAACTTAACTACAAAGGGAATAGCTATGGCTGGTGCTATAGATAACCTGGTTCGGGCGGAGACTAGTGACCGTTGGGGCCGAACGATCGAATTTTTGCGATTTTGTACAATCAATTGTCTACTTTTAGTGCTTACAGCTGAGGAAATGAACTGATTAGTCTGATTGGGGAGGCGCTTTGGGGGGATTCGCATTCCAAATTACGTGGCTATGCCTTCATGAAAGGTATCATAAATGAGTTACCTTCAAACATGGATGTTATCATCACACATAAGCATACATTATGCTTAGCATACTAATGCGCTATTCTAAGCACCTAAATATTATGAGGGAGGGTAAGCGTTACACTACTTCTCGGGTTGTAGGTGGGGGCCTGAAAGAATACTATTCTAGGTTTCTAAGTATGCTATACTTGTCTTCGGCCGTCCTGCATGAGATCGTGCATTTCAGCTGGGTCAGATGTATTACTTCTATGAATCTGATTTGATTGAAATTATGTTATTCTCGAAATACACGCCTTGTGAAATTTGAATGATGTGTGCCATGCAATGAAATGCTAGTAAATATCCGCCGGACGCCTGAGCTATCCATGTCTTTCATATGTTCATGTGAAATGCCGTCAATCAAAACGATGGTAAGTACACCCTGAGTATTCATTGGTCTGTCGCTTTGCGGCGACGTTTTCGGGAAGTTGAAGGCGTGGGAGGTGAAAATGGGGGTTCAGATATCGTATCAGGCGATCCTTGGTCCTCATCTCCTAGATTTTCTTTTGTGTCTTGGAACGCTAGTAATTTGCGTCTGCATTGTTCAGGTGTATAGCTCTTCGTACAGCCCAGTTCTTTCATCTAGAGCAATATCATGAGATTCTGAAAAAGAAACAAGATGACAGATAACCTAAGACTTTTGATGCTTACCTTATTTGCAATAAATGTATATTTCTCCTGTTCCCACGCCTCATGGGCCCTGATCAGGATTTGTACCTGATGAGCATCATTAGCAAAGCCATTTTAGATTATTTGAATAGCAGTAGAATTCCATACACGGTATTTAACTCGTGTCTGCGGCTCACATACTCACATCGGCATCTTCCCACCGCGATGACCGTTCCTTTTTTCGACGGCCGAGTCGCATCTGAAGCCTTGCCTCTGAGGCATCTTTATTGAAATGCTCACAGAATAAATCACGAATCACTCTCCAAGCATACCCTTGCTCGCGTAAGTTTTCTACAAAAACATCTTCTTCCTCTGCTTGCGGGTCGCGACGACCGCGACCAGGTGCACGAGGCTTGGGCGGTAGAATTGGTGGAGATGGTTGGTTGTTCCTACGCTCGCGATCGCGCTCCATGCGTTCCATGCCATCTGGATGTGGTAAAATGTTGACTGGTGTATCCCTTGATGGAGTTTTTGAAGGAGTGCGTTTCCTGCGCTTTGGAGGTTGAGCCCGCGGTGATGTTACGGGTGTTTGGCCCATGCCATAGTGCAGGTGGTCCTGAGCATATGCATAATTGACGGTATTGGGCGCACTTGTCCGAGGATACTCACTAGGGAAAGGTGCGCAGATCCCAAGGCCCTGTGGTTGAGCGATTGGGTCGTTGACGTAGCGATATTCTTGAGGGTGAAACTCTTGTGACTGATGGTTGACTACCGGGCTTGGGTGAAATGAACTGTCCGGGAGACTGACGGGTGTGAGGATATTCGGATGTACCACCGGCTCAGAGCAATATGGCTGATTTAAGTCCATAAAAGAATTCTGAAACGAAGGCTAAAAATATCTTCGTCAGCGAGTGTACTTCAACTGGTGCATGGCCCCAGGTTGGGGTTGGGGCCGGGGCCGAACTCGGTCATTTGACATACTGTATTAGCTCCCGTCCATTCGGGACCTAGAGTTTGATAGTATCCTTGAATATCTTCCCCGGAGCTTGGGAGCCCATGGCCTTGACGTTGGGACATGATCTTCACTGGGTGTATGGATGTATGGAAAGTATCATATAGCACGTTTGAGATTATGCGGTCCAGCGCGCAGTTGATTGGAACAAAAAGCGACGGCGGCAGAAGATGAAACACGAAACAACTCCGTGCAGCAGGAGGTGTCCAAAGACGGCGGTTGGAAATGTATGAGGGCGGTTTATCTGTGGAAATGGCGTGTATGCAAAGACGGGCGGGTAAAAGCGATCAAGATATGATCTTTTTTTTTTCGACTACCGCAATGCGTTTTGTAACTTGAAAATTGAGTCCAAGGCAACATGTAAAAAGTGGCCTGAGAGGAAAAAAATCGAAGGGCAGAAGTGAACAAAGATATAGAGTCAATTCCCCTCCTCTGTAGACGCAATTTAGAGATATCACAGCCCACGCCGGAATGCCTCGCGAGGCAGGATGAACAAGCAGTTTGGCTGGAAGAACCATAGGCTCAGAGTGCTCTAGAAACTCGACACAGTACCGCTGGCGGACGTGCTGCATCGAAGCGCTTTGGGGAGGGAGATTGTAGACTCGTCGGTAGCCTATATTTAAGCGCCTTCAAAACCAATAGTGCCAGCAGCTCGAGATCAATTCCCGGCCCCCAAGATCCATCTAAGCCCCCAAAGAAGGGGTGGGCACAGACTCTCCATCATCTTGGAATGATGAATGAATCCAGGCCCACATCATTCGGGCTCAGCGGTCTTCGGAAAATCATCATGACACCCTAACAAGAGAGTAGTAGAAGGGGCCGACCAAGAGAAATGAGGAAGAGAGTGGAGTCGAGGCCAACAGATCCACGTTGCCGGGCCCCAGAAGGAAGCACCCGGGAGAGTGGAGTGGAAATCTTTAGGGCGAAATTGACAGCTTCTGATTTGTGCTTCTGGGGGTCCAAACGATTAATAATGATAATCATCATACTCGATTCGGGGGGGGGAGGAGGGTGCACAGGCATGCGTTCGAGGAATTCCGGATCTTCGCCGGGGCAGCAGAACAGGATCATCAAACCCATCGGCCCCGTTTATTTTTGTTATTGCGTTTTTATTTCCCTTATTATGATAATTCTATTCAAATTCTACACCCCCTGACCCCCTTTCTCATCTCTCGCGTTTCTGTACTGTCCGCCGAAACGGAGGCCGCCTTGCGAATGACTTGTTTCATAAGTCCGGGGTATGTACAAAAAATAGATCTACTGGCAATTGAGCATGCAGAGAAGACCTGGGAAGTTCGGTCAGGTGTTCTATACTTACTAGGTATAGATTGATTGCTCGGCCATTTCAACATTGATATGTCATCTGCCTCCCGCTATGCGAGAGAGAGCGCCTAGAGTGGTCAAGATTTGAAAATCAGCTCTGATGTGATGCTGAAAAGAGTTCAATAATTAGTTCCTCCGCCCATCCTGTTTTCTAGCTTCAACTTCCTCGGCGTTTCCTGACTGGAGAAGAGTCCTATCCCACTTTGCTGAGGCTGAAAGCAATTGCGGTATCCGCGCCCAGGTGGCTTGTGCCGGAGAATTAGGACCGCTGGTTAAGCGCTGGCAGGGATCCCCCACTTTTTCATCATGCATTCTCGCTGCAATCAGGAATCTTCTTCTGATTTTAGGCCAATTAAGATAAAGCGCACAGTCATCTCAGCCGCCGCAAGGCAAAGTCGCATTTCCACTTTAGGGATACACCGTCTTCGAGATGTATGCCTTTCGTATCCCCCACCCACCTCAACAACACCCTTCATGAACGGGCCATGTCCTGCCCTTAGGTGGATATTACGTGGACATATCAACTGCCAAAATTTAAGCGCCCCAAAAAACCCTCACTATGAAGGTGTCGAAAGGTTAATCTCATATGTAACACCTATGTACTTCGTGAATCAATCGAAGGATAACAAAGCAGGAAATCAAAGACGGAGGACGGATCGCATAATCTCGGCACATTTCCGGAGATTTGCGAACTGCCTCGCCTGTGAAACACAAGGCGCATCATGATCCGGGGGCGGACTCTTTACTACATTAGTAATATTTTTATATACATACATAGGTACCACCTATGTATAGTATAGTACATAGAAAAGGCGCAGTACGGGGTCCAACAATGTGGATAGAAAGGCATTTTTCAGTCAATTTTGTGCAGCAGATAACTCACTTGGCGTGCCTGGAAACTGGGGGCCAAGACAGGTCATACGATCAGGACATTACTATTGTTACGCCTCGTGATTCAAAGAGCGAGAGCCTTGAATATTCAGAGTGATATTGAAGCTATGACAAAATATACTCCCTTGAAGCTTAAACCCTAAAAAAGAAACCGAAACAAAAAATGGCTAATATGACATACACAAAATGTGTTCCAAGGTTCATAGGTGGGTCACGGCCCCTTCCGCAGAGACCATAAAATGTGTCCAGAAATAAAACAACCGAAATGGAACAAAACAAACCAGAGACATAACACATCAATCAAAATACATTGACCTCGTTTGTTGGGCATGCTCGTGCTAGGGCACGGCAACCGCTTGGGAAGCAATGACTGCGACGATCAACGTCCTTGACGTGCATCTGGAACGAGGTCATCTTCGTCCGAAAACCCTCCTAGGCCATCGTCATGGCCGTTTCCCCCATGTCCGTGGGTTTCCAGGGTGTCATCGGCCGCCACAGAGATACCGTGCGTACCCCATCGATTAGTGTTGGGCCGACCGTCTCCCTCGGTTTCTTCTTCTCGAAGGTATTGCTCTTCATCGGTGGATGTACGCCGAGCACGGAAATTGACGACACGGTCAACCAGCCAGCTCTTGCTATAGTCATCCGAGTCCACCACACCGCCGTTGCGTAACTTCACGCGCTGACGCGAATAGTACACCCAGGCGAAGTCGACATAGAAAGCGGTCTGGATTATCCCAAAGACTAATGCAATGGGGTCCCAATGCTTCTCCGAACCAAAACCACGTACTAGCCAATTGAGGATATAAAGCCCTCGATACGAGCCGAGACACGCAAGATAATAGGAATCGATCACAGTGGGAACCGTGGTCTGGCGCAGAAGGAGAAGCTGTGGTAGAACACACACGGATTCAAGAACGATCGAGAAAGCCCAGAATAACTGCAAACCCATTATTAATATGTTCAAGGCGATGGATTAAGCTCGCCAGGAAGTTCCTACTTACCTCGCTCAACCAAAAAGAAGGGAATCCACGGTATGTAATAACAATGGCAAGTGGAGCAATCACGACTGACCCAACTACCGACCAGATTCCAAGCTTCCAAGCACGCTCTCTTTCTCTTGTTCGAGGATAGACCCGCATCATCAGGAAGATGAGGTAGAAGGAGGAAGCGAGGAATGTGAGCTTGAAAGGGGTATTCCAAAGTACACCAGCCCCATAGTAGCTGAAGGTCCATGAATAGCTCGAAAATAAGTCTAAATACCGAGTAAAGAAGACCAGGGCATAGAGTAGCTGTGTAAGAAGCGAAACGCCTATAGAGTAGGGATCCAAGTCAGTGAACGAAGACACAAACATCTCAGAAGAAGTCATGTGAAAAGGAAATCACTTACCCTCGGCACTCTTGTTCCTATGGATGGCCCATACCAGTACACACACGGATGCAAGATGAGAGATATCGGCAATGACACGAAATACGTTGAATACCGCCATGGTGAAGTAGGGATGGCTGGATGCGGGGGATAAGGAGATGTCGAGTTGATAAGAGTGGGTTGTCAAGGGAAACTCCCGGGTCCGGTCCTTCCCACGTATTCGGTGGTGTTTGCTAGGTCGGATTCCACAGCCCTGCTGGTCTCAATCCTTGCAAACCGCGATAGTTGTCGTGAGAGAAGCTTCCAGCCATCACAGGAGCTCCACGCTATCTGCGGAGCTCGGGCCGCGTGTCCTCACGTGAGGCCTGACGTCAGCTTCGACACCTGAGCCCTGAGGCGTTTAATATCCATATACGAAATTGCGGAGAAGTAGGTGCTCTGGAGTGGAGGCGTCTTGGTACTATTTCTAACAATATTTAGCGATGGGAGTGGGAAAACTAATACTGACAGCATATTCTATAAAACATACTCGCTCAAGTGCAATAAGTTATGAAATGATCTAAGGGCCCCCAACTCAAAAGAGACAGCCTTCAATTGGAAGCGAACATTGACTTCCAAGGTTTCTAATGTAAAATATCGAGAGGATCATGAGACTGATTTGCTGAGGTAAAGAGATAAACCATCATCCCAGGTCTACGTTTTAAATTCTTCAACTGGTGAGTTTAGATGTTTGGTTTTTACATCAAAGACTAATGTAGTCTCGTTTTGTAACTGTTCCGCATTCTAAACGATGTCAAACTTGTTATTTTCATTCCTTTGAATTCGAAATCAGTTATCCTTAATGGATAGAACCGATGCTTCTAATTGGAGTTTCCGAAGTGAATACTATGGGGTTCTACTGCTATTCCAAAGACCATAGCATCCGTGGATGGTGTGGGGCCCATTCCACACCTCGGTGGATCCAATCCATACTATTTATTTACCTTAAGTTAATACTTAGATCTGCCCTGGATACTGTGCAGATAACCTGATAACTCTTTATTAATGCAATGATCAAGTTAGATGTCGCATTGCTTCGATCCAATACTCCTCGCAAAAGAGCGCCCTGCGTTTCATAATTTTCCGATATACTATATCAACCAATTACTGATTTGTGACGCTTCAGATCAAGACAAGTGGGTAGGGAGAGTATTTAAGGTAAATACTATCCATAGTATTTAGTGTTAGTAAGTGTCTAGTAGGCATATTTTGTGCAGTGGAGACCAATAGGCTAAATTGTTTCAATTATTCTTGAGCTCCAAATAATTTGCTCAGAATAGACTAGAAAAATACATACAGCGATATTTTAGTTTAAGACGAGAACGAGGTGGCCACGTGAGATGGCGTAGTGATATTCAAATCTTCACCAGAAAGCACAAGATTTCATAACGGTCAACCGGGGTTCTACCTGGGCTAACGAGCACATGGACCGACGGTTTCTGAATTGATTGATAAGATGACCTTTGATTCAGTTGAGGTATCAACTACGAGAGCCAAAATCATTCGGTGCGATTTTTCGAGATCTTCAGTTTTTTATTTTGAATTGTTCTTTTTCTTAAATAAAGAAGAGGAGAGAAAATTGATCGGGGATCATCCATCTCATTATAATGCAAAAGAAAGCCACGTTATACGGAAAGTATGCACAATTCTACGCTGGCAATTCATGACTGCAGTACGATCGCTCTGATACCACCCTTTGATTGGTACAATCATTGAAACATATTGCTTTGGCGGGCCAGAATTTCTCGTCTATCGATCATGCTCGTTTCATTGAGTACCACGTATGAGGCCATAATACTATCTGCCATTGACGGGGTATCTTCGTTTCAGCATCCATGTTTCAAGAAGCTACTCGCTTACCATGGCAAAATTTGTTCCCGGGGAAGCGGGGACAGAATGAAATATAGGAGGGGGTCAGCTTATCCTCCGACCAGCGATCGCCTCCCATAATGAGGGACGGGATAGAGGGGAAACGGGGAGGGGAGCAGAGCGTGGCTGCACACGAAACTGAGCTGTGGCTTGAGCTAGCCTGCCAAGACTCGGGTTGGACGGGGAGAGACTTCAAGAGGATGAAATCCGGAGCAGACATGGTTGCGGCTCGAGCTCCCAGATCATTGGATGCTTTTACAATAGAACGTCCGGGGCGTCATTGGATCTTGGTTACCATCCTGGTACAGATTGTGAGAGTTCGCCGGGTCACCGGATTCTGGAACAGGCCACTCGCGTGTGTCTTCGGCCCAAATGTCTCATGGAAGCTGCCGGACGTGGCCCATCCTGCTTCTGCAGACAGCCCGCCGGCCGAATTAAAGGACAGCACAAGCTCATCAGTGAAAAGGCCCCTGCCCGGAACATCTGTTCCTATGCTGGGAAAAGGAACGATGGATTGGAATGCTCCGGAGGGTGAGTAGGCCGATTCGCAGCAGATTTGTAGTTCCTGTCAGGAATAGGAACTTCCTATTGAATATGTTCGAAACGTACATTATTTCATATAAGACCAGAGGAGGGACAAAGATAAGACAAAGAAAGAAATGAAGAAAAGAAGACAAGAAAGATGAGAAGGGAATTTGGTATATTCTAAGAGAATCTTTCTCTATTGGAAGTTCTGGATTTGCGGGAAGCAATGGGATATTGAGTATAGCATCGAGGGAGGGGGGCGATATTTAGAAGAGGAGTTGCAGGGTCTAGACCCAAGGCCTGCTCTATTTCTCTCGTTCTCACATATCCTCTTTCTTACCTCTCCACTTTTTTTCAAAACAACCTAATTTTTCTATAAGAAAATTTCGAAATAATAGCCAAAGAGAATAGATTCAGGGCCACTGGAATGTCAGATTTTTGAGTATTCAAAATGAGGGGGCAGCTTTCAAGCTCTAGCCACTAACCAGTTAAATACGAAGTTAGAGAAGCAATCAAGAATAAAATTTAAATGCAGAAAATCGAACATAAATAATAATAACCAAACAAAATAATAATAAAACAAAACAAAA
Source organism: Penicillium sumatraense (assembly GCA_020086695.1). Taxonomy (NCBI): domain Eukaryota; kingdom Fungi; phylum Ascomycota; class Eurotiomycetes; order Eurotiales; family Aspergillaceae; genus Penicillium; species Penicillium sumatraense. The sequence goes on along the minus strand of JAGIKU010003959.1, from coordinate 130,822 downwards.
CAAAAGAGCAACTAAAAAACACTAACACTATACGAAGTTGACACTAGTTTACTCTTTAGGGACTTGGACTTGGACTTTGTTGTGATATGAGGTGACTCCATCCCCGCTCCTTCTCCTTCTCTCTCTCTCCCTCTCTCTCCCTCTCCCTCTTGTCTCTCTCTCTCCTCTCACTTCTCTCTTCCTGTAACCTCCTTTCCCTTCACTTCCACTCGCCCCCCTCTCTCTTCTTTCTCTTTCCCCCTCCCTCCTTCCTTTCCCCCCACTACAACGTACTTGTTCCCTCCTTCTCCCATTCTCTCCAGCCTCATGTTCTCCCCGTACTCGGAGGAATTCGAGGTCCCCGATTCGACGCTTCGACCATGCGATTTTGATCTGTGAGCTACCTTACCCCCCCTCCCCCCGGTCCAGCCCATCAGCCTACACACTCTACTGTTACTACCACAACCTCAAACCTCAAACCACCAACCACACTACCTCCCCTCTCCCCTCCCCATGAACTTCCCTCATCCCCCCCCCCCCCCCCCCCCTCTTCCACCTCCCCTGAATACAGAACCAAATACTCCGGTCGGCACTACAGAAACTCTTTCCGTCTCTCGTCTGTTTCTCTTCTCCGATTTGGTTCTGCCTGGGATGCGCCTGTGTCATTTCTAGTGTAACGAGGCCTGTATTCCCAGAAATTGACCCCCTCATTCCAAGGCGCGCCTATAGCAGTTCTGCTAATTTCCGACGCGACCTTTGTGTATGTACAGATGAACCGACACCGCGTGATTGAGAACTGCGTGTGTCTTTCACCATGTCGTAAGTCCCTCGTCTCTGTGATCTCTGCTCTGCGGAAGAGAGAGACCTGGGCTGGACTGCCACTAGGTCGCGTTCTGCTATTCATCCCATTTCTTTGGTTTCTTCTCTTGATGCTCAACTGGTTTCACTCGTTGCGCGACTGAGTGCTTACAACTTTAATTATACAGCTCCCCTCCGACTTCCAAGCGAATCAAGACCTCGGCCACAACAAGCGCGCCGCCGCATCTCCTAGCGCAGCAACAGATCCACCCTTTTCACCGCGTACCGACATTTGAAGGTATCCCGATCCCCGCCGCCCCGATTCCTCAACAGCAGCAGCAGCAGCAACAACAACCACCCCAACCACATTCTCAGCAACAACCGACAACATCGCGCAAACGTCCTCCCTCCCCCAACCCCGGATCATCCGCCATGATGGCTGCGCCGATGAACCCGACGGGAGGTACGATGGAGGGTGATCCTGGGGCCATGGCCCCTCCAGTGGAATCAACGCCCAAGAAGAAAGGCCGCACGAATACCCCGTGGACTGCAGAAGAGGAGCAGCGGTTGAAAACGATGCGCGACGCGGGTCGTAGTTGGAGCGAGATTGCTAAGGTGCGCCTATCCTGTATAAACTATCGCGCGAGCCTTTCGGCTAATTTGCGTCGGATGACGCGTCGCAGACTTTCCCCACACGAACTGAGGGCAGTGTGAAGAAGCACTGGTACAAGGTACGCATTGGCATTCATTCGGAGCATGATCCTTGAGTGTTGATTTGATCTTAACTGACGCCATGTGCCACAGGATATGCATTACGCCGAATTCGCTGAAGACGAGGTATCATCTCCCCAAGCCCGGCTTTTTAGCCTGATACATATTCATTTCTTTTTCTATCTTTCCCGCTCCTCTTCATCCGATTCATATCTAACCCACTTGCCATAGTCTATAAAGCTACGCGATGCAATTAAGGAGTACGAGGCGAATAAATGGAAGGTCATCGGGCAGAAAGTTGGCAAGCCTGCCAAGGTGAGTCGTCAACACGCCAAAATAGCCCACCCAATTTTTTGGGGGATCACATCTTAACATTTTTATATGACCAGGCTTGTGAGCAGTATGCCAAGGAACACTTCAAGAATCTCTGAGATCAGAGGATCTGATGACCATCTATGAAGTGACGATTTGTTTCTATGCATCTTTTACGAATTTGGCATTCCTCCGGATTCTGCAATTCCACGGCGATGCAAGTTTCATCAATGGCCATTTGAAGCCATTGGTTTTACAAGGCAGATGGAGTTGGTGATCTGGTCTTTTTTCTGGTGATTCTGATTTACTTGACGCGATTTTTTATTTCCCCGCGGAGAGCGCTTGGTATGCGTTTTTTATTTATTTATCTCTTCAATTCTTTTGCTGGATGCTTTGGCGTTGTTATCTGCGTTGGGTGCCAGTGACACGGGTCTTTTTCCCTCTTATATTTACCACTTTCTCACATTCCCATATTTTCTCTCCTCTTTTTTCTCTCTTTTCCTTCATTTTCTTGATCAATACTACATGATTCCCAGTCCCAGATACCAAGTAAGTCAAGTAGAAGCTCATTATAACTTGATGACTTGAAAACAAACACTCTCAATTGACGTGTCGATCACTGCGTACTTACTCCCATAGTAGTTACTAACTACTTAGTAAGTATGGAAGTACCCCGAGCGGAGACGGTAAAGCGGCCGAGATCGCGGCCGATCTTTTTTCTTTTCCCCGCGGCAACTTCTTTTCCACTTGAGACCTCCACACATTTTTCTTTCCCTCTGCAATCCCCCGCATTTTAAGCCCCCCTTACCTTGTGTGCGCAATCTCATATCCGAGTCAAATCCAAGTATCGTTAGTCAATTCCCGGTCAAACTCATTGCTCCTCTGGCTTCTATATGTGTATTGCCCTACACGCCACTCGATCCGGCTCTGCTAACATCGCCGCTTTGCTTCATAGTGACTCATCAAGAAGGTGACACAGACGTATTGCGAATGTCCCAGTATAGATCCCACCTCGTTGTTTAAGGAAGGCTACCATGAAGACGAGTAGCCAGGTTTTATTCAGTGATCAAGGTACATCCAGTGGTAAACTGTCTGCATGGAGAACCGGTGTTCGGCAGTGCAACATTCGTCCCACGAGTGTTTCTGCGCTGTTGTTCTGAGATCATACGGTCGAACTTGATCTGGATAATTCCAGCGAAAGAAACTCATGCACGCTTCTGATTGCCTGTCTATCTTTCCATTTAGGATGGACTAAAGAAAAAAAAAATTAATACTGACAGTTAGCAGCATGGCCCCGGAAAATGAAATCGCCACCGTAACGGTGCGCAACGACAAAGCGGATTCAATCCAACAAACCGATGGACCTGTTCCATATGATCATGATGTTAAGCATGACAGTACCTATCCTCCCGAGCAAACTTCTCAGAAAAATCGTATCGGAACACGTCTGGGCTCGTTGATTCGGATGTTCGAGCAGCAGCTTGTTGAATATAACTTTGAGGCGAGAGGTATTGAGCGTGTTGCACCATATGAACGCATGAAGAAGCTATCTTGGGTCTCATACATGCAAGCACTCTTGCTCTGGGTATCCATTAACCTTGCTGCCAACAATGTGACCCTGGGTATGCTAGGACCGGCCGTATATGGTCTCAGCTTCCAAGATTCTGCTCTGTGCGCTGTCTTTGGGTGTTTTGTTGGAGCCTTGGTTGCTTCATGGATGGCAACATGGGGACCAATTTCTGGTATTCGAACCATGGTATGCCGGTTTCGATCTCATTTAATAATGAACAGCGTACTTACAAGTCGATAGGCATTTGGCAGGTACTCAATGGGTTGGTGGCCCAGCAAGATAATCGTCTTGCTCAACCTTATCCAAATGATCGGATACTGTCTGATTGACTGTGTCGTCGGCGGTCAGATTCTTTCAGCCGTCTCGCCTGGCGGCATGTCTGTTGCTGTTGGTGAGTGAAAAAATGTGTCCCCGAAAGCCTACTAGACTATTCTGACTTTACTTTGATAGGGATCGTAATCATTGCTATAATTAGCTGGGTCGTGGCTACATTTGGCATTCAAGTATTCCACTACTACGAACGATTTGCGTTCTTGCCGCAATTGATCGTCATCTGTATTCTGTTTGGCGTCTCATCCTCAAAGTTTGATTTGTCCGCCGTCTCCCTCGGTGATGCACGTACGGTAACTGGCAACAGGTATTTCTCTCGACACGATATATGAGAATTCAATTACTGACCCTGCATTTACCAAGACTATCCTTCTTTTCAATTTGTGTTAGCGCAGCTATCACTTACGCCCCACTGGCAGCAGACTTCTTTGTCTACTACCCAGAACATACTTCTCGCCTTACGATCTTCTCCCTCACCCTCATAGGCCTGCTCTGCTCCTTCACCATGGCAATCGTCTGCGGCATTGGTCTTGCCTCCGGTATCAACACATATCCTGAATACGCAGCCGCTTACGACCAAGGACAAGGCGCCCTCATAGTCGAGGGCTTCGGTCCACTCCATGGATTTGGCAAGTTTTGCTCTGTCATAATCGCTCTTGGTCTTATCGCAAACACTGTCGCGCCCACCTACTCCGCCGGCGTTGATTTCCAGATCCTGGGCCGCTACGCTGAGAAGGTTCCCCGTGTTGTTTGGAATACCGTCGGCGTGATTATTTACACTGTATGTGCACTGGTTGGCCGCAGCTATCTCTCGGAGATCTTCACAAATTTCCTGGCTTTGATGGGATACTGGGTTGCGATTTGGACTGCTATCATCCTTGAGGAGTTCCTGATCTTCCGGTTCCGAACTGGCTATAATTGGGCGGCATGGCGAGACCCTTCTAAGCTTCCTATTGGAATTGCAAGTTTCATTGCTTTCGTTGTTGGATGGGTTGGTGCTGTTTTATGTATGGCCCAGGTGTGGTATATTGGTCCTCTTGCAAAGTTGGTTGGCGAGTACGGTGCTGATGTAAGTCTTTAACTGCGCTTTTTTGAGTCTCCTCTCTTCAGAAATTGTGACTCAACTGACTAACTGCTTCATAGATGGGAAATTACGTTGGTTTCTCTTGGGCCGCAATCGTCTACCCGCCCCTCAGGTACTTGGAACTGCGCTCTGTCGGCCGTTAAAGAGATGGGAGCAGCTCGTGGTATCCGACCCATTGTTCGACTCGCTCGGTCCATTCATACCATGCCTATATTCCTACCACCTAATTTCTGTATACTAATATACTGATCTTTAGATATTTGCATCATGGAGTCACATGCAAGTAGATGTGAAGAAAGCAGTCTTCAAAGTCCAATAGAATCTCAAAAGTTCTGAATTCATTTTGCGTTGCATTGTAGGGCGCTACATCAATGCCATTTTTTCCCTCGTATTTTGATCTAAGGAGCTCATAGCTATAATCGGAGCGGCATTCACCATGTAGGCTCAAAACTTCAAGCTGAATAAGTGGTCACATGGGCATGTCAACCCAATAAAAAATTTTTTTTGAGGCAACTTATATTGCCAATGATCTGATTTTGTCGACTGGGCAGTCAAAAAGTAAATTTTTGTTCAAGCATGACCACAATGATTATACTGTTGATATTCACTTGGATTCGAAATCTAAAGTGAGCAGTGGGCAGCCCGATTGTCTCGAACAGAACACGAATGACCAAGACTACGTATGACCTTTGAACGTGGGATCACCGAGACTGGCTGATCCTAATGATAAGATAATAAATCAAACATACACCCCAGAAGGAAATCTCATTTTCATCCACTTGAGAACTATTCTACAAAAGAGACGGGAAGAAGCCAAGTATAGAACTGATACAGGGACAGACAAATATTCGCACGTTTATTCTGCGCCAAGAGATTTTGCGCGACGCGAGTTTACCGGTACCAGTACTCGGGCTTGACGTAGTCGGCGAAGGTCTTGGGCTCGACATGGGGAGGGTGGTGGTGGCCGTGGTCGTGGTCGTGCTCGTCTAGAAAGGTCAGTATACCGGGTTCACGGGGAACGGAGGGCTAAGTCAGGAGTCACATACGAGCATGGGCGTCCTCCTCAGGTCCAATGTAGTTCAGCTTAACGACGTTACCGCACTCGTTGCAGCGCTCAATGGGGCGCTCGCGGGAGACCTAAACGTGGAGGCATTAGCTTTGCCATAGGTGATGTGCATATCTCGCGTTCAACTTACGGTCAACCAGTTAACCTGGTGGGAATCGGCGGGGTAACCAGTGCAACCAGCGTATTGCTCGTCACCGGCACCGTTGACCATGATGGGGTTGTCGATTGTGCCTGTAGCCGAAAAGGTTTCAATGATCAGCTGTTGACTCACGTCATAGACTAGGCATTTGCAAGACATAAAACAATCTTGGTAGGGCAATCACGCATTCTAGCTCACATACCCTTGCGGGAAGCATCCAGGGGACGCATATCGAAGATATCGATGCCCTGCATCTTTCCGATGAGCTCCAGACGCTCGAGACCGGTAGCCTGGCTGAAATCGGTGGGGATGGTACCGGCCTTGGCACCGGGGGGAATCAGATCATCTTCGGACTTGATCTCTGTAAAATTCGAAAGTAATAAATTAGTTATTTTGTTTCGCACCGTGATAACTTGCCGCGGAAAACCCGTCTTTTCGTGAAGGTGAAATGTGCAATTGTCGGACTTGACATCCATTGCCACGCTGTGGCATTGAAAGAGACACGACGAGAATTTGTAACAAGCCATCTTCAACACGAGGAAAGTAAAGCAAGGCGTTTTTGCGTGGCAGGGCGAGAAGGGTACTGACCGTCGAACTGTCTGATCGGGGCCTCATCCTTAGGGGTCCACTTGTTCGCGTTGCCTGCTCGAGTTGATTCGCGTTAGCTGGCAGTGATTCATAGATAGATTTATGCAAAGTTCGACATATAATGTTCCTAGAGCCAATTGAGCTCTTAGAGGGAAGGAGAGTGTGTGTGTGCAGGCCGAGGTCGGGGGAGGGTTGGATCATGCCACTGGGAGGGGGAAAACCACGTACTGCGCACGACGGAAGAGGAGAATGGGCGAGCGACAGCAAAGGTGCGGGCGGGAGTTCGCCGCGCGAGGGCGGAGGCAGTGCGTTGAAGGAACATTGTCCCGGGGAGAATGGTGGAATGGGGAGGAGTAGAGAGGAGGTTGGGTAGAGTCTGGTTCGAGGATTGAAGTTGAGAAGATGCCGCTTCCGCCCGAGTGCTTTCTGATTGGCCGAAGCTACCACCAATGAAAGATGCTGATTGTGGATGACTCAGCGATGATTGGCTGTCACGGGAGTGTCCTAATTAGGGAATTAGGGCTAGGGTAAGTAGCTTGGGTATACAATGGTCGACTACATAGTTAGCTAGTTACTCCATAGGTACATACTACATCCTGTACCAATTAGTGCAGAAGAATCATCACAATGTCTCAATTCCTTTACCCCCTGTTCACAATTCAAGAGCCTAATAGAACCTAAGAAGCCTAAAACACCTGATTTCCCGCAATCATACATCATTTACAATCCCCTCGAAGGGCTTCTCCTAAAAAGGGCTGCCCGTTCTCGACATGCCTCAGGGCCAAATCCTTTACCGACCTTGCTGGATATAATTCTCCAACGGTCCTGTTCATACTGATCCATTGCGCGTTTAAGGCGTTGTACCTAATTTGATCATTTTCAGTATACCTTCGTACAGCTTCCCTCCCCTATTTTTCGATGATTGAAATCACTGACCTTCTCATCCGTCCAGCTGACATCCTTCGTCTTGAGTCTTTGGCAATAGCGGACCTGTAAAGTATTATGCGTACGGCCCGGGAAAAAGTCTTGGATTTGTAGCCAGGTGAGATTCTTGTCCTCTTTAAGATGCACCAATAAGGCATCTTCTGCTGCCGTAAATCTAGTCTTCGGAGCTTTAGGACGAGGTGCAGGTGCTGGCATTCCCAGATTTCCAACTACGTTTGGTGGTCTTGCTTGTCTCGCGATATCGTCCTCCATATTATCGGAATCCCTTGACTGTGGGAGGGTGTGGTGATGCTTCTCCGGCAAAGGAGGCTTGGAGAGAGCGTTATGAGGCATCGCTGGGTCATAAATCGAGCCAGGGGGCTGGTGTAACGAAGGGTCAAGTAGTATACCAGATGCAGTTACTGAGGTATTGGTGTCTATAAGAAGAGATGCCAGAGCTGGAAAATGCAGTGGGAGATGGCCATCACTTCTCGTACTTCTTGGTCGGAATTGGCCCCTAGGGCTACTAAGTGTGCCTGATATATCATAACCGTACGCCGGAGGTTGAGGTAGTTGTTGCGATGACGGGGGAGAAAATATTGAGTGGGCCACATGGTCGTCTCTGGTGTGAGCCATGGGGTGAGGCGGTACAGACTCTGTAGTCGAAGGAGGTCCATTGAATAGAGAGGGGATGGTGTCAGTCCCATAGACATTTCCACTCAGCTTGTCACGCAGCTCTGATTCAGATGCATCATAAGCGATCAAGCCATGGTCATCATGCTTAGCCGACGAGGGAAAGTGGATGGCATGGCCGCGGTAGGAGTCCGCCAGTGTCAAGGACATACATCAGCACCGCCAGGAAATCCCGGCAAACAAATGGCTATTGATCAAAAGTCAATTTTTCCTAGGCCCAAGGTTCTTCCCTTCAAAAAGAACTATAAGTTCAATCACAGTTTTAATGGGCCTGATATGTATCACATAAAGAAGCGCAGTGCAGCAAGATCCCTGTGACGGCAAAATGGAGTTTTCGATCGTTGCAACCTGGCTTAGATTGCTTCGCGTGCCGAGAGACAATGGCTAAAACCTTTAAATATCAGAAGAGATCGAACCCTCGTAGCCAAGTGAGTAGAATTTGCATGGTGTGTGATACAAGAAGAGCTTGGAAGGTCATTTGGGACAAGAGAAATGAAGACGCAACAGCGGGTATGGCTGTCTCTATAAGTGTCTTTGCCGGAAACACATCTAGGGCTAGTTGGATTGCAGGCCACCCGGGCAAGGAACCTGCGCCGAAGCTCCTCATCAGCTGAATCATGCGTCCTTCAGGGATTGGCTTCTCCGGCTTCATTGGGACGAGAAACGAGATAAATGTCGCCAATGTGAACCCCCCATGAGGAGATGCAGACCCGAGGCGTGAGGCTTTATTTTTGTTTTACATCTCCTATCGATAACTTTTATAATCCATATAACCCAAGCTTTTAGATTCCTTAAAATCATTATATTATATGGCAGGATTTATTAATCAAGAGCAATTATGACTTCTCGATAAGAAGACGAGACAGACTATTACCGAGGAGATTTCCAGGATAGAGACAAGGGGTATATCGACCTTGAGGATGCGAAAATCGGAATGAAGCGCCCGAGAGGAGCCGGTCAACGCCCGTCAGATTGGCATCGGGGACAAGTGGACAAACCGTACAGGGTTCTCATTCGACGGATGCATATTCCTGCAGGCTCTCCATCGAGGTGGAAGGAAACGAAACCACCATTTGGCCAATCAATTCCTACCTTGGTAAGCCCAGAGGCAAACTGAGTGACGATTCGTCAAGGAGCTGAGGGGTGATTTAGGCACTTTCGGTGCCAAGGACATTCAAAGGATCAATCACAGATATCCCAGACGACCCGAGGATGACCAGCACTGGAAGTAGAAAAAATGGATCCTATATACACAGTTTAAAATCACGTTGGCGTATTGTATGTAGGGTCTTCACAACATGGTTAAGGAGGCAATCAGACCAATGGTTTCTGTCATCAAATTGGTTTGTATTTCCAGTCTCGGCCTTTTTTTTTTTTTTTTTGTTGCTTTTGAGTGAATACTGAGAGTTCATGCTTGTCATACGACTTTCCTGTTCTCTAGCACCACACAAGGGGTAGAACACAAAAAAGTAACTCGAGGTGTCGAAGAGCATTAGCTGCAGACGGGAGCTATCTTCTGGCACACCGAAGCCCATTGCAACCCCCGCTCTTCCCCCTGGACAAACAAGTCCTAGGGGATTTCATATGGAATTGTTTGGAACAGGTGGCAAAGGGCACTGGGGTATTTGCTCTTCGCATACCCTAGTCTGCGGGACGGGGTGCTTTTTTTGCGACGAGCAGCACTAGTCCTCGCAGGGGCGAGTCTCGCCCAGAGTGGTATAAGACGTCGAGTTCGGGCCTCTGACCGAAAATGGTGGCGCAAGGCCGGTGACCTGCACCCATCCCCTGAATCCACAAGCACACAATCACCGTCATGCGATCTTCGGAGACGATGGAACTTTCTTTGTCACTTGTAAAGTGGTGGAAATGGCAAGAACCGCGTGGTTTTGTGGCGGGGGACGATCTGTGCATTACAATGCTGACTGCATACTCGTATAGTGCGGTCAATCAGGCGACAATAGGGCGCGGAAGAGATCACTTCAAAATAAAGCGAGCAAAATGCCTATTGTCCCCTAAAAATAACGACTATACGGCGACTGGGAGAGTCGTCACTCCATGTTATGATTGAAACAATGGCCTAGCAAGAATGCCAATCACCATTGTAATGGAGGATGGTCCCAGTCGGCGACGAACACCACATACATACAAGAAGAAATGATTGAATATAATGGCGAAACCCATAGTGCTTATTGCTTTTTTTCTCGCTTTCAATACATGGAATTATGATTGTCATGATACAAAAACGCAAAAAGAAAAGAGAAAAGAGAAAAGAAAAGAAAAGGTACATGATAAGAATACATTCGCCCAAATAAAACCCCAAAAATGGATGTGGAAACGCCCATCAAATTCGCCTTACTCAAAGTTGTCCGAGCGATCGACCCAGATGTCTTCCAATTCAGCAAAATTCTGGAAGTGCAGAGGACGGTGCTGGTCATCGTAGAAGCGAAGCGGGGTATCGATCTTGACGTAAATGGGCCTCTTCTCAACACTACCGAAAGAGCTACCCATGAAGCTGTAATTCCACAGGTTGTCTTCGGGGACAAGGAAATAACCGCGGACGCGGTCACTAAGCAGTAGCTGACACTTTTGACTCATGCTGGTCGAGAAGCCTTGAGGTTGGTCTGAGCTCATATCCTTGTTCTCGGCACCCCACTTGTATCCGTCAGGGGTTAGACCCCAGGCAGAGAGTGACACGGAACCAGGAGTGAAAGAAACAGTCATAGTGACCGTCTTCTTGTCCCATGAGGGGTGTGAGTTCATGAGGCGGGCATGCTGAGTGACATCTGCCGCGGACATGTAGGGAGGCTCGTTGCCAGATACGGTGTGAATGACACCCAGCGGCTCGAGATTGTTGAGGTAGTCATGTTGGGGTAATTGGTGGGGAAGTTGAACATCGCGGGTGTTTCCAACCTGAGGAACCATGACGATTGTGCGGACCTCCTTGACCTGGTCATTGTCAGGCGGCGAGCTACCGTAAATGAAACCGGTCACTTGAACACGAAGATCAGCGATTGTGATGAACCGCTTGAGAATATTCTTGGGCATGATATAGGTGAATCCATCGTCGCGAATGTCATCGGACGACACATAAATATTGTTTGATCTGGTTCGGAGGTTGGAAGTCGCAATAGCACGAGTGCGCCATTCGGTCTTGGAGGCGAAGGACTGCTGTTCGTACTGTGAAGTTGTCGTCACGATCATGTCCTCTCCCCGCACATTTTGGGTCTTTGTGGTAACAGCGGTAAGCTGCTTCGCTTCCTCCTGCTGCTTCTCAATCTCGGCGGCTTGCTGCCGTTGCAGCGAAGGCGCACTGATTTCCATACCCAAAATGATATCTCGGACTTCACTGCTAGTCAGACTTTGTACATTGACGTTGTTCTTCTTGCCGTAATCATTCAAGATCAAATCACGTAGTTGCACTTCCACCTTGATCCAATCCTCGTCGGACAAAGAGGGCCAGATGTGATGCTCTTGTGTGATCACACTCTTGTCTGGACGGAGAATGATCTTGGCTTTATCGATGTTCACGTGTAGTGAGCGGAGAATCAGGATCAGACGTGAGAAAGCAGTATATGGTGAAATGGACTTCAACCACTCATCGTACAAGTTGAAAAGAACCATCTGAGGCTCGGTTGCACGGAGGATCATATCTGCCAGTTTCTCAACCTTCATGGCAGCCTGGAATGGCAGCTGGAGTTCGGAAGCACGGATGGAGATGTTGGGGAAATCAAGCAAATGGACCTCAAGAGGATCCAACAGACCCTTCCGGGTAACGATCAGCTGCTTGGGTTGTTCTTCCACGGGCAGTGATCGAATGAGCGCAGCAACTTCTTCGGCTGTTTTCCATTTAGCCAATTGACCCAGACGCTTTTGTCCAGCCCAGACACTAGTGTGGATGATCTTCAAGAACAATTGCCCAGTTCGAGGATTGAAGATGAAAATGGCACCGTTGATGGGCTTCGTGGTCAAGTTACCCTCGAAGGTCTTGTGGATTGTCACACGATAAACGTTAGTGTCGTCAATGAACAGTTGAATCTGAGGACTGAAAAGCTCGGAATAATTCTGGGAGTTCAAAAATTCTTGGTTACTCTCCGACGCGTACAGCTGAAGACCCTTGCGAATACGCTCACGCAAAACATATAGAGCAGGATTGGCCTTCATGATCTTAGCCATAGCTTGTTGGGCGAGTGTCTTCAGACCAGGGAAGTACTGGCCATAGGCCGAGTAAAGGTTGTACGAGAGATCAATGCCAATCATCAGTCCGGTCGCCGAAGGATATATGCTCATGCTGTCGGTGGTGTAGTCGAGATATTTAGCACGAACATACCGCTCAATGTCGTGGGAGTCGTAGTCACCATATCTCAATTGCACATCGATCCAGAACTTGTTTGTAGTCGTAGGTTCGTACACATCCTTAGTGTCGAACAATAACGAGGGGCGAGTGACGTTCCACTTGTTGGTGGCGAAGAGAAGGATATCTGCACAAGAGCTGTTCATTTTGTACGATTTACGCGGATGAATCGTTTCCTTTTGGACAGCTTCGATGCCGAGTTGCTCAAGTTCCTGATCGAACACTTGACACAAGTCCATAACGACGGATTCGTGAATCTTCTGCCACAAATGGGCACGGAAGATCTGGATAAGGGAGATCTTGAGAGTGGGAATCTTGCCGTGCAAGAAAATACCAGTCAAATCGAGTTGAACTTGGAAACCAACGTAGACGTTAGCACGGTTGATCGTCGGCGACCACCAAAGAGTGAAGCGACGGTTGGGAATTTGATTCAGACCGGAACGCTGAGCGTTCGTGAGCTTCTTGAATTTCATGCTTTCCTATAAATCCCTCGTGTTAGTAGCCATGCAAAATGTAAATCTGGTAAAAAACAACAACAAAAGGGGATAAGCGTACCTCGAAACCGCTAGCCTTCTCCCAGAACAGACCCTCCCAGGACGGGAAGGCGGTTGCCTTGAACAATGTGTGTTCCAAGATGGTTTCCACACCACCCAATGCTTGAATAACATCCGTCCGGTAAGCATTGAGATTCCATAATTTACCATCGTGGCGTTGACTAGTCCACCAGAATGGATTACTCTTCATCAGCTGGTACTGCTTGAACTCAGCACGAAGACGGAAGCCCTTGTCAAAACTGAGAGTACTTCGGTCTTTTTGGAAGAGAGTATTAATACGCGGAAGACCGCGATCCCAACTGTCTTCAAGATCTTCAAGAGTTAAACGACGGTTCTGTTGCTGGGCTTCCATGCGTTTCTGTGAATACTCCATCCAGACCCGCTGAGAGTCGATAAACTCAGACTCCCAGGGAACAATGTATCGGAAGATGTTCGGGATCAGGGTTTCCTCATCATGAGACATACCAGCCCGGAAATGGGTGATTCCGGTATCGGTCTGCTTAGACCAGCGCTTATCGCTAGTAGGAATGAGGATATGGGATCCTGAAATCATACCAAGACCACCAAGCTCCTTAGGGGTGTAAAACACAGCAGGAGGGAAACGAGAAGGCATTTTGGAATTCAATCCGATCTTGACACGCGTCTGGATCTTCGTCTCACACTTAACGATGGTATCGAGCAGGTTCACGGTGGAGACCGCCGCCTCACGGTAGTAAGTGAAGAGGGCAATGAGGGCCGTGTTCCACTTGTTGGCGATCTTTGTGAAGGTAGTGGACCCAGAAGACATGAGAATCTGGCGGATGCGGTTGTTGAACTTTTGAATATCCTCTTCAGTCACCTGCAAAAATGCATGGGCCGTGCGCTCCTTGGTGGAGTTATCAACCAAAGACCACACACTATCCTTGACATTGAACTCTTCATTCTGATTGCGGCACTTGGGAAGAATACGGACTTCGAAGCCGTTCATGGAGAACAAAAGATTGGGGTTGTCCTTGCTGTAAACGCTAGCGAAGGTGTCGTCCCAGTCAATTGTCGTAATAGAGCGGGGAAGGCGGTTCTTCAGGTCCCAGAAAACGGCACGGCCGAGGTTGACATCGTGACGCATCAAACGCATGCGGCAATCGCGAGGCCAGCACTTCTTGTTCTTGTAACCAATGACATTCTCGAAGTTGGGATCGGGGTTCTCGGTTAAGAAGCGCTGGATCAGGTCGCGGGACTCGTCCGCATCAAACCGGAAGAAGACCCAGATTTTGTCCACATATCGAGTGTAAAGTCGGATGGGGTGTCGTTTCTCGGTGGCCCTATCCCGGAACTGCAAGAAATCGTTGGGACTCTGCGGCGGTCCCGCCATCTCGCTAGCGCGCTGGAGACCAAGAAGTAGAAGATCGATCATCAATCCGTAGTATTGAAACACGAATCCAGAAAATTGTAGGCCACGAATCATACCATAGCTGTTAGTGTGGTTCATATCCTTGTAGCTAAGCTGGACATTGTTCTTGGATGTGATGTAGTCGGCCAAATTGTGGTCCATAATCAAACGAAGCATTCGATTCAACAGAGTTAAATCAATCTTCTCATAGACTTTGGAGAGTTCGGTTTCAATCATTACATTGGTTTCGCCTTCAGCGGTTTCCCAGACATTCGAAAGATTGTTGATTCCTTGGGTCCACTTGTAGGTCAACAAGGGAGGTACTTCGGAGTCGGAGGGCTTGATCCAAGCAGGGAACAGGTGGCGCTGTTCAGCTTGATACCAGAGATATTGGTCGAGATAGGCATCTGTGATCTTCTCGATGGGCTCAATATCGTAGACGGGATTGATATTGTTGTAATTGTCATTCATGTCGATTCCAACTTCTTTGAAAGCTCGTTGCGTCAATAGGAATCGCTTGATACGTGCCAGTGTCGTTCCAGGAGAATCGTAAGCCTGCTCAATAAGAGCAAGTTCTTCGCGCTGGCTTTGGTTCAATCTGCCCTTGACAGAGTAAGACTCACGGAGTCGTTCCAAGGCAAGAATGAGGATCTTGGTATCGTGCTTGTAGGACACACTAGGGAAGGGAATGGGCGAGAATTTCCGTGATTCCAGCCAGTGGACCATTGTGGTGTAAATAGCGACGGCCTCCTCTGAGGTGACATAAGGACCATCCTTGAGGTAATTGTGCTGGCGCTCTTGCTCCGACTTGAGCCAAAGACGGGTGAGTCGGCCCAGGTTCTTTTTGGCGACAGTTTTATCAACGGTGGCACCACGGCGGATTCTCTCTCGGTTGTAGTGAGCGACAGAGATCCACCAGTCAGCTTTGCTCTTGACATAGCGAAGAATAATGTTCTCAATAGGTGCAGGAAGACCAGGAACCTTCCAGGGAATGTTACTCTTCCAGCATCTCCAGGCCTCGGACAGGTGCTGTAAAACAACATTGACCTTGTTCTGCTTGATACCCTCGGGCATCATATCCATAAGATCGGCCATAACCGAGGCACGAAGTTCAAGATCAAAATGAGATTCCACACGCTGTTTAGTAACGGTCTTAGCGACACCCTTGCTGTGACGGCCCTCGAACTGACGAGACAGCAAGTTTCCAAGCCATCTCTCAAGCAGAGGGATGATACCACGCATGAAGAACAGCCAAACACGCCATGCAGGAGCCCAGAAACCACAACCGGGTCCTTTGCCAACAGGGCCTGAGTTGAACCGGTAGTAGATCAAGTGCTTTAAATCCTTGCAGGAGCGAATCTGGTGCATCAACTTGTACTTGTATCGGTACATACCAGTCAACTGGCCGACATGGTTAAAAGCATACAAGATACCGTCCGCCAACTGGAAAGCATCGATATTGCCAAGGCGGTACTGCACTTGAGCATCAACAATCAACTTTGTGAGACGGAGAATTTCTCTCATTAGATGGAAAGCGTTTCCGAAGCGAGACTTCTTTCGCTCCTTGGTTGTTAGGGTTTTGACGGGTTTCAAGTTGAAGTTGTAATCAAGATGCAGATAGGTCAGATTCTTGCGATGGATGAGCAGGTTCAGCATGTTGAAACCTTGGCGGCAAACTTGCAGACCAGCCTCCACCCAATCAATCGTTGTTTGCTGGAAGAATTTGGTCGTCTTCAAGGTTTTGAGGAGGTTTTGTTTGTTCTGAGCCTTTGGTTTGTTCTTGTGTAGCTCGTTGAGCACAAAGGTCTTAAGCAGCTTCTGGTACGAGACGCGAACCTTTACAGGCTGGCCTTGAGGGCAGTGCTCTAAATACCATTGCTTCACCAGCGGCACATCTTGGGCACGAACCATCTTGCCGGACCGCTTGTCGAATGGATGAGGGGCCCACCAAAGGGCAATCGCAGATGCAGTCTCCGTGGTGTAAAGCTCTTCGTCCTCGAAGAAAGGCTCAACTTCGCCTGGAAGTTCAAAATCATCTTCATTGTCAGGGCCGAATATTTCATCCTCATGGCTGACTGTGATATTCTTCGGTGCAACAGAACGAGAAGATATAGGGTTGATGACAGGGTCGAAGTAGAATGCAGGGAGGTTCGGGTCTTCTGTGCGCACATAAACAACTTGGGGGTGAGAGTACCAAGCAAGCTTCACGCTCCGCGGAAGGGTATTATACAAGAAGGGGAAAGTGACGCGATACTCGGTTCTGATGGGGGCGCGGAAGATGATGCGGTCGATGGCGTTGAACTCGCTGAAATCTTCATCGTTCGGGTCAATGTCTTTGTATAAGGGCTCGAAGCGGGGACCACCAGGGATAGCAACGTTGAGCGCCTTTGCAGTGAAGAAACTGTTAAGATCGAACATGTGGAAATAGTTTTCATCGACCACATCGCTCAGCAGTTGGTGACTAAGTCGATGAAGAGTTGCCATTTGCGGTAGTGACAGGTTCCAAGTCTTATAACTAGGTCCATTGACGTGGGGTGTATCAAGAAGGGGTCTGTGGTCGTAGAACCATTCGTAGACTGCCGCGTCCTCTTCTTCGTCAAGCTCCATCTGGATTGGCTCCAGTGGTTCAACGTCTTCAATGTTTTCGGACCACGAAAGGGGCGGTTCTTCATCGTCGAACGGGGGGAAGCGCATGCGCTTAAAGTGTCGGCGATCACTTTTCTCTCGACGCATGGACATCCACATTGTGGCCCATTGGGCGTGGAAGACTGGTTCGATGACACGAGGGGTCTCGTTAACCAGTGTCAAGCATCCATTAACGTGATACAAAACCTTGACTTCTCGAGCTGATTCCCAGGGCATTGGCATATTTTCAAGGAGCTTGAGAACTGCATGGGGCATAAACTTCAGCGCGCCGAGATAACTTCGCTTTTCATTGGTGAATTTTCTCTGCGAAACATCGCCAATATCCTTCACGATTTTTCTTAAATGCTCAGGCGGCATATCAGCCTTTTGTGTCTCGACAAAGCCTCCCTTTCGCTTCTCGCCAAAGCGGTTGCGCTGGGTGCGCAGCCACTCATGCTTCTTCTGCGCAAATTTTGCGACGTTGGGGTCGGCGGGTGGTTGGTAGCCTGGAGGCGGCGGCGCCATCGGCATAGATAGAGGAGCAGCACCCCATCCTGGAGGAGGAGGGGGAGGAGGCAAGGATGCCATATTGTTGGTGGTGATGGTAGCTGATGGGGGGGAGAAAGCCTACCCTCCCTAGGCGTAGGTTGATCTCAAAGTCGCGTCCAAATCACGTCGAAAATCATCGACAAGGAGCGCGCAACTAGCTGAATTGATAGAAGTCGACCGGCTCTGCAGCTTTCTGATGGTTATTAAGGCCGAGCGACGATGGAAAAGAAGGCCAACAGCCGGTGCACCTCTGCTAGACGCAAAGTTGCTCCTTTCGCCAGAACTTTGAGGTGGCGGCTCCATAATTGGGCTAGTCCCGATCGGGACTAGTGTGGTCTCGCCAAATCTGCGCTAGAGCGAAACCCACACAAACCCGTCCACCTCGACATTTTACCGTTCACAACCCGACGACGACAACGCCGCTCTTGACCATCGCAGAGGCTCAAGCACGACAAAATGGCGAACAACAGACTGCAATACGTGAGTTATACTCATTTTACTCTGTTTATCTTTGAAAAAGTACTGACTCAATTTTCTTGCTTGTAGCGCCGCCGGAACCCGTACGTTGAAAAAAATTCCCCTACTTCCCGAATGCCTTATTTGCGCTTCACTCGATATTGCGAACAATTAGCAACCTTCACCAGCCATTCTTGAACGATTTATTGACGATTCTCTTTTTCTCGCTCGACAGGTACAACACGCGGTCCAACAAGGTTCGCATCATCAAGACCCCTGGTGGTGAGCTCCGTTACCTTCACCTGAAGAAGAAGGGTACCGCTCCCAAGTGTGGTGACTGTGGCATCAAGCTCCCTGGTGTGAGTACTCCTTGATTGAATTTTTTGGGGGCAATATGTGGTGTTGTGTGTGCGTGCGGCTGTGTGTGCGGGATGGCAACCGTGGGGGGAACCGAGTCAACGGCATTGCAAAATTCTCTTATTGGATCACAACGTCGAAAACTCACAACCCACTGGAAGCCGAATCCGATTATCACACGACATCCGCATTGCTTCTGTTTTTGGAATTTTATCCAGATAACTTACTTTTTTTTTTTTACCCGCGTAGGTTCCCGCCCTCCGCCCCCGCGAGTATGCCCAGATCTCCCGCCCCAAGAAGAACGTCAGCCGTGCCTACGGTGGCTCGCGCTGCGCTGGTTGCGTCAAGGACCGCATCGTCCGTGCTTTCCTGATCGAGGAGCAGAAGATCGTCAAGAAGGTCCTCAAGGAGTCTCAGGAGAAGGCTGGCAAGCGCTAAACAAAGTCTTGTCTTTCGTCGGTGTTGGTCTTTTGGAGAGCGAACGTTACGGAAAAGTGATGGGAACGGTTTCCTATAGAATCTAAAAAAAGGATGAACAGGAACCGCTAGCATGAACTCATGATCTGAGCCATGACTAGACAAATGAAACCCCAATTTATTCTATCTTCACGAATTTTTTCTATGAGTTGTACCCATGTTAATCTGGGATTTTACTGGCTGTGGTCTATGCTAAGGCTTTCGGCTTCTTCCCTCTCGACTAGCATCTCGCTTCCCTCTGCCTTATTTCCAGCTTTGGATGTTAGTGAAAGCTGTGCAACCTTTTGTATTCTTTGAGTACAAAAAGTATTTGTAAGCGTCTGTTTTCCTTGAATTCAATGGCAACTGCGTTGCGGGTGCTTCAAGGTGGACAGGCTATGAGCCCGTCCAATTTAGCCTGATACCTAGTCTTCAAGGTAGACTACAATCAGTGACTGTTCACCTCTGCTGGCACAGACATATTCGTAGTTGCCTGTTTTTGTCAGATTGAATGGCACAACCAGCTCACCGTAATTTAGGATGCAGCTGCGTCGACAGAGTAGCGTGGGTATGTGTACTCTTCATCCCGGTCAAAATTCAGAACCGGGTCTAGTCTTCAGCAATCTCGGCAGCGCAATTGTCAAGGAGTTCGAGATATTGAATACGATGGAACTCAGAGCTGCTCCTTACGGCACCGAGCTAGACATTATCCTTGTCTTAGGAGTTGGCCGGGAATCAGCCAGCACAGCAACAGGGGCAAGTCTATCGCCAAGCGGCGATGCAGATTGATTTACAGAACTCGAGTCACATAATTGAATGATACCACACGGGGGCAAGAGGGGCCATATCAACCATCGCATAATATATATTTTCCATCCATGAATATATCCAGATGGTGGCTGAGTGAGAAGGGCCTTCCAGGGCTAGTCTTTTGAAAAGACGCCAGTGTTGGAATCTCGCCCAGCCATGCAGACACCGAGAGTTATAAATGTCATATTTGCGGATAGGAACACGCGCGAGATGAAGCCTCGTTGTTGCCCCTGACACCGCTTCTTTCCCGGGTTTCTGGATCTTGATCTCCGAAATGACTATTCTGTGTGGGAAAATTTTTGTCGCAAAACAGCTCTGTACTTGGGGTGCTGTGGCAGGGCCGTACGCGCCTTGGAGCCGCATCAAGCTTCCACAGTCTTGTTGGATTACAAGTAATGTACTTGTGCTCTCACATACTATGAATGGCACATAATGTGCAACTATATTATGCTACTACACACTAGGTAGATCGTTTCCCTGAGTTCTGCCGATCTCGTGGTTCCAACCCAAGTATCTTTTCGTGGGGTGACCGCATGCGTCTGCCAAGGCGAATCAAGGAGCTGAGCGGAAACCAGGAACTCAGCCGACAGGATCTAAATATCTCAAAACCCCCATCAACACCAGTCTCGTTTCTACTTTTATTCGTGCATATTCCGTACTTTTGATCAGATAGTTCCCACTGGGAAGGCGGATGCGAACTAGGCCGCAAAAGATTCATTCCAAGATTTATTCACGGTGGTATGTATACTAAGTACATACTATGTACTAATGTAGTACTATGACCTCTTTAGGAATTCATAACTATCCTGTCTCGGGTAGGATTTGCGACCGCACAGGTGCATCACCTGTGTATGCCCAATGTGGGCACCTGTCAGAACCGAAGGTATACCTATACTTTGTACTTAAACATTATAGTTATCTGTTTTGTGCATGCTATTAGGTAGGTACCTACATAAGTACCTACTAAGTAGGGCTACTTTACAAGAAAACAAAAGGCCATACATAATCAAACGAATAATGGAGTCTATTAGATAAACTTGAATACCCAAATCATGAACATAATCTAGGTAGATGTTCTAAGGTAGGCATTATAATGTATACATATAACTATGTAGCGCAATGTAGGTACATAATATACTAATTTAGTATGCATGCTTTGACAGGAGAATTCAGCCCAGGCCACGTTGAACCCAAACTTTGGAAGAAACCCGCTATCTTAGGCTTGAGGAGAGAGAATGCATTGTACTTGCATGTATGCACAACAAAGGAAAACCAAGGCTTTCTAGCCACTCTCCCACTCGGCCACTAATTTCCACTTTGGACCTAGAAACGTCATGTCATGAGCCCAGAAGTACTCGAACATACGGACCATATAAAATCTAATAGTACAGCTGCATGTACTGCGAAGAGGCTGGAAACCTGTCTCCGCGCATACATAACGCATACGTGGCAGTTGGTGAACCCTCATTTTCATCCGCTAGCCTGTATCTTTCGGCAAATAGCGACTTTGTCGATCTCTCAAGCGATGGTTAGTCTAGGTCAAGTTAGGGTCTCCGTCGCTCCACTTTTTCCTGGTGGACGCATTACCTCTGCTCGTATTATTTCTATTTATTCAGCCAAATCATTACTGTTGCTATTATTTTCTCCACCACATACGGAGTACTCACTGGTAGAACCAATCATGCCCGCAGGCGAACACAGATCTTACAATTAAAGGATTTCTAGCCGAATGATAGTATTAATAGTAGTACCGCTATGGAGGAAGGGCCTCCAGAGAATTAACTTTGTATTATAAACAACGTAGATCTCATTATGGGCCACTCAAGCATTGACCTTATGTACATTCCTATATAACGGAATAGGGAGTTGTTTGTCAGCTATTAAAATGCAGCTCCAACCTACAGGCCCCTAATAGAATAGAAAGATCGACTACCGTGAAATGTACTACCTTCAAATTTGGGAATTCATAACATGATTCATGACGTTTATGTATGCTTGGAGGAATCCAAATAGAATGGGTTTTACTAGAATCCATTAAACGAACATTATTCATTTCCATTATAGTATGATACTATAAATTTTTCAGACATTACCTAGTGCTGCTAGCGACAGGGGTGTCGCAAGCAAGAGCCTAATCCGAATAGTCCGGATAAGAACTTTTTGAACAAATCTACTTGTACGGAGTACATGGACGAGACCACTGGGCTAGATAGTATGTGTAGGTACACAAGTCGACACATCAACAAGAACGCATTTTCTTGATAGTATCCACAAAATTCATGATCGTAAAATTGAGGAACTCAAAACAAGGAACGGTTCCTTGCTTACTTTCTTTTCCAGCTCCCGAAAGTTGATATATCATAAACGGTCGGGGGTGATCCGATGAAAAGAAAAAAACGTGCAGCACGCCTGGCGGTGTGGGCAAATAATCGACAGGTATCAATGATTACCCGCACTCCGTAGATCACCATGCTTCAGGCTCAAATTGAGGAAGCATGTTTGGGAACTAGAAAGCTGTCGATGATTCAAAATATCTATGAATGTAGAAGAAATAATAAATAAAAAAACGGGTGAATAGACCATTGGAGGAAGAGGACGTAGATCATATCGAAAACACACACACACGCATAGAGAGAGAGTGGGGGGAGGGGAGAGAAACATGGTGAAGTCTGACTGATTGACGGCCATTGCTTTTTGATGACACTCCATACTCCGTACACCTTTCTGCTATTCCAAAAATGAAGCATAGGGGTGGACTGATGAATGGGACTTGCGATCTGTCAAAATCTCGGTCGGCGATCTGACTGGCTCCCGCGTGACATCGATCTAGCCGGGGCTCGTTATGTACGACACAGATTCACACCGGAGATCCAGAGAACAGGATTCATACAGTTACTAGTTGTATCTATCAAACAAGGCCTGCATACCCCGTAAAGTGAGGCCCCACTCGGTCAATGATTCCGGCCTCTCAAGCAATAGAGTATGATCCCGTTCAAATCCATCCACAACTCTTGGCGAGATGCATCTTTGCCGAGGGCTTTACGAAGATCTTTTCGAAAAGCATATCGTGCGAGATCATTCTTAAATCAAAAGCTGCAACCCTTGCATCATACCTCGTGCTTGATGTGGTAGCCTAGTTGTACATACATAGATAGTAGTTTATACATGAAGAAGGGAAGGGAGGTAACTACAGAGTAACACACTAATAGAAGTCCTAGTGGTAGAATCCCGTACCTTTGATAACAAAGTGGAAACACATGCCTCTGTAAGGTATGTACTCTGTACGGAGGACTACAGGATTTTGGGAGGTGAATTGGTGAGAGGCTGTAACTAGTCTTCTCTCCCAACCCAATAGGTTCAACCCCAAGGAGCTGGGAGGTCTTGGATGGCACGGCCCGCACTACCCAAGTGCGAATCTCCGTGCCCGGGTGTTTTGTGAACGGCACTGCAGCTGCCACCTGTAATTATAATGGCGTACAGAGACGCCTTCTCCACAGCTCCGCGGAGGTAACACAAGCCAAAAAATGAATTCATCGGTTTCTATGTATGTAAATTTTCACGTATATCTTACGTATATCAGGATTACAGTGATCTGGGTCCCGTAGATTCATGTAGAGACATACCGAACGTAATATATAGGAAGGAAAAGAAGACAGGCTAGATGAAAGTGGGGAGCGAGAACCGAGAGTTATTAGCACGGTTCGGCCCGAGCTGTTGCAGAGGACCCATTCATGAACGTCTACATAAGCAAGCCCTTTTCAGCTTCTCTTCATGTACGGAGTAAGCACTGGATCACGAATTCCCAGGGGCATATCGTATCCAAAACAGGAAAAACACCAGGATCCCCTGTCATTGTCGATCCCGATCACACGAGTCCTCAAGGACCGCTAATATCTTTGATTGATGACCCTGGCCTGCATGATTTCGAATAAGAGACGTACAGAAGGGGTTTTCCGGGTATGATCTGGGCCATGACAGACGACAGGGGCTTCTCCCCTATTCCCCGACTCGGAGCTTCAAGAGAGATTGGGTGCATCGGAAGTGGGGTCGGTAATTTGGTTGGTAGGATGATGGTTCAAGTGTCAGTTTGGTTACTAGTGCTGCAGCGCCAAGCTTGTCCGCGTCACTCTGGAGGGAATATGCCCTGCTAGTCATCAAGGAATAAATCTCGGGCACGATGGGGCAGATTTGAAGCGGCTATGTTCGGAAATATAGCCAGACTTGATGTATATGGCGAGACAGGGCAAAGAAAAAGAGCTCACCAGCATCAAAGAAATATCGTGTAGATGAAAATCCGAGAAACTGCGAGAGGGGGGTGGCCAATTCAGAACTTTCTATATTGATTCCGGTTGGCTATTATTCCTGACAGCGACACGACTTTAGTCTTGCATGCGCCGGGTATCCATGCAGTCCCAAGATTGTGTGTATTGTATGGAGTACAGTGGCAAGAGAGACTGTTGTCTTCGATTCACTCTTAATTTGTATTTTGCATCCGGCGTACAGGCGGCAAGAATTCCGGACCATTAAAATTAGTGATCGGCAGGTATAGAGTGGGAGACGTCGGATGTGTGGATAGGACTGACATTACTGTCCAATCGCCAGGCCACCGGGTAAAGGGAAAATACAGCCGTAGCAAGTGTAGACTTAAAGCTTAGCGGGTACATGAGCTATGAAAAATGAGATGTATGCGCTGTAAGAGAGATAGTTTCTGATAGAATAATTGATACACTTGGCTAGTCCAAACATGGAAAGAGACTGTGAAAAAGAAATGAACAACTAATGCAAATGAAGCAGAAGCCAGAACCCCAAGTCACAGCTAGAAAAAGTAAAACTTCCAGGGGTTTTGACACCGGAGGCGAATGACTCGTAAAAGAGATCGCCTCTTTCGACATCGCATAGCAGCACATTCAAGTAATGAAAATAGAAACAGCAACCCACGCCTCTTTAATTTATCCAACGATCAGAAAGAAACTGATCAGAGAGAATTTCAAAGCACATAAAGTAATTAACAATATGAAAGTAAAAGACCAGAAAAGCAAGAAGAACAGGAAACCAGGAATCATGAAAAGAAGAAGAAAAAATTATGCACAGTACAAGGTAAGCTGTATCCATCTTTTAGCCCTCGCCCCCTCCCCCCTTTATGAGCCCCGCCTTTTCCCCAACCCTACACAAATTGAAGACCAGCTGTAATTTCTGGGCTTGCAGGAAGCCCGTGGATGGGGCTAAGGGGCGATGGTCCATAGTAGCCTTGTTGGCCCATCCCCAAACCCGAAGATTCGGACCCTTCTGTGCCATAGAAGACAGGATTATTTCCAGCAGGAGGAGTCGTGCAGCTAATTACCTCATCAAGGCCACGCTTTTGAGAAGCATTGCTTCTTGCAGGACCTGTACTTGACTGCTAAGGTAAAACAGTGCAACTTGGCAGAGAGCGAATAGGTGAATGGATTGGATTCCGATGAGGCTGAGCAGACGGGAAAGATGAATGTAACATCGATTTCTGCTCGTATTGTTGGCCTCTGCGTTGCTCATACTGGGGACTGTTGCGCGCCTTGACCAAAGTTTTGAAGCCCCTTCCAGCCTTAGATCCAGAACGCCGACGCTCGCGGGCTGTAGGGTCTGAGCTATCTGTTTTGCGCTGATTCGACCTGCGATATCGGGTTGTAGATTGGATACCATGTGTATACGCTTCATCTGTCAGTCGCCAGTAATTTACTGACTTATTTTGGCTGTTTTCGATTTTAATAGCCTCGAATCCCTGATAAAGACACCAATTTGAACGGTCAGCCTCTCTGTATATCAATGTTGGGATATTGACCCCAAAGGCTCAAGCCTAAAGAAGGAAGAGCAAAGAAGCGGGGAAACGTACTTGATTCATAGACAGGTTGTGACGGATACTGTTTTGCCAGCCTTTTGAAGTTGGATCTCGGTCTTTGTTTGTATTCGCTTTGAACCACTCATAGATCTCTTGAAGAGTCTTCTTCCTCTCGGGGGCATCTTTCAAGGATTCATAGATTAAGGTCGAATAAGGCGGCTCAGCAATAGGATCCTCTTCACTATTTTCCCCGAAACTAGTTCGTGGTGAATTGTCTTCACCAACAACATTGGTAGCGACAGTGGTACCAGGGCTAATACCATCAAGAGATTGTGATGGCGACTGGTGAGGAGATGTGGAAACAGACCGGGATGGTGTCAAACATATCTTCTCCGGCTGAATCATCTTCTGAGAGAAGTTGGAATGCCTAGGATAGAAATTGTTCTGGACGAAGAAAGAAGGTGAAGCAAAAGCAGACTCGGTATTCCAGTTTGTGAAAGTTTCTTGATCAAAGTTCCTCTATGTATACGATATAAGCCTCTGCTCTATTTAGTAAAGATAGGCATAGCTATAGTACTGACCTTTGAAGGAGAGCCCGAACTGAAAGAGGAAACACAACAGTGTCCGATCGGAGGCCGAGACACCTGCAATCTGGTAGAGTCGTAAGTCTCCAGCCCCGAGCCGCTCAAATGAGGGTTGTAATCAGGGTGTGAAAAAGGCATCGCAGATCCTGGTGATTGTCCGAAAGGCGGCCAGTTCTCGTTCTCGTACTGGGAGCAGGGGTAAGACTGGGGGCCATTCATTTGGAGAAAAGCCCTAGTATCGGAAGATTGGGATCTCGTTTGTACTGAGGGGTGTTGTTGCTCGTGCTCCTGCTGGTCAGTTCCCATCTGAGCCAACTCACTGGAGTATGATAAAAAATGGGCCATCCTTGATGAATTTGCTTGAGATATCCTGCTGCGTTGGGAATCTAGGATCAAGTGTGGGGAGAATCTTAAACATGTACCTCGTTCAAGAGAGAAACAAGATGGAGAAGGAGAAAGTCTCAGGCGAAAGATAAAGGCAAAGCCAACGTAGAAGTAGCCAGGGTGACCGTCATGGCTCGGCGTCGCCATTCAAACCTCCGGACAGGATTTGAGCTGTACTCTTTTTCTTTTCTTCTTCTTCTTCATCTTGTTACGTGGGAAATAAAAAAAAAATACAAAATACAAAAATACAAAATAAAGATAAAAATACAA
Organism: Penicillium sumatraense; assembly: GCA_020086695.1. Classification (NCBI taxonomy): domain Eukaryota; kingdom Fungi; phylum Ascomycota; class Eurotiomycetes; order Eurotiales; family Aspergillaceae; genus Penicillium; species Penicillium sumatraense. The sequence continues at coordinate 104,051 of JAGIKU010003959.1, read as the reverse complement.
TAAAAATGAAGAAAGACGATTTACCACCAGCTCATTTAGCACATGCCTTATTAGCTGCAAATAGCCTGAGTATCCTGCATTGTACATCCAACAAACAAAGGCGTGTGGGTCAAGGCTGTAACTAATGGTACAGAGGGTGACAGGAGGCGAACGGCGGGGTGAGAGGATGGCACCTACAGACAGCCAGTCAGCACCATAGAAAGTGATTCCCTGCTCAGAAGTACCCAACTTCCTAACTGGTGCAACAGTACTCCCATAACACAGATGTTAACCAATGATCTCACAGGTGACCCAAGGCGGCTCGATCTGGTACTACAGAGAACTGTGTAAACGAATGACCCTAAGGGGATGATTTTCTGGTGACGGCAACCTACATTTCTCTTGCCATTCTATCATCCATTGGCCTGGAAGTCAGTGTGGGCACTTTCTGGGAAACTCTGACCTCTAGATTCCTGTCTTGCCTAGCAATGTGGGCGTTTCTTTCTGGCTGGCCGCTTCCAGCCAGCCGGAAGTCTTGAATTGCTGCACGTTGTACTTACTGCAGGCTAACACGGTGTCACCAGCACTACATACAAAGATTTCACCATCTCCGCTGTTCCGGAAAAAGACGAAATTTCTGCAGGCTACATGAAGGTCGAAGTGCTGTGACTTCTAGTGGAGATAGCCACTAGATGATCTCATGCAGGAAACGATTTGCCATCTCAACGGTCCGATAATAGGGGTTGGCCGAGATTGGAAGAAGTTCAAGAAGAGAGGAATATAAGAGAATACAAAAAGCTGCCAGCAGTCAAATTAAGCATCCGATATAAACCCCACACGTGGAAGGTGCTGAAAGTTCGGGCTTATTGAATGCGGGATCGTTAAAAGAAGCGGAAGGGAAATATTTCCAGCCCAATCAGTAAAAGGTGGTTAGACTCAATAGGATATCTGCTCTCTGGAAGATTTAACCACTTCTCGCTCTACTGCATGTGATACTCTACACGTAGAATTAGAGTAAATTAGAGTAAATGGTGTCTGATAATGCTTAAAGATATCCACATGTCTATTCGACTGCCTGCTCTTTTGTCATTCTTATACATAAGTCGTGATCATTCTACAATTAGCCCTCACTGTTTACTGGGCCCGACTGGGACATCCCGGGTTGCTTATTAAGCCCCCTCCGTAAGAGGGACTCATGAAACGTGAACCAGTTGCTCGATTTCTAGAATCAAGTTTGTTGACCTCTTCAATAATATACAACACCGAGACATCCCCAATGTGCTTATGAAACAACTGCTGTTTGTATAAGAGGGTCTGATGATATTTCCATTAGAATTTTCATGTATCAGGCCAGGGAATTGCATCTTCGATGAACTCATGATCCAAGTAAAGTGAATGAGTCTCGGCCTATGGTACTTCAGTTTCATTGAAGTCATTGTTCGTGGTGCATTTCTGTCCACACGGGCCATATATGCCTTCTCGACATCAGTAGTAGTGTCAGGGCTATTGTCTGCTTTACTACGACGTGGCATATCACACAGCCCACGTCTATCATAATCAAATACCCGTGAGAGTAACAAGTGTTACTTTCGGTAATAGATCTAAGTCAAAAACATCAGTATTGTGGTCGTTTAGTATTGGGGTGAGCGAGCTCGCTTACCCGTTTGAACTGAAAATGAAGCTGGAGGATGCCCTGTACCATACACAATAATATTAGTGTTTCATGTCTAGAGAGTTGATGTAAGAAGTTTCTTTTCGTGAGGCATCATACCTTGTCAAATGTGCTTTTGAATCCCCGTTCACGCTTCGCACTATAATCCCATTCCTTATCCACGATGCGGAAGGCAATATCTTCGTATGGGGCCCCTGCCATGAATCGAATCAAACAAGTGTCTTCTTCTCCGGCTTCTGCAAAGGACTCTCCACGCTTTCTGCCATTTTCTCGCTCAATGCGATACGTGGGTGCCTTAGTCTTGTCGATAAGATCAGGGTAAAAAATATTGAACTTATATCCTTGCACAACCTTTGGAGGGGGATTTTCATGGTCATAATGTGTTTGGTTGTATTTATTCCACTCATATCCCATTTGGACTCGATTGAAGTACCGCGGTTTGCGGGGTCTGTGCTTGCCGGCCCATTGGGGCTGAGTACCAGTTCGGACGGACTCTTCCTCTGTAAATATTTCTTCGTTCTCGCTGACGCCTTTGGCCAACTCTTTTTCATACAAGGCCTTTGTAGCTTGCGAGAAATCGTCATTGGGGAGAGACGAGAACCTACTCCCAGTTGCAGGGGCAAGAGTAATGCTGGAAGACGGATTGGCAAAGGCTGTGGCGGGCTTCTCCGCCACTCGTTGCCGTAGGGGAACAAATCCCATGCGCAGAACCTTTTGACGTTCCTTGGCCTGTGAGGTATAATCATATTAGTATTGAGGATTTGATAAATTTCTTTTTCTTTCTTTTTCAAAGAACTTACCACCTGGCGCAGAAGGCTAGATTCATCCATGATCTCCAATCCTTTATCTTCCGCGCGCACTTGCAATAATGGGTCCGGATCCAAGCCTTCAAATTCTGTCGACTGGGCGGAATCTGGATTTCCATCACGTTGTTCAACGATGGCTGGTGCAAGAGGTGCCAGTTTTTCCCGAATGGACTCCGCCTCTTCCCGCTGCTGCTCCCGTAGATCACGGACGCGCTCATCGATGACAGCTTGGTAGACATTTCTCAGTCTAGCCCGAGCTTTCCAGACCAGCAAACTGCGTAGCAGCTCTTCCCAATAGTCTGTATCGATTGGTTCATTTGAGTTCAACTTTCTCTTCACCTGTACCTCCAGGGCTTGAAGTTGCTCGTAGGTCTTCGGACTCAGAAGTCGATTAATGTCAGCTGCCACGGAGCTGAGAGCCCTTCCTGCGGGGGCTGAAGTCTTTTGACGATCTCGACAGATCACTTTCATAGTCTGTGAGGGTGAAGTGGATGATTAGCCTATGATACTCAATCGGGACGAGAAGGAAGTGGTGGGAATTTTTACCTGCCAAAAATCACGATTCTGCGCATTTGACTCCAATTTGAGAAATGTTTCAATATCCTGCTCCAGATCTTCAAGCTCCGTTTGTGACAACCCTTCGAATACACCATCTGGATCCACAACATCAATTTCTGAGTCGGCAATTTCGTCATCCAAAGGGTTGCGAGTGGGATCAATCACTCGAAGCGTAACTGTGAGCCAGTCTATCGGTTTCGCGCGCCCTTCCTTCACTCGGATTTCGGCCTTTTTCTTGGCTTGCTTCAATACGAAGATATCCTCCTGCGCGACCCATTCTCGCGCCTGCTCGTTTTCTTGGATCTGATTAAGTCGCAGCTGATCGCGCATATCACGGGGCTGCTGAGATTGACGCGATCGCCCTTGATCCCATCCCCGGGTTGAGTCTTGTCGGTCGTCAGGCCTGCGGGGATGTTTCTGGGGTTGACGCCAGGATGACGGGGATCGCGATCGGCTGCGCTTCGTGCCCGCCCGGTCCGGGTTTCGCGCGGACATTTCGTGTAGAATTGTAAAACCGGTATCAGCTGGGCGTATCTGAGTGATAACAGAGGGTATAGGGTAGAGGTTGGTGCTGACGATAGCGATCTTTCGTTGGTCGTGAGGTTGAGAAAAGTGATTGGAGTGATCGGCGGGTACGGCTACTTCACTCGTGATTGGGCCTGCAGCTCCAGGCAACTAAACTGCCAGCCCGAGCTCAACTCAACCCAGCTCTCTTTATATCGGATGCTAAGGCAACCTTCTTCACCCACCACAAGCACATTCTCGGAGATGTCTCCAAGATGGCACAAGCTATCTCTACAAACAAAAACTCTACCGCCTCTGCTTTTCCGATATACCTGGACCCACGAAGGCTATGAGCTTTATTTGACCGATCTTACCTCAATCTGGTCAGAGCAGCTGCATCATGGAAATATCGTCCAACGTGCTGAACAGGAGTGCACCACTATTGACCCTAGTGAAGGGAAAGATCAAATGGAGCTTTTACTCACAAAGGTTGGCGAAGCACTCGATGGTGCTGGCGGCGAGCCAAGACTAAACAGTGGATCTCAAGCGGATTCAATCGAGATCAATATTAGTGCCAAACTCCCCGCTCCGTTGAAACCATTGAAATGGAAGATGCATTTATCAAAGGATCCCACCTCATCTGTGACAAATCATCTTCTTCTCCCATTGCTGAATGATGAGGCTGCATGGAAATCTCGTCAGCAGGTGCTTTTGGGTCAAATTAAACAAAAAGATTGGATTCTGGAGAAGCTATTCGACAGGATGGGTGCTCTCGGTGTGGACATAAGCACTGTCTTCCCAAGTGCGGCTGGAATCCGATCCTCCCGAAAGGGCGATATGCGGTCAGAGGTTGGCAAGATTATCAAAGGTGTTGCACCATTCGACGAACAGGCCTGGCTTGCTCAACCAGATAGCTCCTCTGAAAACTTCAACTTAGCCTCAAATATAGTGCATGAGATCTTTGGAGTCAGCCCCGAAAATTGTATAAGGAGCTTTAATCCGAGGCGAGATGACTGGTGGAATGAACTCAAAAGACCTTCAAAGGCTGCCTCTCAAGAGGAGGTTAATCCGCCGTCCAAAGAACAAGATTCCATAAACAGCTCTTCAGAACGACAGGCCAACCGCCCAGACGCAGATTTGTCTGTTCATGAAGAAGCCACAACAGATACTACCGATTCTGAGTTCGAGGTTTGAGAAACCGCCCTTCCATATTGACTCTTCTACTCACGCAATCTAGCAACAGAAAGGACCTCGAGAAAAAGCCTCAACCAGCAATGCCAAAAATTCGCCGCAGCAGCCTAGGAAGGGGATATTTGTCAGGGATAAAAGTGAGGACGGTAATGAGTATATTGCGCCTAAATCTGACCATCCAGAAGCTCCACCCCAAATCAAGAAAGCAAGTCCTTCCCAAGAGCCAGAGCCTACCGCAAAACCACCGAAAAAGCCAATGGGTAGACTCGGTATTATAGGAGGCAAGCGGAAGCAGTCTGAGAAAACACAACCATCACCTTCTCCGGCCGAGGTAGAGGCATCAGGGCCCACGAGCCCGACGAACAGTGGCGATCCTGTTCGCGAGACCACACCAGCAACACCACCAGCCAAGACAAAAAAGCCCACGAAGCTAGGCCTCATAGGTGGCAAAGGCAAAATAAAGCGTAAGGAGACACCACAGCCCAAATCTCCTCCTCGGTCTCCGACTGCATCGCCGATGAAATCACCCGAGTACAAACAGACATCCCCGGAGAAGATGATACAAGATCCACCGAAAAAGGAACGAAGCCCTGTTCAGTCACCTGCACAGAAATCCCCTCAGATCCCAGAAACAGAACAGGAGAAAGCAAGCCGACGACGCGAAGAATTGAAACGACAGTTGGAGGCTCAGAGTAAAGCACCAGCTAAGAAGAAACGGAAATTCTAAGATAAATAGATTGAGCTGAAAGTGGGTGTATGAAAGGAAATAGCATTATCATATTCTACTTATCAGTTTTCTCGTAGACTAGTTAACTTTGAATAAAGTGTTTGCGAGAAGGGGGAATCAAAAAAGCAAGTTTCATGAACGAAACTGAATAAAAAAAGGACTCGCTAAAGGGGACAAAGGGTATGGGAAGGAGCTTCGAAACAGATACCGAGACCCATAAACCAGACTTGCTTAAGAAAGCCAAGTCATAATAGAAATACAGTGCAAGCACCAAATGACTAGATAGGTTGAGACTCCGAAACGATGTGGCTCAGAACCTCATAATTTCGAATTGCAGTTCTCATTGCACGACTACTACTCCTGAGACGTGGCATTGGTTCGAGTGGATGGGCCCCTTCGCTTCCCATGCTCGACAGGCGTAACAAGTCTGACCTTTTTAGGCGAAACAGCACCAGAAGAAAGAGCACTCTGACCAGCAGAAGATGAATTCCCCAAGTTACTTGAAACACCACTGTTTCCCCCCGTAGCCGCTGCGATACCTGCCGCCCCGAGCATACCTCGGACTTTTTCAACGGCTTTGCTCTCGCCCTTCGACCAAGGGTCACGCTTCACGAGACCCACGCCGGCGGAACGGCTGGCGGAATCGCGACGCTTGGACTCGGCAAGAAGAATTTGCCGGTTGGATTCGCGACGCGGGCCCGGTCCGCAATCATGCAGGCAGCCGGGCGTGGCGCAGCCGCCTTCACTCATAGAAATATCGCTGAGCCAGGTCGTGATACAGGTGGCATGGCCGCCATGGCCACAGCCTTGGCACCATGACCAAAGGGCTGAGCCTTTCGGTCTGGGTCTGGTGAAAGATTCGAGAGGATCGAGCTCGTTGGGTGGCACGGGTTCGGTGGCGACGGAAGAGTCTGATGAGAGACGCGATATGGTGTCGGTGTCAGTTTCCGAGGTAGAGTCGTCGATCGACTCTTGCTGGGATTGAGCAGCGACCCATTCAGAAGGTGGGTCGATGCATGAGCAAATCGAGCAAGGTGACTGTGGAGTGTTGCAACGGTGGCAGCGTGTGTTGTCACGCGTGGGATTTTCATATGGGCGTTGACAAGTGTGGCAATAGACATTTATGAAAGTGTCTGCTTGGGCATAATCATAGACAGCAGGGTACTTGGGCACACATGACAGACGGAGCTCCGCGGCCTCCAAGTCTAATGAGTGGCGGACCAAGAAATCATTGTATGTTTTGAAGATCATCTCGCACTCTTCGTACGGAAGAATATCATCACAGTCCTCAAAGATTATGTGCAGCTTATGAAGCAAGTGTGCGGCTGTCTGAATGTCCACAGAACTACTGCAGCTGTGATAATAACGCACGGCCTCTTTCAATATGGCCTCGATACTCCATGGCTTTGGGTCCGATGCATTGGGTGTAAGTGGAAGTTTCACTTGAGAAACATCTTCAAGAATTCCCGCGACCGCGAGACAGGCTGCTTGTCCTGTAGAGGAACTAGTCTTTGAAGGCTGAAAATCATCATCGCTATCAGGATATTGGAGGGGAGTCGACTCCTTCATCAACGGGAAAGGACTAGACGGTCGCTCAAGGTGAGTAGCAGCATCCTCCTCGAGGACGGAGTCTTCAAACTCCATACTATCTTCTAGCTCTTCTTGCGTAGGCTCAAGATTGGATTCTCGTCTTGAAAAAGAATTGAGTCGGCCACCATTGAAGGAGCCGGTGGCCTGACCACCATCTGACATCCGACGGTCAGAAAACTGCCCATTGGAGGAGAATGAGGCGCCGGTGGACTTTGAGGGCTGTGAACCGTCCGTGGATGTGGAGAACATCGGGAAACTTTCTGCAGAGTCGTGTCGCTGGTAACGCTCTAGGGTTGGTGGGCGGTTGGGTTCCAACGTCAAGGCCTTCTTAGGGGTTTGCTTGAAGTCACGAATTGCAGCCCGCTTTTCTTCCACCTGTTGGTCGTAGTCATCCTCGGAGGCTTGTCGTAACGGATCGGGAGGTGCTCGACGACGCCAATCCGCTCTTCCCGTGATAGCTCTGGGCGCAGATCTTTGGTCACTATCAGGATCCGTTTGCCCTGGCTCTCGCAGGTAGTCGATGGGTTGTCCAGGGGGGAGCATGCCTCCGCTAGAGGCTAAGGTTTGTTCTTTTCGGAGCGATGCAGGGATGCGAGCTTCGGGGTCCGACATGCCCCAGCCGTTATGAGAGCTCAGAACAGACGGTGGGAGGGGATCAAGATCAATAGCATTATCACTAACGGATGGAATTTGAGAGTCACTGTCCGTCCAAGAGTCCATTACTGGTGAGTCGGGCAACGGCTGCGCGAGTGGTGTTGTCATGTTTGAAGTGCTTTCGCCCTCTTGGTTAAGACCCCTCTGTCCCTCCGTTTCCATCACTCCCTTGAACAAGCGACTCTTAACTTTCCCTTGTCGGGTTTCGTCCATCGGTTGGGCCTTCTCTAGCAACAGTCCATCTTTGGATGGCCGGCCGTTCACGGTACTCTTCCCCGCAAGTTGCTCCCTCGACCTGCGTTGGAGCTCCTGGACAATGGCGAACTTGACAATCCGCCAGCTCTGAGCTAGCTTAGGGAGAGATACGTCGTCCGCACGCTCCGCATTGTGGTCGAGTGACTCCATTAGAGAATTCAATACATAAACATGGGATCTGGGAGGCTTTTCTTCGTCCATCAGCGGGGAATAATTCTGTGCCAAGAATCGGAAAAGAGATGCATCGTTTGTGGCACCAGGAATACTTCCGATGGTGCCAGATTGACTAGGTGCAGGCGTGGAGATCTTGGCCAAAGCTTCTTCGAGGTCTAAGACGGGTATGCTGTCCACGGGTCCGGGTGGAGTGTTGCCGAGCGATTTAGATCCGGAGATGGTTGTAGGTGTTTTAGTCTGACGAGGCCGAAACGACGAGGCTAGGACGGCTTCCTCAAGGAAATCGTCCGCTGGACTTTGACTTAATGATTTATCCCCAGTGCTGAATTGATCATCATCAGAGGGTAGAGATTGAGTCGTGTTGACGTTTGGGGGCTGCCGCCTCGGTCGTCTCTGGCCAAAGGCTACAAACTCGCCATTGGGGCTCCAAGCGACCGAGCACATGGGTCGACGCTTTATTACCGTTGGCGAGTACCGAACATCTGTTTGGGTGAAGGTCCCCGCCTCTCCAACTGTCCATAGCAAGTCCTTAGAGTGCCAAAGCAGGTCTGTGGCGGAAGTATCATACCGGTCAAACTCTCTGAATGGCATGTGTGGGCGACGCAGATCCCATAGGTGGATACGCGGATCTTCCTTGTCGTATGCTGTAACGATCTGAGATGATTGCCACTCTCCCGAGGCGGGCGAATCGCCAACCCAAGAAGGTGGCCGCCAGCGAACATTGGTAACGGCCTGGGGGGTCCGGAACTGGAACGCAGGTTTCTGTCGGCGCTCAGCAGACGATGAAAAATCCCAGACCTTAACTTGGCGGTCTGTACCACCGCTGACAATATGCTTGCCATCAGGATGCCAATCAACAGCAAAGCATGGACGATCGTGAGCCGCAATCCTCATGAGCGGGGCGTTGGTCTTGCGCGAATCCCACATCTGAATGGCGCCGCTGTCCGAGGCGGTCGCAAACACGACGCCGTCGGTGGGAGACCACCGGACGTCCCGGATAGCATCGCTATTACCCTGATAGACATGCTTGCTGCCGCACGTGGAAAGTCCCCGATTCGCGGAGGCGGATCTTAGATCCCACATCCGAATGGTGCCATCTTGGCTGCCAGACAGCAGCCAAGATGCGAGATGAGGGTTGAAGGCCAGTCGGTGAACCTGGCGGTTGTGGCCCTGGAAACGACATAATTGGAGGCCGGGCCGCTGCAGGTCGTAAACGACGACCCGACCATTGGCGACAGCCGTAGCGATTATTCGGTCATAATTGCCATGTGACCACTTGACGTCCTTGACATTCAACTGGTCCTTATGCGGCATTGACACGGCCGCATCGTGGTGGGTGGATGCATAGCTAATGACGGTATTGCGAATATTAAATTCTTCCGATGAGTGATCAGGCGAGACGCGGATGGTTTTCAGGATATCCTTGCCCCCGATCACCGCATGTGTCCGCTGCGGCGAGATATCAAGCGCGGCGATCGCAATACCAGTTCGGTGGGTGACAGTCTGTGGTTCTCCTGGTCTGATGACATTAGCATGTCATTGGCTGATCTGAATGTGATGTAGCAGGAAGGTTTGATGTGATCTGATCGGAGCGGGGGAATGAGGAGAAGAGCGCTTGAGAGAGGGGGGCGGATGATGAATGAAGTGAATGTCATATCACATCAAGGGAAAGCTATCTTGGCCCTCTTGATTGCGATTGAAAGCACGAGCGGTGTGAAGGAACATGCAGCACGTACAGAGATTTAGACCTGATCGGCCGGGGACCATCGACCCGGTTATTCTGAGGACTGGGGGGTCTCGATCCAGAAAAGAAAGGTTGAGCGAAGCGGGCCAACGCGTTCGCCGCGCGCGAGTACTTCTGGGTCGGCGGCGGCGGGGGAGGAGGGACAGGTGAGCGTGACCCGGAGAGGTCTGACATTGCTCCTCAGGTGGCCATGGGGGGCACACGACCAGTTGTCATGAACGGAGTGGAGGGGAGGGGGGGGGGGGGGGGGGGGGGTGTGGATGTGGGAAAGGTGAATGCGCCGAACTGGGGTTGCGCAAGCGGTGAGAGTGCTTTGTAGAGCTCCTCTGGGTCTCTCTCTATCTCTCCCTTGCTCTCTCTATGGCCTTTGGAATTTGGGCGCCAGTTGGGCATGTTCAGGAGCGGTCTAGACGCCAACACACAAAGATCAAATTGGAATTTTTGGTCACTGTTCACTGCAGGACGGCCCGGTCACTTCGGGTTTGAGATGTGAGGCATGAGGTATCAAGCATGAGGCATGAGGCATAAAAGGATAAGCCGGAAGGTAACAGAGGTACCTACAGAGTTCAAAAAGTAATACATGATAGGTACATAATTTTACAAGCTAACGACGGGGTACTCCGTAGTCCGTAGAAAGTGCTACAATAATATCGTGCTTAGGTAGGCACAGACTGGTTTGATCAGCTACAGTGTCTCAGACTTCGGATTTGCTGGAGTCCAATGATGTGGGGGTTAAGTGCTGTGGAATCGCCCCTGATGGCAAAACCAAAGGTGACTAGGGGGGCTGGAGGGGGGCGCAGCTCATCTGGCGAATCTCATCGGACAGGTCCAAGTTTTTAGGGCGCCAGTTGCACATCACTTGGATCTAGATCGAGTCCATGGCGCATCTGATCGCAGAATGGTACCTCTGCCAGAGAACTGTGGACGTCCATCCACTGTCCACAATTCACAGGTGTGTCCCAGTTCCAGCTGGATAAAGTGAATGATTTGGGGATTGAACTATTATTATACGAAATCTTATGTAGATGGATATTACATTTTAAGTAGTGACATGGATGATCACAAACTATTACATACAAACCATCATGGTTTGTTTTGAAGAGACACGAGTCCAACTCTGATTCTTCAAGTCTTGACGTATGATGCAGTGCAGAACTATACCCCATCCTTATATAACAACATCACATGGGGGTTCTCCCTTTTTTTACTTTCAAAGTTGAAAGTTTCTTCTTTCTTTTCCTCTGATTTTATATCTTCTCTTCTCCAGTACATTACAAGCCACTCTAGTATACCGATCCTATCTATATTAACCACAGCTACCTACGTACCTTGCCTATAGTATAGGCCCCATTGATTTGGTAGGGACTATCCAGCTTGACCTTCAAGTTAATCAGAGCTTCTGAGTACCAGTACTATATAGATCAATTCTGTACGATCAAGTTGATCTTCATACCAGTACTATTGGTACTTGTGATAGCACCTACTATTCACTAACTACTTAGTTGGATATATATTACTATAGGAATATCTATTCTACAACCATTGGAAGATTCCAACCTGGTCCATCGGGCACCCACCATTTTATCCTTCTTGCGGCATCACATTTGATTTCCGACGCGGCTTGGAACCTTGAAACCTCGGCTTGCTGGCAAACAATCTCGGAGTTAGGGAAATAAATGATCGGATCCGGTTATAAAAGACTCGGGTGAAGCTGGTGAGTTTCTGCCACCGAGCACTGAAATGTCCCCCCCCCCCCCCCAATCCCTCCAAGTGGATCCCTATTTAGCTGCAGCACCTGCATCCACACCGTCATTCTTGGTGCTGTAGTATAGTATACTCCGTACTGGCTGCACATTCACACACCTCGACTCCCTCGATTCTCTTGTTTGGTGGATTCGCCACTCTTTCGTGGTCGTTCCACTTTGAGAAAAAAAAAAAAAAAACCAGAAAAGGCCATCCGTCCACTTCCTCCTCAATTTTTAGTCTCATTGCTTCCTCCCCAGCCACCTTCACTCTAATCCACTCCTTTTTCTTTTTTCAACCTGCCCTACACAGAAGAGTTACCTTACTCTTCTAAAAAAAGCAAAGAAAAAAAGAAAAAGAAAACAGACCCATCTAATCAAAAGAAAGCAACCAACTTACCGTGATTTGCTGAGTTTAGATTGATCTAAAAAAGCTCCGATCCTCGTGGAAAACCGCCTGGGTCAATTTTCGCCATCTCCCCGCGTCCGTCCGCATTCCTCGCGTCGATCCTTTGGCCACCAAAAGTCGTTTCCGATCCCGAACCCGTTCTTCCTCTTTCCTCCTTCCGGATCCTCGGGGACACCGCTGTGTCATGGAATTCGTCTGAACTTCACTCTTTTTTTTCCTTTTTTTCCTTTTCCTTTTTTCCTTTTGCTTTCCCTTTTTAATTTCCAGTGGGAGGGAAAAAAGAAGAGAAGAAAAGCATAAAGAGGGAGAGAACGAGAACCAAAGAGATCGAGGTCACAAGAGAGAGGAAGAGAGAGAGCGAGACCGAGTGAACGAGCCAGCAATCTTGCTTGGATGCCAGTGAGAGAAAGAGAGAACTCGGCATAGTTTGGCAATCATGGATCCCGACGCAGCTCGTGAGCTGCTCGAATACTTGCGAACATGCTACCCGGTTATCCTCCTCCTCCTTTTCGTCGTGGCTTTTGTGGCCAATACCATGGTCGTCGCTCGCAATGCCAATCGGGATGATGCGCAAAATGTCGGCCCTGGTGGACGTGCTTTACCCCGGCGGGCCCGAAGCTCGACGGCCCCGAAGAAATCGCAGGGATTCTCCCGGACCGTCAAACAATGCTTTAACTGGCTCTCCGTTGGTGTGCTCTTGACCTTCCTTGCCGATGCTATCATCTATGTTGTCCATGTGGTAATCGCTAGATCAGAGCAATGGTGGCGGGGTCAGTCGGTCGTGGTACGTTGAATTTCCGCCCCTCTTGGGGGTGTTCATGCAGGCAAAATTTGCCGGCCCTTCCAAAGATACCAAGGCTAACCTTCCTCATCGCAGATCTACATCGTTGGATCCTTCTTCGACTATGCCGTCATCCTCATGACCCTCCTTGATACTACCCCATCTCCTACCCCCGCTCAACTCGCCTGCTGGTCTGTTGCTATTCCCATCGAACTGGTTATCCTCAGCACCTCCCTGTCGTTCTATACATCGCCCCACCATGAGCCCATCGTTGGAGACCCTAAAGGGGGCCGACTTCGTAAGACTATCACCACTTGGGAAAGCATAGAGGTAGTTTCCAACAGTATCCGTATCCTCTTGCTCTTCGCCTTGGTCCTCCTCTATATATGCAACTCCATCACCTTCAACAGCCAGCATGAACATGCTCACCAAGGCGTCAATGGTGCCTCCGAAACCACTGGTCTTTTAGACTCCGCCGGAGCCGAGAACGGTCATACCAATGGTCACACTAATGGCCACGCCTACGGCTCGACTAATGGAGCCCCTCGTTCGGAAGCGAAACCACAAGATCCCTGGGTACGCCCAACAACAATGCCTTCTACTAGTTGGTGGGAGTATCTCAGAGGTTATTCTCTGTTCTTCCCGTACCTGTGGCCATCCAAGTCGCGACGCCTTCAAATCGTGGTGGTGGCTTGCTTCATCCTTTTGGTCCTTCAACGTATTGTCAATGTGTTGGTCCCGATTCAAGTCGAAACAATCACCACAGCCCTGGTTAAGCAGCAAGGATCGGATAGCTTCCGTGTCCCATGGCTTGAAATATTTTTATATGTTGTCTACCGCTGGCTTCAGGGTGGCCAGGGATCGCTGAGCTCCTTGCGCTCCAGCCTTTGGATCCCCGTCAGTCAGTATTCCTACATGGAGCTTTCGACTGCTGCCTTTGAGCACGTTCATGGATTAAGCCTGGACTTTCACTTGGGAAAGAAAACCGGTGAAGTGCTGTCAGCACTGAGCAAAGGCAGCTCTATCAACACATTCTTGGAGCAAATCACATTCCAAGTGGTCCCTATGTTGATTGATCTCATTATCGCCATTGGATATTTCCTGGTGTTTTTCGACGTCTACTATGCCCTTGTTGTGGGAATTTCAACCTTCGGCTATCTATATGTGACTGTTCGCATGGCACAGTGGAGAGCTGAAATCAGAAGACAGATGGTCAACGCGTCTAGACAAGAGGATGCTGTTAAGTATGCATTCCATGTTGCTATTTTTTTCCGAACTTTTTTTTTTCCACCTTGCTGAGCATCACTAACTTTCTACTCACTACTAGGAACGATTCAATGGTGTCTTATGAAACAGTGAAGTACTTCAATGCAGAGCAATACGAATTTAACCGATACCGCAACGCTGTTGGCGACTACCAAAAGGCAGAATATCATGTCTTATTCTCGCTAACACTGCTCAACACTTGTCAGAACACTGTTTTCATGATTGGTCTACTCCTCACCTGCTTCATCGCCGCTTACCAGGTTGCAACCGGCCAGCAGCCTGTGGGCCGTTTTGTCTCTTTGTTGACATACATGGCTCAACTTCAGGGTCCCTTGAATTTCTTCGGAACTTTCTACCGATCTATTCAGTCTGCACTGATCAATGCCGAGCGGATGCTAGAGCTTTTCCGAGAACAGCCTACTGTTGTTGATAATGCTTGCGCGACGCCGCTGTCTATGTGCAAGGGCGATATCAAGTTCCAAAATGTTGAATTTTCTTATGATGCTCGACGGCCCGCATTGAATCAACTAACATTCCATTGCGAACCGGGAACTACTACTGCCTTAGTTGGAGAATCCGGTGGAGGCAAGTCAACTGTGTTCCGGCTTCTTTTCCGCTTTTACAATGCCGAGAAAGGCTCGCTTCGCGTCGATGGCCATGATGTCCAAGATATCACTATCGATTCCCTGCGCAAACATATTGGCGTGGTTCCCCAAGATACGGTTCTTTTCAACGAAACTTTGATGTACAATCTCAAATATGCGAACCAAGGTGTTACCGATGAAGATGTATACCGAGCCTGTCGTGCCGCTAGCATCCATGACAAGATCATGGCCTTCCCAGATGGTTACAACACCAAGGTTGGAGAGCGCGGTCTTAGACTCAGCGGCGGAGAGAAACAGCGTGTGGCAATCGCTCGCACTATTTTGAAAAACCCAAGAATTATTCTTCTCGATGAAGCGACTGCAGCTCTTGATACCGATACCGAGGAGCATATTCAACGTGCTCTCTCCACCCTATCACATGGCAGAACCATGCTCGTGATCGCCCACCGTCTCAGTACCATCACGACAGCGGATAAGATCCTTGTCCTGGCAGACGGCCAAGTCGCCGAGAGCGGTACTCACGAGGAGCTCCTAGCTATGAAAGGCCGCTATGCTAGCATGTGGCGGAAGCAAATTCGGGCCCAAAAAGCCGCTGCAGAGGCCCAGGTCCTTCAAGACCGCGCGGAG
This sequence comes from Penicillium sumatraense, assembly GCA_020086695.1. NCBI lineage: Eukaryota > Fungi > Ascomycota > Eurotiomycetes > Eurotiales > Aspergillaceae > Penicillium > Penicillium sumatraense. The sequence continues at coordinate 88,767 of JAGIKU010003959.1, read as the reverse complement.
CGTATTCGAAACGCAACTAATAGTGACGACAGCTCTAGTCAATCAGACGAAGATCGCAATGGCACTACTCGTCCTGCCCATTAGGCTTTTGCGGGACGGCCTGTATTGTACAGACAAGACAATTTGCAGTCAATCGACTTGAGTTGATTCTAGGGTCTGATGTTTGCATGTGTCTTCTTTTTATAATTCCCTTGACTGAGGAAGCTAAAAAGGCGTGGGGATGTAATGTGTTTCAAAGTTGGGATGGCGTGAGTCCCAGTTTCTTTTCTCAGCACAAGCTCTTTGCCTTTTCCCAACCTTTTGTTTTGTTTTTGTTCCTTTTTTTTTCGGGTCTTTCATTTTTGGGTGACTGGTTCGATCTTCATTTTGCGAATTCTTTTTTTTTTCCATTGCAATTTTCGGCGTTGTGGGATTTACGACGCGTACGACATGGTCCTTGTCCCTGTTTCATATCAACCTGGTGCAGTACGGTCACAATTGGGACACCCGGAAATAAAAAACTAGATTAATCACTAGGGCCGCCGATGCGGATAAATTAATACAAAAGGACATTGAATTAATCAAATGCGAGTTTCTGGAAGGATTTAAAGATGCTGAGTAGTTAATAATTGAAATATACCGAGTAAAGGATGAAGCCAGCAGTTGAATTGGGTTGGGACCAGGCGGCGTGGCTGCCAAGCCCTGGCATTAGCAAAGCTCCCCAACTTTTCTCCGCCTCGCCTCCCGCCCAACTTCAATCATTAATTACACAAGATCCGCTTCACTTAGACCTAGCATATTCTCATCACGCTTATTACAATGCGCGCCCCATCGACTCAGCTCCTGCGCGCTCTGCGAACATCCCTCTCTGGCTCCTCAAGACCATCCGGCCTTCGAACCAGCGCACTCGGACTTCCTTGCGCAACCCCGTCCAATCCCTCGCTCTGCATCTCTGCGAACACACCATTTTCGATACCATCCACATATCGCGGTAATAGCTCGTCTAGTCGTACGTCTCGTCTCGTATCACGCGCCCACACGCATAAGCCCACGTCCTCGGACCGCGGCCCGGAGTCTACAGAAGATACCCAAACGGACTTTGACGCTCTCGACGTCCTGGGTGATGCGGCTGCTCCGGCCGCGGCTATTGATGCTACATTAGACACTGGCTTTGATTTGAGCAACGGTGTTCGGATTAGGAATGGTGATGCATTGCTTCTAGTTGGCGGCGAGGCATTCTCGTGGCGCCCATGGAAGGCTATCCAGGGCGCGGCGAATGATGGCGCCGCCAAGGCAATGATGGTCAACGCCAAGGGCCAGTTTGAGCTTCCAGAAGACGTCTGGGGTCTTCTGAGTGTTGTGTGGCCTCGTCCAGGTACGTGAGAGTTTGTAGTTGAATTGAGCATGCCATGGGCTGTCTTGTCAGATCGACTTGGCGATATGGGCCCAATTTCCCTTATACTATGACGCCAAGGCTGGCAGAGCTGGCCATGGTGAAATCACCTAGAAACAAAACAAACAAAAAGCAGAATTAATCTAACTTATATGTATAGACATTCTCATTCTTGGCCTCGGCGAAAATGCTATGCCATTATCACCTGAGACAAAACGTCATATCAATGCTTTGGGCATTCGAGTGGACATTCAGGATACTCGGAACGCTGCTGGGCAGTTTAACTTACTGGCTACGGAGCGAGGTGTCGAGGAGGTTGCTGCGGCGATGATCCCCAGCGGGTGGAAGGCACGCAAGTGAGGCAAACAGGCAACTATATAGTATATTGTGGACAGACAACTCTCCAATCCCATGTAAATTAGTATTCTAGCTATGGAGTGACTGGTTAGTCATTCTTCCCTAACATACTAGTACTCTGTATTCTTGAAGTACTACTATATTGTGATATATGCGGTTTTTGTTGCTTCTTTTTACTTCTTTTCTTTGTCTTTTAATTTTTATTCATAAATATTATAATAAGATTTGTGTAGGTAAAATACTCCGTCCCTTGCCTCGTACCTACTTCTACTTGTTCCATGATATGCGTTGCCGTTATAATCACGTGATGATACGGCCCCCCCCCCCACGCACCCTTCCCTTGCCGTTCGCGACAGCTCGGACAGCTCCACACTTAACGGGGACCAACTCGGAGGCTAGAGTTGCATCTAGACCCTTGACGACTTCATAATCTCTTATCATGGCGCGGGAAGAGTCCCTTTTGGCACCGCGCCCTTCATCCGACCTCTCATCAATCCAGTATGCCGAGGAAGAAGATGCCCTGCTGACTGGCGAGGGGACTGGACGTACAGAGGCTCCTCAACGTCGCTGGCCTCTTTGGAGAGAGATAGGCCTGTTTGCCTGGGCAATCATTGCCACAACATTTGTTATATTACTTGCGGTCGTTTACCAACATGAGTTATCGAGAAACCACCCTCCGCCGAAGGATAACTGGGGACCCGGAGGCAAGCCAACCGGCAAGCGTAACATGATCTTCATGGTGTCCGATGGAATGGGTCCGACTAGCCTTTCGTTGACACGAAGCTTCAGACAGCATACAGAAGGCCTGCCCATAGATGACACCCTCATTCTGGACCAGCACCTCATTGGTCAGTCCCGAACACGATCAAGCAACAGCTTGGTGACGGATTCCGCAGCTGGGGCGACTGCCTTCTCATGCGGACACAAGAGCTATAATGGAGCCATCTCAGTGCTCCCTGACCACTCGCCATGTGGAACTGTTCTCGAGGCTGCTGCACTAGCGGGATACAAAACTGGACTGGTTGTAACGACTCGCCTGACGGATGCGACTCCCGCGTGCTTCGCCTCGCATGCCAACTTGCGACAGTACGAAGACAGCATTGCTCAACAGGAAGTAGGCGAGCACCCTCTAGGCCGAATTGTCGATCTCATGATGGGCGGTGGACGATGCCATTTTCTGCCCAATTCTACAGAGGGAAGCTGCCGAGATGATGACCGAGATATTGTGGGATTGGCCGAGAAGAACGGATTCCACTACGTACAGGACCGAGCTGGATTCGATGCACTTAATGGCGGCACGGAGGCTCAGCTTCCGTTAATGGGACTTTTTGCTGGAAATGACATTCCCTATGAGGTTGATCGCCGTTACCAGAATGATGTTTATCCATCATTAGAAGAGATGGCTCGCACTGCGCTGACCGCACTAAGCGAAGCAACTCGGGACAGCGAACAAGGGTTCTTTCTCATGATTGAGGGCTCGCGTATCGACCACGCTGGTCATGCGAATGACCCTGCTGCCCAGGTACACGAGGTCATGGCATATGACCGAGCCTTCGCTGCTGTGCTCGAATTCTTGCAAAAGGACTCCACGCCGGGTGTACTTGTGGGTACTTCTGACCACGAAACTGGTGGTCTCGCGGTTGCTCGACAGCTGCACAAGAGTTACCCGGACTATAAATGGCTTCCAGAGGTCTTGGCTGACTCAAAGCACTCCACTGAATATGCCAAAGAAAAATTAGATGCGTATACATCCGGAGAAGGAAAGGACAAGAGCGACAAAAAGAAGAGCCACTACATCAACCAGATCCTCAAACAGGATCTGGGAATAACTGATGCTTCAGATGAGGAGATCGAGGCCTTACTTCACCCCGACGTATCCACGCAATATCTCTTTTCAGATATGGTCAGCCGCCGAGCACAAGTTGGCTGGTCCACCCATGGTCACTCTGGTATGTGAACGATCTTCCAATGAAGCTTGTGAACTATCATGTACTAACATAGACTTCCCAGCCGCTGATGTCAATATTTATGCATCAACCTCTAAGAATGCATGGCCACTAACAGGTAACCATGAGAACATTGAGGTCGGCCAATTTCTCGCGGATTACCTTGATCTCGACGTCAATTCCGTTACAAAGAAACTCCAATCTTCTGCCTACTGGACAACAGAAACAGAGGAATCCCCTGATCTGGAGAAGTACAGTTGGATGGGCGACCCGCTTGGTTCCGAAGTTGACACTAAGGGGTTAGACACATACCACCACGATTTCAGGAAGCGATCTCTAGCCGAGTGCGGCTGTGGCGGACTTCACTAAGCTGGCTAAACGTGTCATTTTGCTGCAATAGTTTTGCCATATCTTTGCCACATTTTGAGAGTTTATTGTTTCATCTGGCGTTTGGGAGGGAGCATTCTATCTTTGAAGATTTCTGATACGCAATGATCATACATGAGAAATATGGATGTCATCATATGTGTAACCATTAGTTACTGATACAAGCACAGTAAATATTATCATACATTCAAGTGTGCGAGCATTTTAAATCCCTTAAAAGGTGGCCGAGGTGTGATATATGCATATCACATTGATACATTACCATAGTAATGTACTATCAATGTGAACTATAAAACGTAGTACATTTTATAGTCGTAGGCGGGCGTTTTCAGTAAGCTAATGTAGCTACCTAGCTACACATAACTAATGTAACTGTATAGGAACCTTCTCCAGTATAGTTTTGGAGTTTCAACGCACATCCGGAGTACACATTAAAGAGTTCTTCATGGCCTAGAATGCCAAATGCCTGATGGATTAACAAACAATGTAGATTTCATGTTTAATTGCTCAAACAACGCCTCAGAAGCATATCTCGTCTCAACGAACTTTACACGCGATGCAACGAGGTTTGGGCTAGTGACGACCACGTAATCGATCGCGTATTGAAGTTCCGTCCTTGGGTTTTCCTTTCACCAAACATGAGCCAAATTCCTCTAAATTGCGAGAGACCTTCCCCTCCACCTACATCCCCTGAAAGCCCTGATATCTGCAAGAAGGACACACTTCCTCAATATTAAAATGCCAGGAGAGAACATTCGTCACTTCCAATGAGTATCCCCCATTGAGGGAGAAACTAGTGACCGGTCGCTCCATATCATCCACCAAGTACCGTGGTTTGCAACTGGGAGTATCGGGGTCAAATGGCAAGTCATAGGTTTCTCGCTGAATAGGGTCATTGATACGGTTTAGTTGGCGCAGGATTTCGCCGCAGAAAAGATGAATGTAGAAGCAGATGTGTGAGCAGGTGTAGGCATGCCCCTTGTAGACACACATTCTGATATTGTTAAGAGCTCAGACTCTCAAGCCCAATATTTGTCAAATGATTTGCTGTTCTAATACTCACTTAGTGAATTCAAGACAAGAGAAGAATCGCTGCTCTAGCTTCTCGAACAAACAAAAAGTTCCAGAGCTGATTGCAATTGCACTGGTGAGTTGACAAATTGTTGAATGAGGGAGAAGTAAAGGATGAGAAGTTCTCAGATGATATTGGAGTACACTTGTTCATTCCAGAGGGCTCTGGAACTATTTGTATAAGGAACTTTATATCACTCTGAATAGAGTAGCTGGTAAATGGCAAATAATCATGGAAAGAGCCAATGAAAGGAAAGAGCTCATGAAAGTAATCCTACAGAGCAGTCATGGTGCTCATAGTCGTTATCAAATATTGAGCCAAGGTCAGTTTGATCATGAAAAGACAAATATTTCATCTACACTGCAATATTCAAAGGCTCTTCAAAACTTTTTACACTAAAGGCAGTATCAAACCAGGCCTGGTTTGGTCGTGGTTTGCCAGACGCATGTCCACATGACAGATGCGTATAACACAAAAGCTTTTGCATTCATCTACAAACCCTGATTACAATAATCATGTATGGTCTTGCCCACCTTGAAGGAAATATGTATTTCTCATAAATTTAATTTGGAAATTATAGACATCGCTGAATGCACATTGGAGCGGCCTTAGCCAATTCTATCTGGTACCTACCAGTTATCTGGACGAAGCTCGTATATTAGGGCAATTGTTCGATATCTTCGCTACCTCGGTGGCTAAAGCCTGGTGTGGAGGAGCTTCATGATGCCGCTTAATTTTACAACCCCAGAATACGAGCCGTATGCACCAGGTACAGAGTACAAGCTGTACGAAGATCAATCCACATTCCCTCTCCGCAATGGCCCCCACGTGGATGGAATACCTAGTGAACACGAGAGACGGGTGAAACAGTGGAGCTGGGGTGATCCTGCAGGGGCATACTAAAAACATCCAACCAGGAGGAACCTTCCCGTGCAGAAATCCACACCAGGCAATACCCCTGCCTATCAAGTAGCTTGACTGAACGTCTGTTCTTCGCGGTGGAGTAGATAATTAAGGCGAAAAGGGGCAAGTAGTACGTAGAGAGAATGTTACGCGAGTCATAGCGAGGGCTATGGTAGATATTCAAGGTAAACGAGGGAAACCGAGTTAAAATAAAACCACCTATCGTCACATACCCAGCGCGGGATACGCAGATTCCGTCTGTGGAAAGTCGTTTCTCTTTTCCAAACAGGCGAAGGAATCCCCGAGGTGGAATAAAAGTACATCAACAGGAATAAGAACATAATCAAACAGCGTGACCGTAGACTGGGAAAACGCCGAGGTATTCAGAAGGACATAAGGATATAATATGGACGTATGCAATCAAGCCATGAGAAAATTTCAGAAACGAAAATAAAGGAAAGAGCACAAGTGCCAAAGATGGTGTTCATTAGGGTTGTTTCAAAAATGGGACAAGTCGAGAAGCGAGATACGCAAAAGGACAAGCGGTAGAAAAAAAAATACACTCGATAAGCATTGGAGTATCGAAAGAGAAATATAAACCTTTCTGTTATAGATAACCCGGAGGATATATTTACAGCGTCACCAGCACGACAACGGCAACCAGAACAGCGAAAAGCGATCCACGGAGGGCACGCTCATTCACAGCTGGAGCACCGTTCTCACCACCCTGGCTAAAGCCAGTGGTGGTAGCAGCAGCGCCGCTGCCGCTTGAGGTCGAGCTACCGCTACCGCTGCCGCTGGTAGAGCTGCCACCGGACATACCGCCGGAGCCACCACCGCTGTTGGTCGGGACGCTGTCGCTGCTGTTTCCAGAGGCGGAGGAACTGCTGCTGCTGTCGGCACCAAGGTCCATGTCGAGACCGGTGGCACCAAGGGAGCCCAGGACGGTATCGTTACTGGTGATGGAGACATCGGCCTCCATGGCAGAATCGCTGGTGTAGATGTAGGAAGTGTTGCCGGACTTCTTAGCCTCGGAAGGAGGATCGTAGCACGTAACGTCGACCTGGCCGATGGTGGCGTAGTAGTAACCCTTGTCCTTAATATCCTCGCTGTCCCAGTCGATCTCACCACCTGCCCAGTCGATGGTACCCTGGGCATTGCTGGCCTGGCCGGCGGGCCACAGAGACATCTGGAGACGGGCGGGGGTCTGGGGGTACTGGTAGCGGTTGGCGGTCTCATTCCAGGTGTCAGACTTCTTCAGAGTGCGCTTGACATCGCCGTCGATGATCCACTGGGTCTGATCCGGTTGCCAGTCGATCTCGTAGGTATGCCAGGTTTCGAAAGTGTCCGAACCGTCGACGGTGGCATTGGCGCTGTTGTGCCAGTCCAGAACACCCTGCCAGTAGTAGTTGGTCTGCACAGCGGTCAGGTCGGCACCAACCCACTCATAGTCGATCTCGTCCTTGACATCGGAAAGCAGAATGAAGGCAGTAACAACACCCTTTCCACGGCTGGACTTGATCTTGCCGGAGATCTTGCCGTACCAGATATAGTGGTTGTTGGCGAAGAGAGTACCGACACTGTTCTTGGGCATAGTCATCATGAGGTTGCCATCGTCGGTCTTGGGGAAACCACTGTAAGTCCAGTCGGCGTCGGAGGCGTTGCCCAGGTACTTGGTGTTCAGAATGGTGTTGTCAAGGTCGTCCCACTTGTAGCTCTTGTTCTCACAAACGGGCATGGGAGCGCAGGATTCTACGGAGAATGAGGCCTGGGGGTCGCAACCACCCAAGCAGTAAGCACCAGTTCCACACTCGCCATACTCTGTGAATTGCGATCAAAGGTAAGCAAGGTTGTCAAGAATGATTATGATTATCATTGTCGCAAGAGGGTGCAAGGTACAGATTGCATATATGATTGCGATATGCGATTTGCGATTTGCGACAACCACTTTTGCAAGACCAATCAAATCAAATGACATCAAATTGGAGGGGATACTCACGGGAGCAACAAGGCTTATCCTTGGGGCACTGGCTGCTAGAGCTGCATGAAGCAGCTGCCCAGGCGGTGGCGGACAGGGCCAGAAGAGAGGTCACGAAACGGACCATTGTGAGATTATTTTATGTACTTCGGGGGTGGTTTGGGGTATGTGGGTGGGTATGTGCGTTTGGAAAGAAACCAATGTACAATGAAGGGGGATGTGGGTAAGGCAGTTGTTTGCAAAAGACACCACAGACAAACGAGCGAACTGTGGGAATGTAGAAAATAATGAAAAGAAGAAGAAAGAAGAGGCCGAACGAAGGACAGCACGAAAACTGTTTTGGCGTTGAGGAAAGAAAGGAAGAATCGGAGGGGGGAGAGAAGAGGAGAAAAGGGAAAGAAGACCAAGAAAGGGACTCTACTTGCTTGATGGTAATACAATTACAAGGACCTTTTCTTCTACGGGGGACTTTCAGGGCAAAAATACTAACCATTGGAACCAGGGATTGGTTAGCGGGGGATACTAACCAAAAGGGGAGAAACCCTTATCGCATTGACCAATCAGAAGAGACTAAAGTGGGCACAAAAGAGGGAAAGTGCAGACCATTGACATTGGACTCCACCGGTCCACCCCGGAGTCTGTGCGGTTTACACGTTCAGTACCCTACAAGCACACCCTGTGCTTGTAGACTTGTATAGATAAAGAGTACAAAGTCCTCCGTAAAGAGTAAGATGTTCACTGCTGTACATTCTGCTGATCGCAGGCCTCAGATGTCGATCAGGTATGTCAGTGCCCAACACGAGTTTTGCACTGAGAGCAGACTGAGTACGAAGTACCTACAACTACTTTGATTCTCCTTTGCATAAAATCGATAGTAGCTACTTACTGATACCAAAGTTTGAAAGTTTGACTCGATGACCGAACTGGATCCATGCCCGTGCTCCCACTGGACGCCACTTGAGACATTTCCTTCTTTCTGCTTTCCCCCCAGGTGTTTGTCCTGATAACCATTCCAATTGCTTTCCCAAAGCCACCAATCATAGTCCAGCTCCATCGAAAAAATCAGTCTTGTCTTTTGTCTTCCCCACGTCTATGCCTTGGACCGTACCGTAACTTACCAAAGGGCTCTCTCCACCGATCCGCTTTATACCTGGATCATGCATCGCAGAGGAGACATACTCCATACTACTACGGAGTAAGTATAAGTGCAGGACGGAGCACAGTTAGTGCCCTTATTGCTCTGCCTGATTTCAAGATGGAGCACTGTACTCAGGTACAATCTGGCTATACATGCCTCCTCCGGCAATTTGCGCACTTCCCACCATCTTCGCCACGGCCATTCGCCTCTCCGTCGATTCGGAGCTCCCCACAGCGCTAACCGATCAGGCAACACTCGCCTAGCTTCCTGCTGCAACTTTCTAATGTATTGCTAATTTCTTTTTCTTTGAAAGAACGCGGGGCCTTAGGTAAATTCCAAGCTTCCGCTCTCTGGGCGCCAATTTGCCCAGGTTGCCCAGGTCGCGTAGGACCTCCGCCCAGTATTGCCCAGAGCCGAGCCAAGTGACCTTCGGCTCGGCCAAGTGTTGCAAAAGATTTGAAGAACCCCCCTTCAATGTGCTCGGTCTGAGAATCACCCCCGAGCAACAAAAATCCGGCCTAGGAACGAGCTGTTGTCGATCCAGTACAAACGGAACCTTGTTCTGTCCGACCGACCAGTGGATGCCCACGGTCGCGCATCCACTCCCGGAGCTGCGCCGCTGATCGCTTGGAGCAGCAGACACGTTTGGCTGTTGGGGCCAAAAACAAAAGGGCAAGGAGTCAAGGTCAAAGCTACTTACTCATAGGTACTCCATACTCCGTACTACTCCGTACGGAGTCCTACTTCCAAGTTCATTGCCTTCATCTGGCGCAGAGGCACTGCCCGGCCAAGATAAGCTCCATTCGCTCGGCAACCACCACATTCCTTCTGGAAGAAATGTGAACTCTCGGCCTTTTGTTTACATCGGTGGCTGTTTGTTGTCTAACTTGGGAATGTGTCACATAGAAGTAAGGGGAGGAGAGGGCAGGTGCAAAAAAAAAAAAGAAAACAAAAAGTGTATACATAGATGTATTGATAAAAACCGGACCTGCATACACATCGTGTGTACGGAGTATGCAGAGTACAGAGTACAGCATACATGCGTACACACACATATGCACATCAATGAACGCAGGGACATTTAATATGTGCCACCATCTCTCCAGACGTGTCAGACAGAATAACACTGCAATTGTACGCGCTTCACGTCTTGTGCAACCCACACTACGCTGTGTGTATCGTACGGTGTCATTGCTTATCCCACTAGCAGGATAATGCGCTAGTTGTGGAAATGAAGCCCGCGCCATCTTAATTGGCGAACACGTAGGCAATTAGGAGTGTCATGAATATCGCTATCTTACCTGAAACCATCCAATCTATTGGTTGCGATCAGATGATTAAAGGTACCCTTCACTGAAGCAATAGCGGTCAATATGAGATATGAGTGGATCTAATGCATTTCTTCTCAAGTGGTTAGGGAGTATTCTCTACCAGTTTCCTGAAGCGCGTTGACCCTGCCTTTTATCCAAGCATCAGCTGACTAGCAGGAGATGTTCATCTCGGTAGTTGCCGAGGTCCCCAATTCCCGATATGGCAATGATCACCTGTTCCTAGATGGGAGTATACATTCGGATTAAGAGACTACTATATAAGAGAACGTTCTCTAGTGGAGCGCGATCTTAGCAATAACATTTTTGTCATCTTATTCATTGTAACTATCATCCATATCATTTTTGTTTAATACATATTAAAGAACATGAATCTGTCCGTCCCTTCTCTCTCTCAAGACAGTCTGGTAGCGACAGACGCTGTCACTGCCACGCCGCCGCTTATAACCGATGCTATTTGAGAGATAACCTCCGATATTAACTTGGAAGTGCCATTTTACAATATCGTCACGTTTTTGCCATGTCGTTATCATATCACCACACCGACGATATTGACGATATTTCATGACGATATTATCGTCATTTTTTTGGCCTGCCGATACGATTGCTGATATCGTACTGTTTAAAATTTACAGTGTCAATATCGTAAATTGACGATAATTGCGATATTATATCGTCAAGTTACGATATAGTGGGCAGCCCTAGTGCCACCAATTGAACAATAATTCTTTTCTTATCCAGCTAGTAATCAACAGAAGCATCTTGAGGTAGGCTGTTATGGCTTGCTGGGGTTTCTTCAGATTTACCCCCATGCCTCATATTGCAGACATAAAAGTTAAAATAGCATTTATTGTCTCTGAATTATCCAAGTAAATATTCCCGGTATCGCATTGGTGTTCTTTTCGCCGTACCTACTCCGTCCAATAACTACAAGCTACAGGTACATACTGAAGCTTGATATTAGAGACAATTCATGTGTTCAATATTTGCCAAATTACCAGTACCAGTAGTACTTCTTTTCTGATTGAACAGTCACTGTCCTTACCTGTCAGTGGATATTTTCTATATTTTAAATTCTTAATTGCCCATTTTATCATGTAAGCATTGGCCCTTCACCCATCAATACCTGTAATCAAGTCTAACCTGTTAATCGATTTACTCATCTAGTAATCCCTGTATTTATTGACATAGTAAATTTGAAATTCATATCGCTATCCTATAGTTCAATATAGGGTATTTGGCTAGTTACATGATCTCGGAGATACCAATAACACATAATATTCTTTTATTTAAATCTGATTTCTCTTCCAATACTGTAAGTGTATACACCCGTATTTCTGTATATCTCAACACTGCTCAACGGCAAGAATAATAGGAGAGAAGGCCCGATTTTGATTAGAAAAGGATTTTTGGATTTAAGTATATACATTATATAATTCAAGGCCATAATAATCTATTGTGTAAGCCATGCATCAAACTTCTTCACAAATTGTACACATCGCTCATCAACGAACTTAGTGTACAGATTTGAGACGTACAAATTGATGACAGAAATTATGACAAATCCGACAAGCCACGAAAATGCAAATGGAATGGTGTAGTTACTTGCCTCCGCGGTACCGGGGTATGTCTCTCTCGTGGCCACATACCATAGAAAACCCAAGATCGGGTCCCGCACAAGATGATAAACAGACTGGTGAACCAAATAAAGAGAGAATGAAATCTTCCCCAAATATTGCACAGGGCGGGAATCTAGCGGCCGCTGGAGGCTCGGAGACTTACTGATTCCGTACACGACCAGCAAGGAGCCTGTGGTTTTCCAAATTTTGCTCACTATCGCCCAGTCACCCTCCCAACGTGACGATTCGAAAATTTTGAGGAATTCATATCCTGGTGGCAAGAAGCCATCGTCACTAAGACAGACTAGCCAGAAGCCAGCTGTGAAACATAAGAATGTACGTATAGCGGCGAGATCAATGCCCTTGAAGTTGAACTTCTGATTCCAAATCTTCTCCGAGTAAAAGGGCAAATTGGCTTCGCCAGCTGCCGAGGTTGAAGGTAGAATCCGCATTTCGGCAAGATAGAGACCGGACAAGAAGCCAAATATATCCCACTGTCCAAAGTAAAACCAGTATGCGGCTAATGAGGCAACCGCAATTCGTCTCAGCTGTGGTCGCCAGAACGCCAATCCTAACACTGTTATATAGACGATTAATGAACCTCGAAACTCCAAAGGCATGGTCCAAAGCTGACCATTAAGACCTGGGTTGCCTTGAAAGTTGATGATATTCATGTTGTCGATCATATAACGAAAGACAAATGTGATGTGAAGCCATGGGGCGGTCCAGGGCTTTCGACCCCATAGAGCTTCGTCGCTAAAGGTCCAATTGTAAATGTTACAAAAGAAAAGTAACTGTGAAATCACAGTAATAACGAAGACGGGTAGGTAGATGCGAAAAATGCGACGGGTGACAGCAGAAGACAGCCGGCGCAAAAAGTCTGCAGGGTTGCTATTTCGTAGCCTGAGAAGGTTGATAGAAATAGCATAGCCGGAAATTACTAGAAAGAGTGGCACCATCGCGTGTGCAGCAAAAAGGAGGCGAATAGGTGGTAGTTGGATCAGTCGGCGATTCTCCTCAGGCGGGTCAGCCCAGAAGGATAGAAAGGCAGAGTCAAGCACGCCGCCCATGAAATAGTGATCGATGGCGACGATGGCTGCTGCGATTCCCCGAAGGCCATCGAGCCAGGTAGTGCGATCCATTGTCCTCATCTCCAGATTGAGGAGGGGGATTTTCGAGCAAAAGCTCTGTCATGAACATGGACAAAAAAAAAGAGAGCAAAAGAGGGAGAGGATGCCCACTCCGTAGACTTTGGGGGGCCTGGGCTTAGCGTGTCTTAGTGGGACTGGGCTGAATTGCAACTCTATGGTTTAGATCCTTCGGGCAGATAGACCCACTAAGCCAATCCATTTCTAAGACATAAGCATGAGCATGAAGAAATTTCTGGAGCCTCTCAGGATTCATTCACTGGTCTTACGGTGAGAAGATAAATTTAGAGATTCGCCGCCTTGCGGGATCGACAAGCCGCGGCTCCATCGTCAACCATCGGGATTATGCCAAGATTCATATGTCTTGTCGTTGAGCATTAAAATGAGACAATATTATGCTATAGTGCTCCGTAAATAGGTGTACTCTCTATTTGTATTCTATCCCTGACACTGCCATTTCTCCACTCTTTGGGGAAGCCACCCACTAACCCAAGGTAATGTGGTTTGACGGCGAGAGTCGCCCTCGGGGATTCCACTTCCAAGCAATGCCATACTGTCCATCTTGCAGCGATCTTCATAGAAAGACCATTGTACACACTCACTCCAGGATTTACAGGCAGCCTCACAGGCATCTACTGACTTCCAGGCGCTGCGCCAGGCGTCCGTCTGCTTAACCGAGCCTGGGGGTTGTGCATCTTGGGCATTGTTTGATCGAATTTCATACTTCGAAGACCAATTGTCCCACCATTCTACTCGAGAATGAAGATATGGGGCGACCAGCGCCTTGAAAATGTCTCGATATCTCAAAGGCCCCTAAGAAATTTTAGCATTTTGGTTATCAGTCGAATAGAAATTCAATAGCTTGCTTACCTTTCCAAAGTCCCAGGATTGCTCAAGGTTATAGAATCGTGCCACATCCTTACTATGAGTATGATGCCAGCTGTAGACCGGATTGCACCAATTAGCCTGCTCAAACCATGTAGACCAATGTGATTCAGGGTTAAATCCGTATCGAAAGCGGCTGTCATCATAGGTTTCTCCAAACTGTACACCATACTCCTTGAGAACATGCCCAAGAATATGGTCTCCACAACCATGGTCTTCGGTGAAAGTTTGAAATTTCTCTATAATATTGGGATCCTTTCCGAAGCTTTGCTCCCACGCTCCCCTGGAGAGGGCGAAGCCAGAACCTCCGTGTGCAAAATAGTCACCATGGATCCAGGCCAAGCTTCCTAAATACCAAGAATCCCGGTAGTCAAATCGTTCCAGGTGTCGGAGCAAATTGGGAAGGAAAATATAGGAGTCATCTTCCATGAAGATATACCACTTTGCATCAGGTCTATTCAGACCAGCGTGTTGAACGATCGGTAAAAACTTGTACTTATCGAGTTTCCAACCACCCGGGGAACCAGCCGAGTCACCGGGAACATTGGAAATTTCGGCGTAATTTTGGCGTGATTCATAGTCTTCTTGTTGGAGATATGGTTTGAAATTCTCTGAAGTGCGCACTGAGCTGGAGGTGTTTGCGAGAACATCGATTATATCCCAGTCGCCGATAGTTTCGGCATAATCGGAGTAAAGGAGAACATTTTCGTGTTTTATGCGATTAGGAGAAAGACTGGTGGCTAAATGAATGGGGACTCGTTTCCACAAGACCGTGGCACCAGTCTTGAACATAAGGACAACATCGTCAGCGCTGACGGTTTTGGGTAAATGTAAAGAGTTGCTGTTGCTGTTGCTTGAGGATGTTTTCGGCCTGGAGGATGGCGCTGCTGAAGGAATGGCAGGTTGCGCCAGTTGCTCAACTTCGTCAACCGGGTCCACGATTTCCACGGTCGGGTTGGAATGTGTTCGCGGAGTATCAATGATAAGATTATCAGGAACAGCCGCAACGGGGATCTCCCCTAGTGGACCCTGGCGGTCGAGTTCGAAATGATAGACAAAAATAATGAAGGTTAATAGCATGATCCCCAAGGGGACCATACGGTTGTCTCGATAGAATGCGCGGAACATGCTGGCAGCGTGCTCCTCACACTGGTCACACTTGAGATCAATGAAGAATCCAAGATTAAAAAAGAGACTCCTTTTTTTTTTCTAGGTTTTGACATCTCAGATCTCAGCCTCGTCAATAATCCTTCATCCGCCATCGGCCCTGCAAATTCTGTGGACCTATTCTCCACTAAGCCTCCACTGTCTTAGAAGACTTTCTAGAATGGTGGGGGCCTGAAAACACCATTTAACAGTCTAGCCAGGCTTAGCAGACCCGCCCGAGGTCTAGTTACTCTTTAGGATTGGCGCTGACTTGGTACCGAGTATGCGGCTCCTTTTCTTGCTCGCTTATTCGTTGCTTCGATCTACAACACGAGCAAGGTCTCACTCTGCTGTCGGGATGACCGGAAAATGGAAGACACAAAGCCCCTGAAGAGAAAATGGAAGCTAGCACGATGCTAACCAGATGGTGTGCATTGGTGCATTGGCAGCAGTGAAGATTTTGTTCGGCACGTTAGCTCTGGGACTAAAAAGGATTTGAGGCGTACTTGCATGGACGCCTCAAATTTTTTTTTATTCACATTCGTTTTCTCACCACAGTCGTTCTCGCTATTTTTATCCTCCTTCATTTCTTGATTACATCTTATGTTTCCTCTTATTCCTCAGAGTGGGAAAAAAGGAAGGAATTTCCTTAATTAAATCTAATACATTGATCCATACACACGTTTCACACACTCTTTTACTCGTCGGCACCTGGGCTAGCTATCGAGGTGCCCGAGTGAGTCGGCAATTGTGTTTTTTTCTCTGTATCGACTTTCGTTAAATTCATCACCATGGACTCGTTCAGCGAGAAAGTTTATCCGCGGCTTTCCTCATTTCACGAGAGAGGGCCAGAAGTCTCTCGTTTTCGGCAAGTCCTGAATTTGTTAGGATGCCTAGTTGTACTCCCAATCTACTCCGTCATCACGGGCTATGCGCGTCACCCTTTAACTCTTGACATTCTCTTGACAATCTTTTCGGCGGAGTTTAACCGTTTTATGAATGAGGGCCGTCGCCAGAAGCTACAGGATGTCCCCCAAAAGTCTCAGGATCTAGAAAAGGCTAGCATGTTGCCATCTAGCACGAATGAAGGTGCAGAATGCATGGCTACCATCGTGGGGTACCGTGAGGATCCTGAGCTTTTTGCTAGAGCCCTGGATAGTTACAAAAATATCCCTGAGTGCAGATTAGTTCTCGTGGGCGTCGATGGGGATGATGTACCCGACATGGAAATGATACGAGTTTTTCAACAGGTATACAGAGAACCAAATAGCCTTGAGAGTTTTTTATGCTAATCAAAGTCACAGGTTTTCCCAACTAATTCGGCTGTTATACATATTGATGAGCCTTTTGGAGAAGTCGCGATGCGTATCTACGACAAGACATCGAGCATCGATGGGAATTCGAGAAATCCCGAGGCCTACGCAGAAGCTACAATTGCTCATTGCTGCCAGCTTGCGAGAGAGATTCTCGCAGAAAATGATCTGAAGCTTGGCCAACCCAATGGGATCACAAAGCTTTGTCTCTATCAGCCACACTTGCACAAAAAAGGCATCATGTTCACTTCGTTCATCTTCTCTATTGTCATATCTGAGATGTTAGGGATCGAGTATATGTGGTCCTCTGACTCTGACACCATCGTTCTGCCCGATTCGCTAAGGTGTACCATCGATACTATTGCAGGGGACCCACATGTTGGTGGTGGCAGCTCGGGTCTTATCGTCCATAATGAGAATGACTCTATCAGCACAAAGCTTGGTAGCGTCGTATACTGGTCTGAGCTATACATGACACGCTCAGTATCGACACTTTCTGGTACTAGCGACTGCCAAAGTGGCCCCAGCACGGCTTTCCGCGTGTCTGCTCTCCCTGCAGTTCTGTACCCTTGGTACACTCAGACTGTTCTAGGTCATCGAATGGTATGGCTTCCTTGCTTTAATTCTCTTAGCACACCGAAATTTTTCTAACACGGTAACACAGATTGTCAACGAAGATCGCCACCTCACAACGAACCTTCTTTTGAGGGGATGGACTGTAACCTATGCGTCTGACACACTGGCAGCAACCGATACTCCAACTACCCTGAGCCGTTGGATCATGCAACAGGTTCGATGGAGTCGGGCTGGTCATATTGAATCTTTCCAACAACCAAAACTTTATCTGATAACCAATCCACTCTTTTTCTGGGCGGCTGTCAAACGAGAGGCTGGTCCTCTCCTAGGATTTGCCTATATTCTCTACTATCTCATTACCGGGGAATGCTTCGCTTACTTCAACTGGTACGATGTCGGCATTCGCATTGCTTATACGCTCATTTATAATTACTGCCGCAATCCGGATCGTGGCCCCAAGAATTCATGGCTTTGGATCGTTCCCGGTCTTCTGTTTTATAATATTCCTCTCCCGATGATCCATCTTTGGAGTCTGATTACCGTTTTCCAGGACGGGTGGGGAACCTCTATGCGATCGACTAGTGAGATGACCAAGCGTGGACAAGCATGGAAACGCTGGAATGACCTTGGGTTCTTTGTTGTTTGGATGGGCATTGTCGGTGGAACTCTTGGGCGAATGACGGCCTCCAAGGCTGGATGGGACGATGGAAGTACCATGCAGGCTGTTTTCTGGGGTGTTTTGATACCAACAGCTGCGTCATTCTACGGTCTTGTGATTCGTGGCTAGAGGTAAACTAAGATATGCACAGACACTATGTGTCCTTATAGAATTCTTTTGTCAAAAAAGCACGACTGCTATATACCGATGCGGACTATAATTTTGGTAAATGAAATACTTTTCTCATGTAGTCTACCTCCACACACCTTCGTGAATAGTATGAACAATCAGAACCGATCTGCACTGACTTTAGAGCAAGCGCCCCACTGACAAAAGCTTGGCTGGCTACAGAAATTCCACGGCTCGGATATTATACCATACCCTAAGGTAGTAATGGTGCGAATCTAATCTGATCGTCCTGACGAAGAGTTGGTCCCCACTACATCGGCATTCACCACTGGTGCAACTTTATGCCTTTCAGTGGCTTGGTGGCTGAGAAAGTGGACCCTGGAAAATACTTGAATAATGCTGCACACGATATCGTATCTACGATATCGAATCGTAATCATCGTCTATTTTGCGATACCGCCACCATCTACATACAGGCGATATGATATCGTCAATATCGTCGATTTGTCAATACGGTGACGATATGCCAAAAAACCGACGATATCGTACCGTGGGCGACCTGAAATACAAAAAGAAATAAAAGTATGTAACCAAAGGTTTCAGGTACAGAAATCTAGTCAACTTGAGGGTTGGGTTGATCATGAGGTTGTGTCTGCCTTGACTGGGTAACAGGGCCCCAAGCCTGTTACCTACCGCCCACTTTTTCTGCCCGCACAACGGCCAATTACGGTTAAACGCCACTGAATCTCTCATGTCCACTCCACGTCCACCTACTTACTCATATATCCTCGAGGGTCATGCGTTGAGTGATATGTCACTTGACACAACTTCACTTCACGGACAATCAAAATGCCTGATAAACGACAACAGAAGCGACCTATCACTGACAAAAGGCGACAGCAGAATGTACGAGCTCAGAAAAATTACAGTATGTGTCCGGATTCTACCTCGACACGTCAGGACTAATTATAAACTAGGGGAAAGACAAAAGCGGCACATGCAAGCCCTCGAAGCGCTATTGGCTGGCCCTCAGCAGGCCCAGGGTGAACCGGCTACGATAGAAGGTCGATGTTCAACATCAAAGAGTGGCACTGCGGTCATGGTCAAGCCTTCCAATAATACCGGAGACTTCCACTCCCAAATCGAATTTTCGAGATCATCGGAAACCTTGGACTTAATCACAAAGTATGCCAGCCATGCTGATGAGTCTATTCGGACAAGGGTGGAGTCTGGCGAACTCAGCATCGGGGATATTCTCAAGGCCGGACTGGATGCACTAGATTCACGACCAAGACGAACCACGCTAGCTCCGGAAGAAAGTCCACTTAGTGAATCATTGGCCATAGGTCCTCGCACGGACAGAATTCTGGTGCCGAGTAACAGCATGCAGGTTCATCATCACTTCCTGCCAGATCTTTACACCAATAATATCCGTTGGAAGCAATTCTCCATTGTGGCTGCAATTAGAGCAAATGCAGAATCCATTGGATTAACATTTGAGGAGATCACGAATCCAAAAACTATGTCACCTTTTTACGCTAGCACTTCCTCTCAAGAGCAAAACCAGCTTGTTCGCTCAACCGGATTCCAATGGATCAAGCCACATCTACGACCGACGGAGGCGCAGTTAAACTACCCCCACCACCCCTGGGTTGATATTTTCCCATGCCCCATTTTTCGTGAGCGATATATCCAGCTAATAAATATGGGCTCCTCGGTATTTGATGCAGGCGAGTTCTGCCTGGACCTTCAGAACAGTGGCCTCATTTGCTGGGGATCGCATTCAGGGGAGAGGCACGACGCAAGCGGGTCGGGAGCACCTTGGGATATGAGAAGCTGGGAAGCACAGCCATGGTTTCTTAAGAAATGGTGGTTCGTTCTTGGAGGAGAAGAGGGCGGGTTTTTCCAGCAAAGTCGATGGTGGCATGAAACTCGAGGCGATTCACTTCCATACTTTTGGTGAGAGGTGGCACCGGTGTCGCCTCTGGAATAAACCACGTAATTAAACTGGGTATTCCGCTGGGTTTCGATATACCGATACTAGAAGCTTTGTTCATTTTTGAACTAATGGTACCGCAGCTCATACTGGGAACTGGCACCAAGAAAAGAGCCCCACCATGTACTAATCGGATGTCTGACCAATTAACATCGTCCTGCGGAGTACTTGGACAGAGTTCTCTGCATGCTGAGTTGAGCATCCGCAAGTTTTGTCCAATCGGGTGGCAGCAGTCTAACTCCGACCCATGCATTTTGATGGTGCTCAACTAAGTCTACATGGTGTTCATTTATTCAGTGCTTTGAGAGGGGGATAACAGTGATGCTGAAGATATAAAGAGCACCTGTTCCTCTCTATTTCATCTCATCATCGAATTCCAATTCTATCATTCAATCGAACTCCAATATTTATCCCGTCTTCTCAAATTCAACTATGGATTTTTCGTCTTTGTACAATGCCCACAAAGGCATTAAACAAACAAAGTACGACTTTCTGTCTTATATTCCCCCAAACTCTTCCGCTAATAATATTGTCTAAAAGCCTTGGAAATTCTGGTCTTAAGATCTCCCAGGTCGTGCTGGGTGCCATGTCATTCGGCTCAGTCGATAAGTGGACAATCCACGAAGAGCAGGCGCTACCAATCATCAAACACGCGTTTGATAAAGGACTCAACACATGGGATACAGTAAGTAGGCGTCATATACCTTTTTACGGTATTTGAAGCTTATTCATTTCTTCATTTCTCAAGGCCGATGTCTATGCTTTTGGAGAATCCGAGCGTATCCTTGGAAAGGCCCTCAAAACGTACAATATTCCTCGAGAGCGGGTTGTGATTCTTTCCAAGTGCTACGGTGGAGTTCCAGCGCCAGGGGAACTTGATGGTTTGTCAGAATTCGAAAAGATCGCTAGACTTGCTATAAATGAAGGTGTCATGGCAAACCGTGTTGGACTATCTCGCAAACACATATTGGATGCGGTAGATGCCAGTGTTGAGAGACTTGGTACATACATAGATGTTCTTCAAATCCATCGACTCGATCGTGAAACTCCTCGCGAGGAGATAATGAGAGCTCTTAATGATGTCGTGGAGAGTGGGAAAGTTCGATATCTCGGTGCAAGCTCGGTAGGTGAACTCATCTTCAATCCATGAGAGCAACGACTAATCCGTTTTTGGCAGATGGCCACTTGGGAGTTTCAGGCTCTGAATAACGTCGCCGAGAAGCACGGCTGGCACAAATTTATCAGCATGCAAGACTACCATTCTCTGGTGTATCGAGAAGAAGAGCGCGAGATGTTCCCCTATTGTCGCGATGCAGGAATTGGTCTCATTCCTTGGTCGCCACTGGCACGCGGTCTTCTTACGCGACCTTTCACTGCAGATGCGGAGAAGACTATACGGGAGGGGGATGACAGCACTGCCGAAATGTTGATCGGTCCGACGACGGATACCGACATCGCTATCATCGGTCGCGTGGAAGAGTTGGCAGGCAAAAAGAATTGCAGCATGGCGCAGGTCGGTATTATATGGTGCTTGAACAAGGGCGTCAACCCAATAGTCGGCCTCTCGAGCACAAAAAGAGTCGACGAAGCAATTCAGGCTGTGGAATTTTTCCAAAATGGGTTGTTGGATGAGGATGACCTGAAGTACTTGGAGGAACTCTATACCCCGAAGGCTGTCGTTGGGTATTAGGCTGTGGCCGTGGATATTGACATTCATGAGGTGCAAGCCAACTCACATTTTCCTCAATCTGTGTCAATCTACGCAGCATTATCATGGCATATCTACGAAGGATATTTTTGATTGAATGAATTTTTCTTGCCTATGTGTTTAAAGCCCAAGGCGTCAATTATGCCAGTCTGATACTTCGTATGAATTACTCTGTACTAGGAGAATCGCACAGTACGAAATAGTGCAAGGGCATTTCGTATGTAATGAAGCGAAAATGCCCCTGCATCATTGATCCACAAGCTGAACAAATGACGCTATTGATTTATTGTTGTACTGCATAAGATCCACCATGTGGCAGCCAGTATTTGAACTGATAAATCGGAGAGCTGGGAACACAAGAAAAAGCAAAGATCTCAACAGAGCCAATCAGAGGTGCAGGTTTCCCTTGCTCGAACGCCCCTTGCCTGCAACAATTAAAACTGATTCAGCGATCGATGGGATTATTGATTTCGCTTATTTTCTCTTGTACCTAATATTCTTCTTTCTACCCATTTCATCGGGCAAAGTTCTCTATCCAGTTTTTACACTTTGCGACCTCGCCCATCCTCGGCTGGTCAATACTACACCACAGATATTACCATTTGACCTATCCGTCTAATCATTTGAGCTTTTTGGAATATGACAAGCCCGACGGATTTTGATAGAGACTCCGTACGGGTACACACGCCTACGAAAAGAAATAACATCTCGAGAGATGAAAGCATTTTTTACGCCGAAGGAAGCGATGCAACTGGCAAGCAGCGAGCCGACCGAATATTTAACGAATATACGCACTCGACCAGCAACTCCTCAAATTTTTTCTATAATAGCACAGAATCTGGTCTCTTTAACTCTGAAAAGAGCCTTCAAAGAGACAAGCAAATAGCAGACCAAATACTCACTGAAGAGACACCGTTGATTCAAGGCGTCCCATTAGAGGACCCAACGTCGGACGATGACGATGATGGCGACGGCGACGACGACGACGATGAAGTGACATGGAAACTTGAGACAAAGAACATAGTCAGAGATACAGCACCATTGATTCTATCGGCCTTACTCGAATGCTCCCTCTCGACAGCCAGCATCATTGCGGTGGGACGTTTGGGAACAATTGAACTTGGAGCTGCAAGTATGGCTAGCATGTTGGCCAACTTCACAGGATATATGATTTACCATGGCCTTGCAGCAGCTCTTGATACACTATGCGTGCTTGAATTCGATACCGGTATGCATCATTTGGTGTCTATCCATTTTCAAAGGATGATATACCTCCTTCTGGCCGTTACTGTTCCTATCATCGTCCTGTGGAGCTTTGCCGAGCAGATCCTCCCCAAAGTCCTCTCCAATCAAGAAACCGCTATCTTCGCTGGTCGATACCTCCGCATCGTGGCGTGGGGTACGCCGGGATACGCTCTCTTCGAGTCCGGCAAGCGCTATATTCAGGCGCAGGGTGTTTACTCAGCATCTTCCTATGTGTTGAGCGTGTGTGCGCCTATTAATGCATTTTTGAACTGGTTTTTAGTCTGGGTATTTTCATCAGGCTCCTCGTATTATGTGTTCCACGCTAACTGTACATCTCCATAGTACTGCGGATTGGGTTTTATCGGGGCCCCTATTGCTTTGACCATTACCGACTACCTGCTCCCCTTCACTCTCTTTCTTTATGTCTACCGAGGATCTCATGATCAATGTTGGAATGGATTCAATCGTCGAGCACTTTCCGATTGGGGACCCTTGATGCGATTAGCCGCTGCGAATCTGTTTGCAGTTGAAGCCGAATCCCTCATATACGGAATCACTACTCTCGCGTCTTCGTACATGGGACCAGTTGTTCTGGCAACGCAGACAGTCCTTGTGACAGCAACTAATATCTTCTGGCAAATTCCATATTCCTTGTCAGTTTCTACTCGGGCTCGTATTGATAACCTGATGGCTTATGGCCTCGGTGATGCGGCCTGGAAAACCTGCAAAATTGCATTCTCTGTCGCCTTGGGTGTTGGCTCAGCGCATATTCTGTTATTGTCACTGCTCAGATACCCCATCGCCAAGATATTTTCGACGGAACCTGAAGTAATCGAACTGGTTGCTCAAGTCATGCCTCTCTGTGCAGCAGCCCATTTTGTTGAATGCCTAGTGCTTAGCTCCAATGGGATTCTGTGCGGTATTGGCAAGCACGAAGATGCCGGCTATTTGCAAACAACTATTTTCGCCGTCATCGCCCTTCCACTTCAATTTGGATTGGCCTTTGGTCTGGACTGGACAGTTTGGGGGCTCTGGGTTGGTACATTGGTTGGGTTCTGCTGTATTTTGATCGCCCAGTGGTTCTTTTTAAGCCAAGTTAATTGGGAGAGGTGTGTTGAACAAGCTTCAGAGATTTTCTCGGTGGATTCTTGACGGAGAAAGCCTACGACCAAGCAGATATTATAATCCAAACAAAAGTGAAAAAGGATAATTATTTTTGGGATATATTAATGAATGGGTTGCCCCCAGTTTGTCGCGGAGAACGGAGAATTCGTCACACATGCTATGCTTTTATACCTTGTTTGTAGAGGGTTCGTTGTTCCCTACTGCTTATGCGAGTGACTTGCTCGATCTCTAAATTCTAGATCCTAGTCAATCGGAAAGAGGAGGGAAGTCTCGAACAAAGCTGTAATAAGCCATCACGTTAGCAATTGTTTATGAGACACACAACAAAGTGTTGTCAAGAATGAGGTTCTCTCTTACTGGGCAGGGCACTCATATCCAGCAGGGTTATTCTTCAAATAAAGCTGGTGGTATTCCTCGGCATCCCACCACTGGCCAGCAGGGACGACTTCGGTAGAAACAGGCTTCTTATACCACTCCTTGCTAACCTTATCGGTGATGCTCTCCGCGATCTTTTGCTGCTCCTCGCCGTGTGTGAGGATGACACTGCGGTACTGAGTGCCGACATCGGGGCCCTGTCGGTTAAGGGTAGAGGCATCGTGCATGCGATAAAAGAACTCTAGCAGCTGACGATATGTGACGAGGGAAGGATCAAAGGTCATTTGGAGAGCTTCGGCATCTGTCCAAAGGAAAACGAAAAGATCAGTATTTGTCTAGAAAGCGTGATGATTGCGATGCAACACCCGAGTTTGAAGCACCATTGATAACTTACGGCCGGTATCACCACTGCACACAGCACGGTAAGATGGCGACGAAGTCTGGCCACCACAGTAGCCGACCTTGGCATCCAAAAGGCCCTTTCCGTTGCCAAAGTGCTTGCGGAAGAGGTGCTCGACACCCCAGAAGCAGCCAGCTGCGACAGTTGCGGTTTGGGTAGACATATTACGCGCGAGAGATTCTGGGTTGAGTGATAGGACCGGCGCAGTAGTAGAGAACGGACGGAGGAGGCGTGAGAAAAGAGTCGAAGCAATCGGCGCGGCGAAGGGCATCGGAATTTCTGGAAATTCTGGTGCCCAGGTGGGGAACTTGTAAAAGTGGGGGAGCGGAAGCAAAGGCGATGGGGACGAATTTCACAGCTGGATTTGCCGAGCCCTAGTAAATAGTAATGGAAGATTGGTTGGTAATTATACTGTGTTGGTTCAAAAATGGATTGGCGAAGGGAAATAGTAAAGAAGTTCAAGTATTCGCAGCTTGTCAAGTTACCCCGTGCTTCTTTTAACTCGCAGATGGCGTCATCCAATCTGACAAAGCAACAAACGCAAACGCAAACACAAAAGCAGCGGGGAAATCTGCCAAAATTGGCAACTGTCAAAAGTTTGGGCGGTTGGTCTCTCCCCACAACGCAACGCCACAGCCCTACGGCCAATACTTACCAGATCTGCTACGGAGTAGATAGTATAGCAGTAGTACTGCTCCCAGCAGCTGTCTCCCTAGAGTACTGCGAGTAACGCTATCTATACTATAGGCAGTAGCTTGAAAGTAAGTAATACTACTAGGGTTGAATTTCACTTGGCAAGTCATAATGGAGAATGTTTTGCGATTCTTCCAATCATTAATGTACAGAACGAAAAGAATAATATGTCAAAACGAAAGAAGAGTTGAAAAAAAGTAAGGAATAAGGAATAAAGGAATCCTCAACGCCTTGGCAAGCAACACATTCAGTGCCAGGTCATGTAATAAACGACAAGAGAGAAAGAACAAAGTGGAAATAAAACACCGTGAGCTCCATGTACAGAGTGGGTAACCGTGCTGAAGAAGGGGAAAAAATAATAAATTCAGTAGGCGTAAAACGACACGCCCAAGGAGGAAAAGAAAAAGGGAATGGTATTTTTTGCGCCAGCGCCAGCACCACCCTGAGCTTCGATACATCGCGAGAAGTATCGCAGAAAAGTCAAATAAATCATTTATCGTAGACCACTAGAAGGGTTCTCCTGCCCGCGGTCGATTGGTGGTGCAGCAATCGCACTCAGACGATGCGCGTCTCGGCTTGAGAGACTTGCGTGTCGAGGTCGAATTTCACCTCCTAACGTGGTACGCCTGCCGGTGTTCTTCATCACGGGCAACGTGTGAGGGCTGAGAACACGGTGCTTTCCTTCAATCTCTTTCTCACTTTTTACCATACGACGTGCCTGGGATGCTGTAAACATATTGCCATCGCTAGGGGAGCTCCCATATGTATTGGAAGTTGGACTGCGGCGACGATGAACTCGCAGAGAATTGGTGGACGAAGGACCAAAGTGAGAAGTGGAGATGCGACGCATGGCTGAGTTGATCTGGAGAGCATCATCCTTGTCGGATTTCCAGTTGTCTTTGTTTTCGGATGTTGGGCTACTAGAAAAGGTTGCGCTCGGACTTCGGACAGCGATTCGGGATGGTCGATCTAACGATGCTCGGTTCAGGAAGCTGCTTCCCTCAATGTCTCGGAGAGGGGAGTTTTCGTTATCTGAAGAGAGCGGTAGGCTTGATGTTGGCGGTGGAGCCAGAGGGGAGCTGCCAGCTCGTTTCGACAAGAACCCTGCTTTGAAGCGGCTATTGTTCTTCGGGATATTTAAGGACTGCTCGGAGGGTGCAGGGGGTGGGGACGTAGAGCCCGAGGGGGTAGATACCCGCGGTATATTTCGTGGAATAGGTGATGCCCCCCGAGGTAACGATGGCTCTTCTGAACTGACCTCGTCCCCAGATTCAGAACACTTTTGGGGGGTCTTTTGCCATTCTGTTAGGGTGCCGTCTTGTTCATCGTCCTTCCAACGGACTGATCGTTTGGCAGCCTTGACCTGTGTTTTCTTGGGTGTGAAGCTCACGCTCTTACGACCGGCAGCAACTTTTCGACGGCGGGGAGAACCTTTGGTGGGAGAAGGCGGTGCCATTGGGGCGAGTTGGACAGCTGGGGCGAGAGAGGTTCTTGGGGGTGGCATGCTTGCCATGCTGAATCTCTTCTTCGGCTTGGGTGGACTGGCTGGCTTCACAGGGCTGGGAGGCATTTGAAGTGCAGGCATACTACCATCGGGCTTGACGAGGCTCGATGCGGTTGTTTCACAACTGTCCAGCATTTTGGTCAGTATGATACGACCCCTCCTGATGGCTTCGGATGCATTGAGCTCCATAATATCTTCAATTGAGGCCATCAACTCAAACTGGGCCTGTAGAAGGACCTGCACAGCAACTGCCTCGCCAGCCTTGTCTTGCTCCACTACCGCAGACAGAGCTTCACGCTCAGCATTAGACCGCAAGACCTCTGCTTCGCGGTCCAGATTCGCGAAATCGCTGTTGTCGCTGATATCAAACTCCTGCAATTGTTTGGTCGCGTTTTCAACCGCCGAGTTCATTGCTCTGTCCCAGGTGTTCTTGGATAGTCGTTGATTATAATGGTGTCGGCTGTCTTCAAGTTCGAGTAGAATTCCTTGGGCGGTCTTTCGAATCTTCCAGAGGTTTGCCAAACTCTCCTGCCCTTCTCGCGAAGCGCATATATTGTCGAAAGCAGCAATCCAAGAGGAGAGAATCCCTATACGACGACTTATTTGTCTCAGCTTGAGCATATTGCTTGTTTTTTCTTGTCGTTCTGGAAGAGTATGCTCGTATGCACTTCGAATTCGAGCAACAGCTTCTCGCACAACGGCATCTTTCTTCTCGGTCTGCTTCTTGAATTTTGCAAAAGCTAGATGCTCCGAGTCCTTTTGCTGAGCTTTGAGCTCGTTGATCAGCTTCATCTGCTCGTCAATCTTGACAAGGAAATCCTTGACGTGTCGATTAACATTGAAAACATTCCGAGTAACCTTTGTCTGGATATTCTTTGCTCGATTTGCATATCGTAGCGTATTCTGAGTCTCATCAAAGTGCTGACTTGACGGACTCACACAGACAATCATCACAGTCTTGCAGTTCCCACCAAGAGCAAATTTGAGAAGTCGAGTAAGTTTGGAGTTGCGATACGGAATGTGGTTGCGCTTTCGGGGGTCGCAGAGGGCATTGATACAGCTACCCAAAGCAAGAAGAGACTTGTTGATGTTGGCACCTTCAAATAACCTCTCGCCGCGGTTCTTAGTTGCACTTGCACGCTCACTTCCGGCAAGATCAATGATGCTCAGCGTGGCCATAGTATGCGGCTCGTTCACATCCGCATTTCTATCCTTTTGGGCAACGTTGATCTGAAGAACGGCATGGGATCGAGAGGATGTGGCATTCGCTTCGGTAGGCGACATCGTACGGCACTCATTGCCTCGAACGATCATGTCCATGACTTGCTGAACGTTCTGAGGGTGATGACTGGAGAGCCCAGCCACTGAAACTGACTGATTCACATCTTCACGGAGCATCAGGCCACCCTTAGTCCCACCGGGAACAAGTAAGTCACGGATAGTTTCGTTGTAGATTTCCAGGTATGAGAGCGAAATTTCGGTACTCTTCTCGCCTGATCGTTCATCGATTCGCTCGAACAGCTCTTGCATAGTCATGAAGATTATGCCGGGCTGTTGTGCCGTACCAGTGATAGTGTGTGTCTTTCCGCACCCAGTTGCGCCGTATGCAAAGACAGTAGCGTTGTAACCTTCGAGGACATTGTCGAGCAGGGAGCGGGTTGTGGACTCATACACTTCTCCTTGAGAGGCATTTTGGTCGAAAATGCGATCAAAGGCAAATGTCTGGTCTTTGACTCTTTTGCCGTTGGGCACCACGCTTTTGGAGAACTTCTGGACGGGATTATCTTCAGGGGGGTCAAAAACCCTATGGGAAGAGAGTGTCAGTGGATTGTGCTGCGGTATGGAGAGTGTGGAGCCAAATCGCAACTTACAGGCATCGGTCATCAATCACCTTCACAATAGACCGAATCCCCTTCTGGTTGAGTTTTGGGGTTGGCGCACCTGCCAACGACCCATCGCCGAGAAAGAGAGGTCCATCGTCGGTTTTCGAGATTTGTGCTGCTTCCCGAATCGTGAAGGGTCGAACCCGAACCGCAACATTGATTGAGGAAGCACCATCGGAGACGGGCATGATGAATGATCGTGGGCGTGTCGTATCGTGTCGTGGTGTCGTGTTGAGTGAGGTGAGGTAAGGTGAGGTGTCGTGTTGTTGCCTCTTCCCAAGTCGCGATAATGCGGGACCAGATAAGCTGGGGCGACACCCTGCGTCGACAAAAGCAGGGGGTTGAGGTTGTCGAAGATAACAATGAGAAGGAGAGGAATGTGTGGATCTAAAGGTGTATCTCGTATGGGGTACGGGATGGGATGCAGTATTCTCCGAAGAGGCTCCTGGCGCCGATCTAATTTGTCAACAAAGTGATCCTCCGTTGCTAGGAGCAACGCGCGTTTCGAGGTGGCAATTAGATCAATCCTCCGTGGTCTTATCGCTGGCGGGCCAGCTCATACGGTTAAAGAGGTGCACTAAGCTGTTTCACCTTAACGACACATCCTTTTTCTATCTGTACACACACACCACTCAGTCTCGACCGCCGCGGTGTGGGGTTCTGGACGCCGATGACAGCGAGATCTTGAGATAAACTGGAAAACACTAAGGTCTTGGATCATTCTATGATCGCTCTGACAGATTCATTGGACTAATAGTATTTCCATTCCTTATAACCCCGTTATTAATTCGTTGTTAGAACTTCCTAGGAGCTGCCTTGGGAAACCGTTTAGTTTACAGTCATCGAAGCTTGTAGCTCTGAATGTTTATTGAGTCTGATTCACGAGATCCGGGGATGATCCTAACGCCTTGTTGCAACAAAAAAATAAAAGGACAAGAGAAGAAGAAGTAGGATATAACAAATGAACCGCCCATTGACCCAGAATCTTTGTCCCCCCAGCGCCATGAATATTCGCCCTTCGCCATCACTTTTTACGAACCACAAGGCCATAAAATTCCTTGACTATGCCTCTTCAAGCCCCTCTTCTTCATCGTCAAAACGTGGCACAACCACATCCCAACCAGGGTCATCTAGATCGAGGCTCCTGGCGATTTCATCCTCGCCGGTTTCTTCGGCTATCTCGGGCTTGCGGAAGCGGAATGCCACCCAATTTCCCTCTCCAAGACCTGCATCAAGAATAGTACCTGCCAGAGCCCTACTACTCTTATTTCCTGATCCTTCGGATGAAGTACTCGTCTTCAGGCGTGTCCATCCTTTGTCCAGGTCGCTGCGGTCAATTGGCATCCCAAAGTCGATCTCTGTTGAGTCATTGGGGACGGGATCGCCATTGATCTCGCGAACGTCTCGTTCCTTCAGAGCCCGAAGCAACTTCTCCTTCACAGTGAGGAGCTGCTCGTGTGGTTGTAATGAAAGGAGGATTGTGGTTTTATTCTTCTTGAAGAGTAGGGTCACTGCCCTCGAGTCCGAAACAGTCTGTTTTTGAGGCTAGCGAATAAATATTAGCTCCATTCAGAGTACTTCAATATCGGAATAGCACAAAATTAGCCTTTCAAAAACCTTTTCATACCATTCTGCAGAGGGAAGTTAAGATTGACAAGCGACGTTCATGAGTGCGCTGTGAGAGTTGAAGACAGTGACGGAGGCGGAGAGGAGGGACCGAGCCCGCAGTTTATTGCCGCTTGTTGCGACTGCCCGTTGGAAATCTGTCAGATGCATGGTCCCCTCTCACTTGTGAGCTCCCAAGGGATTGATTTTTTTTTTGACGTTTAGGCTTCTGAAATCCACCATTAGCCAATATGGGAGACCGCCAACCGCTGAATGACTCCTCTTCACCCCCGTCCGCCCCTACTCTCCGTGGTGCTATGTTTATGAGACTTCTTCACTGGGACAAGCTCTTTGAATCCGATAGCCCTCCACGCTTGGGTATTGATGTCAGCAAACGTATACCTTATGCAACCATGTCCGGAGTCTCCGTCGGTATGGCACTAGGCTACGTTCATGGGAGCAAGAAGGCAGGCCTTCAATTTCGAGCAGAAAACGCACATCGGTTTCCAACAACCTCAACCGGTTGGTGGCAGTACCATAAAACAAAGAACTACATTTCAATTGTTGGAGGGGTAAAAGACGGTGTCAAACTAGCATCGAGACTGGGGGCTGGCTCCCTTCTATTCTGTCTTTTTGAGGAAACTGTGGACTATGCCCGTCATGAAAAGCGAGACTTTCTCTCTACCGTGACGGCGGGGCTGTCACTTTCTGGAGTATACAGCTTGCTTGGTAAGTAACCACGTCCATACTACTCAATCTTCTTTATCTATACCATACAGGCCATTCTAAGTTGACTTTTTCTTTTAGCTCGTCACGATGTTTACACCGCCGCCCGTACCGCAAAGCTTGGATTGAAGTTTGGACTCGGATATGGACTTGTACAAGATGCTCTAGAATCTCTGAAAGGAAACCACCCGGCTTATATGGATTTTCTCCTTGGCAAACGGCAACCACAGTCTAAGGATGAAGGTTACGTCTGATTTGAACCAACCCGCGGCATGCACATTGTGCTTCCTAGGTCTGAGATCCTTGCCTATGCACATTGAAAGACCGTCGATATTCCAGACAACCGGCTGGAATCCTTTTTTGCCTATGCGCTCCCAGCAAAGGCGCTGAGACATGGAACAGACCGCCATGCGTATCATTGCACCGACGGTGGAACCTATTTGGGAAATTCCAATAGGTACCCGCTGAAACCCGGCCGATGCTCGCTGCGCTCGTGAAGTCATCTGTCCCGGTCTCATATTTGTCTTGATTTTTTTCCCGATGTATTATCTACACTTTGATACCCAGCTGTACCACTTTATTCGAACAACTCGCGTCTTTGATACGTCCTCTTCTCTCCCTTGTATCCAGGCCAGTGGTATGCCCTGTCCCGTCTCCCTACGTAGTACCGGATGCACACGTGACCAGCGAGTTGAATCCAATGGATCTTAGCACAATGGCTGTCAAAAGTACTACGCAAGATCGCGAAATGATCTACTACGATTGACGGCAGGGCTGAAGGTGGCTTTTCTTTCTCCCCAGTCCGTCTTTTTCTTTTCTATTGGGAATTGGGTTAACAGAGCAAAGTTCTTAATGATACGATGGGCTTTACCTACCACATAACTTACAATAACTAGTTATAACTAGGCGTAATATAATCAGCTTCTGGAAAATCCAAGAATTCGCACAAAGATTTTGTAATGCCGCCATTAACTTTGCTGCCCCTTATCTTCAGATTAAGAATGAATTATTCTTCAAGCTGCTTTTCCTCCGTACAAAATGTGTCCTTTTTATGTTCTTCCGAGAGTAAGCCACCAGAATGCAACGAACCGATCATGATTGACCACTCTCTATCAACTCTGGCCCCCATCAAATAGAATACCCCCTCCCTCCCCTTGCTCATCGTAGATAAAGAGCGCTGATATCCGATCTGGCCCAAGGTGGAGCTCAGTGAAGGTTGTCATAGAGTTTCCGAAGCTTCCCAGATGATCGGTGGAGCTCAACCGCATTGACGTCGCAGAGTCGGCAAGCCCCCCCACCTTTTCACCTGAAGGACACACCCCCCCAGCTCCGACGTCTTTTCTCCGTTCTCAACTACCCCTCCGGCTCGTCTCCTCTCCAGATGCCGGTCTGCTAGCGCCGACGATCTACCCATTGGGTGTGGATGCAATGCCGAAGCGGAAATCAACTTTGCTGCTGCTGTTCTCGTCGACGTCATCGTTCTATTGATGCTGAAGCTTCGCGCCCCCATCGCCTCTTTCATCTATACTCTTCCTTCCACAAAACCTACTGATGCCCACTATGCGTCGCCATGGCAGATCCGGAGGCCCGACCAAGGCCGTCTCGGCCATGTCCGATACCGTCTCTCTAATCCATTCCTTCGACTCGGTTATGAACCCCAACCGTCCCGCGCGACCTTCGCCCTTGGCTTCCTCTAATATCAAAGCTCTTCCGTTGGAGCTGGTCGATAGGTTACGATCTTTCCCTCTATTCCAAGCCACACCCGAATCCTTCCTGTTTGAAGTTGGTCAACACCTGCGTCCTCAACTCCACGCCCCCAACGACTATATCTTAACCGAAGGCGATGATGCAAAGGCAATGTACTGGCTGGTCCGAGGTGCTGTCTCAGTCACTTCACGGGATGGAGAGAGTATATATGCTGAACTCAAACCTGGTGCATTCTTTGGGGAAATTGGTGTCTTGATGGATCGCCCACGCACCGCGACAATCATCGCCCGGACGCGATGCATGCTGGTCGTGCTCACCAAAGAAGATTTCCGCAATATTTTACCGCGATTCCCAAAAGTTGAACAGGCGATCAGAGAAGAAGCCGAGGAGAGGCTGATGATCCTTGAAAAGAAAAAGAAAGAGACATCAGCGCCTGCCATGGATTTGGATCCCCCAAGGATCCCGAGTCCGATGCGCAGAGGATCGAAACGATTGCGCGAAAGCCATGTCAAAGAACTCGTTGCTACTGAAGAGGAATTGAGGGTAAATTCGGTACATAAAAAAAGAAAATCACCGAGTCCAGGACGTCGAGACGCTTCCAGTGCTCTTGCTAATGGCCTTGTGAACGTTCGCCTGCTTCTCAAAGAACTGCCCTTATTCTCCGGCCTTCCTGCCGATATTCTCCATTTTTTGGGTCTCAATGCGCAACCACGCTCGTTCTCGCCGTTCACGGATATCATTCAACAGGACTCCCAAGGGCGCGAGCTCTACTTCATCGTCCGAGGAGAGGTCGAAGTAGTTTCCGAAAGAAATGAAGCAACCGACGAGACCCGCAAGAAGCCGAATGGATCCGAACATCCAAGAACAGAAATTAAGGCTCGGCTCAAACAAGGGCAGTACTTCGGCGAGGTGGTTAGTCTGTCGCTTGCGCCGCGGAGAACAGCAACTGTTCGCTCTGTTACATCAGTCGAATGCTTGATGCTCAGTGGAGAGGTCCTCTCTCAATTGTGGGAAATGTGCCCAAAGGATATCCGCGAATCGGTAGAGCGCACCGCTCAAGAGAGACTGCAGACAACTGCAGATGGTGATGTAGTCATGTCCGATGCAACAGACGATCAGCCTCCTCTAAATGATTTAGAATTCGATGAACGGGTCAAGATTGCCTCTTCTCGGCGAAGGTCAATGCCATTATTGACCCTGACAGAGACTGAACTAGATGGCCCACATCAGTCTTCGCCGGTCGAAGACCAAGAGCAGGCGGTGCTACGACCTTCAGACCCTGATCCATATCTCAGTCTTGGCTTGGACAAAGTCCGTTTACGAAGCCGACGGGGCTCAGTAGCACCCTTGACACCAGAAGAAGTTACTGGTGAGCACCAACGGCAATCTCCGACAGAACCGCGCTCGGCCAGTTCGTCGTCTCTTGCACTTCCAGACACACTTGGCTTGTCAAAACCACATCAAGCGCCACGTTCCGCCAGTGACGGTCACCATGGGATTTTTCCCGACAACGTCCTAGTGAACATCTTTCGGTTTCTTGACCTTCATTATTTGCTCCGGCTACGTGCAGTGTCTTCTCACTGGTCAGAAGTTCTCACCAGGTCTCCTGATGTTATTCGTGATCTCGACTTGAGTGTATATAACCGCCAACTCACGGACGATGCTCTCGTAAAAATCATCTGCCCATTTGTTGGCAACCGCCCGCATTCGGTCAATGTTAACAACTGCTTTCATATCACGGATGAGGGCTTCAACGCATTAGCCAATACATGTGCACCCAACGCCACCACTTGGAAGATGAAAAGTGTTTGGGATGTAACCGCTTCTGCTATTCTCGAGATGACCAGCAAAGCCACAGGGCTACAGGAAGTGGACCTGAGTAATTGCCGCAAGGTAGGCGATACTCTAATGGCTCGAATTATCGGGTGGGTTTTACCTGGGAATCAGAAACCCACCGAAGGCAAAAACGCCTCCATTAAACCGACTATGCAGACAGAGGACGGTCTGGTCTATGGCTGTCCACGACTAAAAAAACTCACACTCTCATATTGCAAGCATGTCACGGATCGCTCAATGCATCACATCGCATCACATGCCGCAGGTCGAATTGAAGAGATGGACTTGACTCGCTGTACTACCATCACAGACCAAGGCTTTCAGTACTGGGGAAATGCGCGGTTCACGAACCTCAGAAGGCTATGCTTAGCGGATTGCACGTATTTGACCGACAACGCCATTGTGCATTTGACCAATGCCGCCAAGAACCTACAAGAACTAGATGTGGTAAGAAGCCGGAAACACCCAATAATCTTTATAAATCGAATGCTCATCTCATGATATAGTCATTTTGCTGTGCCTTGTCAGACACAGCAACTGAAGTTCTTGCCCTTCAATGTTCGCAACTAAAATATCTCAACATGTCGTTCTGCGGATCCGCCATTTCTGATCCATCTCTCCGAAGCATTGGCCTCCATCTTCTCTCTCTCCAGCATCTATCAGTACGAGGTTGTGTGCGAGTCACTGGCGTTGGTGTCGAAGCCGTGGCGGAAGGTTGTCATCAACTAAAGTCCTTCGATGTCAGCCAATGCAAGAATCTCACCCCCTGGCTTGAAGATAATGGGCCAATGCGATATCAACCCCGTGTTGAATTCGAGACTGTTGCAACTAATGGGAGAAACTTTCGATAATCCAGCGTCCTCCGACATCATTTGTACTCACTTCATTACGTACCGCTTCTCTTTCTCCGACATACCTCTCAGACTGACACAGTTTGTCTGCCTTTCTCGCCACTATATAGCCTCCTTCTGGTTTCCTCGTTCATATTTTTGGATCTACATTGCATCTCCCTTCCGTTTAGGCTCTATCGCAACCACTGACAGCATCAAGGGCGATGTTTTATAATTTGGGAGTTTGGGGTTTTATAAGGCACGTTTCCCTTTTTCTTGATTGCTTGACCCGTTTAAAACGACTCCAGAGGGCGAAAAATGCACGCTTCTGGTTCCCAATTCGGGCTATGGACTATCTGGTTCTTGGGCTGGTCGAGCATGGAAGGAGTTCAAAGATTGAAAGCATCTGCTATGGTTCTGTTTCATTTCTAATAATATCTGACGGTCTTTATTCTGACTTTTCATTATGAAATAATGTTGTACTGTCTCTCATTTTATTTCCTGATTGTTTCTTTTGGATGGGTCTCTGGGGTCTTTATACTCTAAATATCATGATACCAAATCTACTCAGTACTTTTAAACAATGCTCCTTTACATAACTTAATGGCAAAGGCCTGGGACCTTTCAAGTCGCGTTTTATCCCGTTTTATCAGTTGAGAAATCCTTTCGTATGCGATTCACCTGAGTGAGGACTGGGCAATGGTACGTCTCGTGACAATGAAAATTGTTTGATATCTCACTTTAGTCCTTTGCTACTATATAATCTAATTGATAGACCTCTCGAAGGGTGTTCATAAAAAATCCCTATGTTTGACAAGAGCTCTACGCAAGGCACATTGTTCTTTACTGAAGTACAATTTCTGTATGTGAGTACTAGAAGTGTCAGTTCTCACAGTTGAGGCAATTGCAAAGATAGCTGTCTCTCAGTTCTAGCGGGAGGTTTTCAGTACGTGTATGCCATACATACATAGGTATCAAGAGGATCTTGGCTAAGATAATTCTTTCTATTGAAATTGGGACCCGGCTTTCATCATATCAAGCAAGTGGAGTGCTGCTCTTCTGCATTTTTCGAAATATCTCCATCCAACCCTCCCCATTCGATTTATTTCTTATTACTTAAATCCCCCCGTCTCGCCATCCACTTTTTATCATCTTCCTCTCTGTCTAAGCTCGCGATCCATTTCTCAGGATGACAGAAGAATTTCAGACTGATTCTTTTACTCTAGGCACCCCGGTGCTTGGAGAAATAGATCCTGTTCTTGACCCAGAGCTTGACTTGGCCTTGCAGCAAGAACACACACAGTCATGTCCTAAGAAGAACCGTCGAGGTCGATGTCATCAAGAACCTGACTATTCAGCTGAGATGCGCCAAAAATTTCAAAAGGATGGAAAGGGAAAGCGTACCGCACGAGCTTGTGACAGATGCAAGGTATGTGATGATATTATCTCACTCCCATAACCAACCACTCCCTCGTTCACCCGAACCCCATTTTGAACACCGTCAAGCATTAATCACCTACCATGTAGTGCCGCAAACTACCCTGTGACAAAAATCCGATGGGATGCCAGAATTGCATCACAGCGGGTGTAGAATGCAATGTGACTGACCCGATCACCTGTGAAACGCACCCTCGGAATATCATCATGAAGATGGCGATGGAAAACGAGCAGCTCAAGAGCGAATTAACTTCGGCAAAAAACCATATTCAGGCACTGAAAAAGTACCTCCTATTATTGGAGAATGAGATTGATCGCCAAAAACAATATGAGGCCTCCCAAAGCATCATGCCTTTCGCCAATACTCCTTCTGCTGAGGTACGGATCAGATCCTTCGAAGAGCAGACAGTAAGAAACCTTGATTCCCAAGAATACTATTGAGAGATCTTTTTAGAAGAAAGGTTGGCTGAGCGGTTTATCTATTTTTTTAGGTCCAACAAGCTTATCCGTCATTGTTTGACGACTCCCAAATGTCTGGAACCCAACTTGCGGTATAGTTCCTCTTCCTCCTATTTTCCCAAGACACTTTCTTGCGAGGCGAATAGGTGCTATTCTCCTATTCAAACCCTTGATCCGCTTCCTTTCTTGCTCTTTTTATCCTAATATTCCTTTTTTCTGTTCTAGGATCTTGACGAAATAGTATCCGATACCTATCGAATGTTTCCTGCGTAATTCGCTGCCGCCATGAGCTTTATTTGCACGCCGTCCTGCACTACCTACGACGCGCCATGTGGCACGTGCGAAAGGTCGAAGGATATGGATATGGAAATATTGTACCTAGAACCTAATAGTTCTACGTTTATGATGTTCGAGTGATTTAGGAATACATATTCTCTTTGAGTATGGTACAAGTTTTGGGTATCATAGTAGAATAGGAAAGTAAAAGACGATGTCCCCAGCCATTCAAAAGCAAGCATCTTACCAACCAGCATTATTCTTCCAACAGCAGCAGATCCCCTTGTTCTCACACCATTCCCGGGCTGCCGCAACATGGACTTCTCTATCTTCTCCAACAAGGCCAAGCCCTTCAATATTGAGCCACGTCGTAAAATCTTCCAAAATAACTGGATCGTACATAAGTATCTTCTCATGCCATGTTGGGCGGTTTCGGCTGCCAGATAAAGTTGAGAGCGGGGAGAGTAGATGTTGGGAGCGAACGGCCTTGGTGATTTGGGCAGCTAGGTTTGGTAGACTGCTGCGCTTTGAGGGAACCGGTCGATCAGACTTGCCAGATGTTGATGCAGAAGAATTTTTCGATTTGCGGTTTGGCTTGGTAGGGCTCGCATTAAGCTCCTTGGGTTTAATATCGAAAGACGACACTGACACAAAATCTGAACTAGTTGACAATAGAGCCTGGCTCGGAGATGGGACGGTCTCATCCTCGGAATCTTGGATCTCCTCGACATTTATGAAGGACGATGAATGGGCCTGGGAGCTTCTTTCTGATCCCCTTGAAGCTTCCATGCGGCTTCTGGAAGTTGGTTTGTTCGTATATATGGTCGGTGGTGTGGGGTATGCAGATGAATTTTGTGCAATTGTCGTGTTTTTCTTGGACTGGCCATTGCGTTGAGCGGCTTTTTTCTGTGAACCTGATTCTGTGGTGGGATCGTGAAGTTGTGATTGTGTAGAGCTTGATGGCTCAACAATGTCGGTTGGCGGAGAAGGCCGTGTCTGCGAAACACCAGTCTTGTTAATGCTTCCATGTTTTGACTCCCAGCACTTCTGCAGCAGCTCAATCATCTTCTTGCGGCCTCTTATTGATTTGAAGCCAAATGCCCCAACTTGCTTAGTAAGTTCAGCATCTGTGAATCCACTGTAGTGAGGCATTTGTGGCTCTTGAGCTGTTTTGTCTTGGGGGAAGGTTGTCTTCTCGCTACCCTCTTCAGCCGGCACCGGTACCTCACTGCCCTTAGAAGGCACTGGCCTAGCTGAGGTCTTTGGTAAAGGCGTCTTCTTTTTTGGGTTGGTGTAAGGTTTGCCATAGTCAAGCTCAAACCAATCTTCATCCTCCCAGTTTAACGACCCTTTTGCCTTCACATTTTCCCCCTTAGACGCTAGCGCTGAAGAGCTTTGCAGGCTAACGCCACTCGTCATTTGAGCCTGAACCAGTGATCCTTCGGTGTTTCGTGCGGCGACTCTCCAAAGATTTCTTGTGCCAGGCCGGTAAGACATAGGCTCTTTCGCGATGGTTTTGGATGGAATATCCTGCTTGCTCTCAACGAGAGACAGACTCTCTGGTGCACGTATAGCTTGCTGCATTTCCCCAGTCGTCTGTGGTGAATCCTCCCGTTCAAGTTGGCTACAAGTACCAAAAACAAGATCCTGGTTATCCAAGGACTGGAAAGCATCTTTAGGTGAAAGAACAGTAAACATGGCGTCGTTCCCAGCCCCTTGGCCTTTGCTTCTTTCGGTATTGGCATTTCTAGAAATATCAAGTCCGCCACTGGCCGAATCAACGTCTTTCGTGTTGGTCAAGGAGTATTGCGCAGTCATACGTGCGGTCAATGTCGTCAATCTTTTTGGCCCTTTGGACTTCTTTTTCGACTGGGGACCAGGCATTGATGAATCATTGTCTTGTTTCGGTAGCTCCTCGTTCGAATCGGCATGCTGTGGTTGGAACTGCTGGAGCAGAGGATTTACGAGCTCGATGCGTCGTCTTTTTGTGGGGCCTTCGCCGCCCAAGTTTTGAAGTGTTTCGTGGGCAGCTGAAGAGGCTCCAGAGTAGTTATAGTTCGAGATCAACTTGTCAAATTCCTCGGGAATTGGCTGGGGCGTTTTTTGGGTCCCTTCGTTTTCTTCCATAGTAGGCCCCGAGTTAGGCGCAGTATCTCTGACTGGGGTCCAGTCATTTCTCCTTCTCAAAGCTCCATCCAAGTATAGCTCTTCATCATTCATCCCTGCCTCAGATCCTCCGAGTACGGTTGGATTGGGAGGCTCGTCGCGTTTTTCCTTCAATATAGTCGATTTTTTCCTTTTTCTATCGGACTCCTTTGTTTGTATATCATTTCTCCCTTTTGTGACCTTCCCAGTTAAAGTCATGTTGTTCATCTCATTTTTCTTATTGCCTGTAGTGGTGCGTGTTTTTCGAGCTGTTTTCTTCTTCGATTCTTTATATAGAGGATCCTGGGTGATCGGTACAAGATTTCTCGGCGATGCTGTCTTCAGTTCTTTGCTTTCTGTCCTTGGTATCGGCTGCTCTAACGCATTTCCACCAAGAGAAGCCGCGGCAGTGGATTTCGTGGTCTTCCGTGGTTTTTTCTGAACTGGAACATCCCTCATCAACGGCGCGGTGAAGAACCGAGAGTGTAATGGGCGATCGAACAAGTCTGAGGGTGATCGAAGGGGCGGTGGCGACCCCTGTCGTGGTAATATATTAACCAAACCCGCAGTCCCGTGGACTGCTCCTATGGGAGTTCGTGGTGGAGGATTCGGCGAGGAGGATAGCACAATCACTTCGGCGGAACCGGCCATGGTGGCAAGCGATGGGTTTCAAGCCAGGAGAACAGAGACTGTCACGCCATATAGATATAGGAAACTCGGCCCGGAAAAGAATTGGTCAGAGGCATCTCATAGCGAACATCCTTGATTAATTGGCTTGATCTTCGCGCGAGCGCGGAGTAATGCAGAGATAATGTGTTGAAGGTGGATCAATGAGGTTGATCCAGCAGGTCTTGGCAAAGTTTACCAACAAGCAGTTGAGCCGGGCAACCAAAGCATGCCATTTGCACCATTTGCATTACATCGTATCACCCTTGAATGTCTATTGTATTCATTGAGATTATTTATTATTTGGGTCAGCCTAGATATGCATCTTGGTGATATTTTAATATTTTCAAGGTACGTTACGAACGGGGATCACCCAGTCCCAGTCATCTTGAGCTTGTCTACTACTTAGCGCTCAATTTACTCACATGCCTCGTACTTCATCGTCAACGCAGGACTCCTTGGGGGATAATACCATGCGCGGAATAAACCGCCTTAAATTTGTCTTGAGATTCAGCCACTGTCAGGGGCTTTTTGCAATACACCAACTACTGATTATAGATTCGGAATCAGCAGATCGGTGTACTTCTTTAGCGGCAACTGG
This sequence comes from Penicillium sumatraense, assembly GCA_020086695.1. NCBI lineage: Eukaryota > Fungi > Ascomycota > Eurotiomycetes > Eurotiales > Aspergillaceae > Penicillium > Penicillium sumatraense. The sequence continues at coordinate 47,595 of JAGIKU010003959.1, read as the reverse complement.
ATACGTCTGCATGCCGAGTTGAGAATGCTCTGACGATTTTCAGAGTGCTGTATATGCGGAGGATAATCTACTTGCGAGGTAGCAGGATGATATCTCTTGAACCAAAGGACTCCTGATATGCTATAAGTAATCATTTGTGTTCTTGTCTAGTCATATGCAGCTATTGAGCAAAAGTGCAAGTTTAAAGGAGGACCAAAACAGCTAGAGAGGAGATCATATATTACAATAGCCAGCTTTGCCTATGGTGAGTGCTAGTGCGTATGAATGTCCAGTGCGAGTGATTTATTTCTTGCCCGAGTTACCCTGCTCCTGGGTCAACTTATCACTAGAGAGGGGTCAGCACGGACTTCAGCAATATGAGCATGACCAATCAAGGAAGACTGATCACAGATATCAAAGTAAAGGTCGGGCGAGGGAAGAACATACATGTGGCCCTCGAGTTCATCCAGGTGGGCACGTTGATCGGTGATCTTCTGCTTCAGGTTTCGGAGCCTATCGACGGCGACAGCCATTAGGATCGTTTCGTATTGACGGATTTCAAGTAAGGCTGCGGCTCGTATGACTTACTTCTCGACCTCCTTCTCACGGATGTACAGAGCCTCTTGGGCGGCCTCACGCTTAGTGAAAGAGTCACTGCGAGGCAACGGATGTCAGTGGTTTGATGATGTCATGCAGAGATGACCAGGTGAATACACCATGCAGTCGATAACGCGGAAAGCGCCACAGCCTTTCACATCATCAGGAAGATGAGATGCAGAGAGCTGGGTCTTTAGGAAGAGAGGGGATGGCCACGTACCCAGATGCGGCACCTCCGGATCGAGGAGCACCAGTGTCACCCTCACCCATTCGAGGGGCGATAGCAGAGAAGGAGCGCTGGCAAAGGGCACGGTTGGCGGAGACAGCCGGTCGGATGATTGATTGACGAAGCATTGTGAAAGTGATTTCTGTTAGAAGAAAAAGCAAGGTGTAGGTGGTAGGATAAATAAAAGTAGAAAAAAGGTACCAGCAGCAAGTTGAATGTCAGATTCCAAGGTACTGGACGGTACTTGCGTAGTACCACCTTGAGCTGACAGGTGACCGCGAGCCCGTGACACGTCCATGACGACAGATGCCAAGATATTTTTATGTCAGGTGATCCATCTGGGGTGCGTTAGATAATGTATTATGTCAGCCGAAATCTCTGCGATAAGTGCACGCCCTCTCATTCGACTCGGCAAGGCAGATCATTATGGAGAAAGAGTACGGAGTAGGTACTACTCTTTACGCAGTGTATACGAGGGATTCCTCGTAACAATGGATTGAGAGTCCAATTGATTCGGGAAAGGGCTATGACAAAATTGTTCTTGGAATCGACAGGTAAGGAGTATTATTCAATACTATTTCTGACACAGCTGCACCGCAGAGGGCCTGGACCAGAAGCGGCTCGACTTTTGGTGGATATATTTCATAAGTATACGTTTACTCCGTATAACTTTTTTTTGTGTTTCAAGGAGATGATAGACATGGGGCTCATTCTGCCTTGGTTGTAGATACTAGTATGTAGTTCTGCCATCAAATTACGGCGGTCTCGGGTGAATCAGTGGTTAAAGGGGGGGTGATTGGCGCGGGATGGGGGATTAGTATGGTAGCCACGATGACGCCGGGTCCACCGAACCACACAGAAGATGAGCGCAGTCAAACCCCAAGTAAGTATGGAGGAGGAGCACAAGCACTTGAGTGGAGTTGACTTGAGGAGTCAAAACATGAGATATAATGGGATAGGATGGGGTGGGGTGGAATGGGATTCAAAGGAAGACAAATAAGATAGGAACAAAGATCGAGAATAGAATTGTGATAAACAGGTAGAGCAATGATCCTCGTAGTCGAGGGCACATGGGGCCAGGGCCAGACTGGAGTACCCAAGTAAAGAGAGAGAGAGAGAGAGACAGAGAGGGAGGGAGACAGAGTAGAAGGGCAAATCCCAACACCAAGCAACACCCACCGCTTTCCCCCTCCTTTCGCTCATCTTCTCTCTCTCTCTCAACTTTCCCCTTCTCCTTCCACTTCATCCACACCCCCTTATCTACTTCTCCATACCTTTTTCCCTCTCTCTCTTTCAATTTCAGGTGAGTTATTGTCGTCGTATTTATTTTGTTTCCTCGTTTTGCTTCTTCCCCGCCTTGCAAATCACCACACAACACCCTCAAGTCCACACAACCATTCGACTGGGCCATCTTTCATTGGAACTGGGGGGCATTTATGTTCCCTCCATGATTCAGACCGAGGAATTAATCCCCAACTGGTATACCTCAATTACGGGATTTACGTCGTTTCTTCCTGTCGAGAGAACTTCATTCGTCCTCATTTCCTTGTTTACTTGCGGGCCCGCTGCCGCGACCGCTACGCTGTGATCCCCTTCAAAACACCCACAGCCCCCCTCCCCTCGACGCCAGCGACTCTCCAACAAACGATGATCGTCATGATAATTACCCACAGAGTTGAATGGGAGATCATGATCTGATCGGAGATATTTCGGGATGCGAAATGGAGTGTATCGGGCCCCTCCATCCCTCACTGAGAGCCGTCAGCGGATCCTACCCCTCCCGGTCGCTGGCGATGATGTCGATGGCGTGATACCCAATTCCATCTCTTCAACCACCTTTTAATCCTTGCTATCATGATCCACAAGAGCAATGAAAACTGACTTAGATCTCTGCTTTTTTTTTTAGAAAATTTCACAATGGGTCAAGAAGACGCTGTTTATCTCGCCAAGCTGGCCGAGCAGGCTGAGCGCTATGAGGGTATGATATGTCCTTCCATGCTCATTTCCAAGCGAAGGAAATCTGAGCCTGCGAAGGTAGCTGGCTGACGACAAATCTAGAGATGGTTGAGAACATGAAGATTGTTGCCTCGGCCGATGTTGAGCTCACCGTTGAGGAGCGGAATCTCCTCTCCGTCGCCTACAAGAACGTCATCGGTGCCCGCCGTGCGTCCTGGAGAATCGTCACTTCGATCGAGCAGAAGGAGGAGTCCAAGGGTAACGAGGGCCAGGTCACTCTGATCAAGGAGTACCGCCAAAAGATTGAGGCTGAGTTGGCTAAGATCTGTGACGACATCCTGGAGGTCCTTGACGACCACCTGATCAAGTCTGCCCAGAGTGGCGAGTCCAAGGTCTTCTACCACAAGATGAAGGGTGACTACCACCGTTATCTTGCTGAGTTCGCCATTGGCGACCGCCGCAAGGGTGCCGCCGATTACTCCCTCGAGGCCTACAAGGCTGCCACCGAGATCGCCCAGACCGACCTCGCCCCTACCCACCCCATCCGTCTTGGCCTTGCCCTGAACTTCTCGGTCTTCTACTACGAAATTCTGAACTCCCCCGACCAGGCTTGCCACCTCGCCAAGCTTGCCTTCGATGATGCTATTGCTGGTTAGTTGCGTCTAGTTCATTGATTCCCAGTCCAGTACATGTGACTAACACCTTCCTATAGAGCTCGACACCCTGAGCGAGGAGAGCTACAAGGACTCTACCCTGATTATGCAGCTTCTCCGGGACAACCTGGTAGGTTCAGCTCTGTTCCCTTCATCCTATATCTCTTTCTAACTTCATATTAGACCCTCTGGACCTCTTCTGAGGCTGAGCCTTCTCAGGAAGGCGGTGCTCCCGCCGAGAAGAAGGAGGAGGCCCCTGCCCAAGAGGGTGAGAAGCCCGCCGAATAAACGGATATTTAAAAAGACCTTGATGATGGACTCGTGTCCTTGGGAGGGATGGACAACCAAGAGGGATCTGTGCGATGGGTCTCCCCAGTGCAAGGAAAATCAAGTGGGACAGTGAAGAGGAGGGACGGTCAAAGATGCATTGATTACGAAATTTCGTTTGCTTGGGCCCAAGACCTCGCGGTCTAGAGGTGAAGAACACGACTTTTGTTTTCTAACGCGACTTCGGGTCCCTTGCGCTTCCCAAGCTCTCATTCAAACCTCCCGGCGTCCACTTTTCTCTTGGAGGATGGTGCTTTCCTTGTCCTGGGGCCAGTCTCATCTTCACCCCTTTTCGTTTCTCTATTCTCCTTGTTATTTTTGTCTACTTGCCTCTTAACTACCCAAAGAGTCCTTTTTGCGCGCACTCTCCCAATCCCCCACCAACAACACATACACACGGACAGAACTTTTTTTAAATCAGCTCCTTATCAGGACTACAATGAGGGCCTCGTACCGATCCCCTATCTGGCTTTTTCTTTGCCTCTTTCTTTTCCCTGTTCTTTCATACCTTATATCGTCTCGTATTTGTGCCATTCGGCGTTCTTCCCGCTAGATATGGTTTAAAGGTCAACGGTAGTACATTTACCTTGCGGTACTTGACTCGCTGTGTAGTATTCTCGTACATCTCATGTGTAGTCTTCGTCTCGGGCCAGTTATAAGTTTAATATGTCCGTTGGCAAGTAACAACTTTACTACGCTAAAACTGAGGGGTGCAAACTTTCAATTTTGGAACTAGTAGCTACCTGGCTGGACTGCACGTAAGTCTTGAAGCTTTCTAGTGTTGCTGAGGCAAACTGAATGTTCTAATCTAGAGGATTAGAATTGTATGTTTCGCTGGCTGTGAATATAACAAACAGTGCCCTGCAATATTATAACACACGTCTAATACTTGAAGTTTATATGTGCTTCCATTAATGGCAAATCATTCATCTGGCAACCACTCACAACATTGTATGTCGTTTAGCGCTGAAACGCGTGACAAGATGCTTGGCAGGCGTTTACTACTATCAAAATGTCCATTATTCGGGGTTTTGCAAGCTAAAATACTCCAAAAGGCTGTGTCCCCTGTATTAACTTAATACTATATGAGTAAATTGATATCAGTCTCCACTAATCTCAAAGGTTTGAGGTACCTCAATCTACCTTTACTTATCCAAAGAAGGTTCACTACTTATTAAGTGCTTGTCTAATTGATTTTCATTCAGTCATTTCCTATATCGTTGAAGTTCCTGGTCAATACAACATGATCATGCGAAAAACTACGAGTTTCAGAAGGGTCCTGGCGGGAGGTGTAATTTCTCTGCTTGTTGATATCAGTATAGTAGTTTAGTAGAAAAGGCGAAGAATCCGAAAGCTTCCAATCATGATTTATTATGACTTGAGGATAGTAGTACCTCGGTCATCATCGATGATAGTCATGTCTTTTGTGGCATTCACTCATCAATGGCCATCAGGTTGTCTCTAGACAAATGACGCCATATATTATGAGAACAAGATTCATTTGAGATAGTGTTGTGAACTAATTACCTTTCCACAACGCTTCCCGGATGCCTGATAAGACCAAGGGAAACTCAATAGCTCTGGCCTCAGATTCAAGGCTTGAGAAACGGTTCAGGCCATTCCACCACAGAGTTCGATATTTGTTTTTCATTTAATTCCATGAATTTTTCTGTCGTGAGATTTGAAATACACCTATAAATGTACAAATATCCTGTCAATGAGACATAACCCAAGATCCCCAAGAGATATTATGTAGCTACCCTAAGTTGGGGCTCGAAGGAGCATTCCAATGCTTACTATTCCTACTTTGATTATAACTTTGTCTTACTAAATATCTTGGACATGATCACTATCCATGTTCCGAACTTCATGACAGAAAAAGAACCAATGAATACATTATTCATCGAAAGACACCATCAGATATTTCTGGAGGAAATTTATCGCAGGTGAGTCTCCTCGGGGATTCATTGTTGACTTTTTAAAAAATAGATATTAGATCAAAATCCATCATATCGGCTGACGTCTCACCTTGACCCACGTAACTACTTGTTAAGAGCTATCGGTAACTCCTAGAATAGCCTAAAGCTTCATAGTCAAATGTAGTCTCTGCACTTATCACTGGTAGCTCAGATCGTGTCTGACTCTTATGTCATTTGGGTGACGACAATTTGTTCAGTTTCATCCCCGACAAAGCCGATCGAACGTAATAAAAGTCTTCGAAATTTCATGTTCTTTCCCCAGTCTGATTATGAGTTAGTGTTGTGTAACTTACTGTCATCATCATCTACAAAAGATAGCAATGATATCAAACCCGTCAGTTCCCACCAAATGCTTGTATGCCACGTGAGGTGGCTGAAAGCCCGTAAAAAGAGAGCGGAAGCCTCGGGCTTTGTTATGAAAATGAGGCGATCCATCAAAGACTGCATTGACGTTGTCAATGTCTAGTGGGCATTGTCCCAAAGCGAGAAGATCACCGAGACGCAAATTCTGATATTAGCCGTCGTGTTTGAAATCCATAAGCCTAGTGCTCGTATGAACTCTCACCTGCCCATTAGGATCCTGTGATTACTGCAAACCGTATATCTTGGCGGCATCCAGAAATCCCTCAGCCGTCAGCCTTAGGACTCTTGTTCTTGTGTAACCAAAACAGAAATTGGTGTTGGAGGTAATCCAAATATAGACACCCTCCAGCTCTCTCCTTCTGCCCTTATTCACAGCCTGAAACTGGCCAAATAGTCCTTGTCTGACAAGGAAGGGACAAAATCCCAGCCTATTCCAGTCTAGCTTACCAAGTCATCGGATACTTAAATACCACGAAGTACCTCATTACGGAGTCAATGACGATTTCATAAATTGTTACCAAGACTAGGATATGCCTGCACTGTATGATTTCTTCAACTGCACTATTTCAAGAGCCCCACCGGCTACGTCGTTTTTCGTAGATCAGATGGGGAATGTCTCAGATCTTCACGTCTGTCCACAGCCACTTTAGACATCATCACATTGCTAGGGCGTATTTACATTTAGAATACGGAAATAATTTTGAAATTTTTTATTGCTATGATTGAGGAGCTACCATACTGCCAGCCATGTAAACGACGAAAATGATAGACAAACAGTGACAAGAGTGGGGGGCTTGAGACATGCACAGAAAACCCGGGGTATGACAAAGGCCACTGAGAAGTCAAAGTACTAGACAGATCCAAGCTGTTAGGGAGAAAGAATAAAAAAAAGCAGGATGCTGCGGAAAAAAGGTTGGAGTTCGTCCGTAAGTTGAAAAAGAGGGTTCATTTCTGCGTGAAGCCAGTCTACCACAGGAAAGAAGAGAAGTGAAGAGGTGAAAAGTCGAAAAGGGCAAATGTACAGTTGCCATCTTTCATTGCCAGGGGTGTTCAGAAGGGAGACAATAGGAATAAGAGAAAAATGAATAGGAATAGACAATGGACTGCTCCATAAATGACCCCCTAGATGCTTTCCACTTTCCGCGCCGTCCTGCTGTTGACATGACCATGACCATATGCAATGCCTTATGATGACGAAAACATTTCAAATTGAGGCTCTGGTGAGAGTCATTTCAATCAAATCGAGTCTAGGTCCCAGTCCCCGAAACGCCCTAGGTGCTATGCATCCGATAAAAAAAATACAGTGGTAAAAATGAGTCCGCAAAGAGCCGCCGAATGAGAAAAAAAAAACATGTGATGAAAATACGCCAAATGAAGGGACGCGTAGAGATGAGGCCCGATAATACCGACAGAGATAATATCGACAATGATGAAAGGGAGGTCAGTCAGTCCTGCTGGCAATGACACGGCATAGTGTGACACCGGTGAGTGGCTGAGTGTGGATGATCATGAATGGCTCAAAAATGCCAAGACTCAAGTGGCGGACCACTGGACGAAGATAAAATATGAAATGATGTCACTGAACATCTATTGGTCCTCCTGAGTAAATAAGCGCTTGGGAGTCATGAGTTTCACTGGTTCAACGGTTGGTCCCGGTGTTGGATGAGCGGTGGATCCCTGTGACGATTTGTGGCGTGGACTGATAGAGGAAGATGGTGTCGGGGTAGCCACTCAAGCAAGCCGGGTGGCCGAGAAATAGGGGAAAAAACAACTTGTGGCGACAATGTGGCAATAAGCGGTTGTATATTCCCCTGTGGAACAACTTCTGATCTCGTAAACGGTAGAGACCTGTCGTCGTTCCGAAGGGTTCATAACACGTCATGTCGAATGCAACGGTGTCGTTCAAGATGTATGATATGCATTCTCAAGATCCGACAATGAAGATGGCTGGGTCCTCGGGCGAGAAAGAAAAGCGTCTGTTGTAAAATATGTTGTCGTTAAGATGGGGCTGAAGAGGATCAAGGATTGGTATGAATCGCGAAGTAGTGGCGGCTCTCAAAAACTCCGTATAGAATTTCAGATCTCCATTTCCAAGTCATAGGCACGACGGGAGTCGTCCCATCGTGCTACGACCCTTCTGATTCCATCGGCCATGGAGTTACTTCTGCGCTTTGCGTGCCTTGGTACTGCGGCTCATTTCGGTTTTGGTCATATTGCGTGTAAGGCCACCTATGTAATCCTGCAGTATTTTGTTCTCGTTCTCCAGTTTGTCATGATCTGATTTGACGGCATCAATCCGTTCTGCGAGCGCTTGAAGGGATGATTGGAGGGCTTTGGCTTGCCTAAAGATTTGAATCGCAGGTAAGTAAATTGAATCCGGGAGACATTTTTGTGCTTTTTGAGGATCCGGCTTATGAAGGGAATAGGGAAGAGTCGAAGGGGATTTCAGCAGGGGGATCGAGAAAGAAACTCACTCTTGGAGAGTTTGACGAGCCTCTTTGCCCAGTCTTTCTAGATCAGCGGAGTTACGGCGGGGACTCATAGCACGAGCGTCGTCAGGTGGAAACTCCTCCTCCTCAATCTCGATTTCGGGGTGGTCCCGAGGGACCAGTATGGATGCGCTAGGCTTGCGGCTCGCCATGCGCGGACGTTCTGATCGACCTCGTCGTTCAGTCTCAGCGTCAGATATGGACGATGAAGAGGACAGGGATGACATATGCATGCGTCCGCCGTCGTTGGGTTGCGGCAGGGTGGGCACGGGTGAGGCTTCATTCATTTCTGTATCGGATGCCATAGAGAAGGTTTTTCACAGCAGACACAGTCGAAAAGAGAGGAGTTTGCGAGGTCCAGCGTGGCGATTTGGAACGAGAGATAGAGAGAAGAAGAGGCGATTTTTTTTTTTTTTAGCAGGTGGGCAGTAAGCTGCTTTCGGCGTTCGAGATTTTGCTTTCAAGTCGTAGGTCGGAACGAACAGTGAACGACCACGGTCTACCCCTAGCGATGTACCCCAGACGAGAAATCTGTGTTACGCTTGAGGTAGCTACCGGGGTCGGTGAAGGAGGTTGAAGAGAATGATAGTGGGTGAAGAATCGGGAGAGGACGCGAAAAAGGGACAACGGCCGAAAATCGTTAGGGAGGACAGGTCGAGATCGAGATTGGATGAGAAAAGGGAGGGAAAAGGGAAAGAAGGTCGAAAGGACGAAGGGCGCGAAGACGAAGAGTTGGAAATCGGTCGAGAGCGTTGGGAAAGGAAAGAAGCTCTCAGATGAGTTCAAAGGGAGGAAGGAGGGTATCGGCGTTACGTCCAGTGGGATTTTTGGGGGGAAGAAGGTGGTACAGTCCCAGTATGGCATTCGTATGAAATCGGTATTGCTTGGTACCATTGGTATTTATGGTAATCATGGTAACACTAGCTTCATCCTCGTACGGTTATGCTCGCTTGCTGGTGGTTAGTTGGTGATGTCCGGTGAAGTACTGTGGTATCATGTGGTACCATGCAATACTCAGAAATACTCAGAAATACCCCGTACCTCTCTCTTACCGAATTGCGACTATCTTTGCACCTTTTCGGCCGGTGGAGCAGGGCGTCCCTTGGGACCAGAGGGTCGTCCGAAAAGAAACCGTAGGCGCGTGGCAGCCACATACCTACTTACTCTACGGAGGACGGAGTACTGAACCCCTTTAGCCATATAGAGGTACCTGACCGAGTTGTTTACCCGTGATGTACAATCCCGAGGCTATGAGTCTATTCAAAAATATCAAAAGGAAAAATAAATTAAAAAGGGCTATAGCTACAGATTAATTGATACAATAAAATTTACTGTATATGGTTAGTATTAGTATTGTATTAGGGAGAATCTTTTTTTTTGGGGAGAGGGGGGGGGAGTACACTCTGTACAAGAAGTTGCAGAAAACTGGCAAAGAGGGTGGTGGATGGGTGGATTGCGGAATAGTGGGAACCCCCTCCCCTTTCTCTCCAAGTATCCGGTACACCGCTTCCCCCCACCGTCGATGAACCGAACAAAGTACTGGGTACTCTGTTCACCACCACCGGAACTCCTCCTTAGTCCCGGTTTAGTTCTGATTTAGGGCCATCGCTAATCTTCACTGGCTCAAAAGGATGGAGGGTCGACTCCGCTCATGTCCACCATACAGGAGCCTCTTGGAACCAACAGAAGGTCCACCTCCATCTTCAGGGTAGAAATTCGGTGGGAGTTTGTACCAAATCTTGAAGAACACGTATTAATTTAATCCTCCTGTTTTTATTTTTATTTTGAATACTGACATACAGTACCATCCAAAAAAAAATGTTTTTACACCTCCTGAAGAGTCTTCAAGGCGGGAAGAGGTCTCCCCCTACTCCCTACTGGCATATGACTTCATCTTTCGATGTATCCCTTATAGCATAACCCTTTGTCCACATCGTCATCATTGTAACTGCTCCGTACTTGAACTCAATAAGTATATCCTCTATCGATCGTCTCAATACTTACCCTAAGCTGGTCACATGTACTTTTGACCACATCTTTATTGGCGCTTCTTCATGGCGGTATGGGGAAAGCGCCTCGTCCTCCGCCTCTCAGGGGAGGGGGGGGCGGCGCCATGCAATGTCGATCGAGCCGCAACTGGTGGACATGACGCCATATCACTGGCTCCGATCCTTCACACGGGAGTTGATGGTCCCCCTGGGAGGACCTCCATTCGCCATGATCTGGTGTGGCAAACAAGGGCAAGGGATGGATGGACACGGCACCCATGGTGGATGCGTTGCCAGGTCTTGATTTTTTATTTGTTTTACTGTACTCCATACGGGGGACGGGATACAGAGTACTACGATACGTGCTACAAATTTCATTTCCAGTTCGGACGCCTCCGCGGGATCAATCTTGAAAGGAACCTTGTGCTAAGAGTAATTTCCCAGACAGAAAATGGAGCATCAAATCGAAATTTGTTGGAACCAAATCTTTGGAGGACGATCCCTACTATAAGCCCACCCGTGGAGCCAAGGAGTTCATTTCCGAATCACATTCCCTCGGCTCAAGTATACAGTAGTATTGTATTTGAACAACTAGCACCCGAATCATGTCCAATAGGCCTTGTATGTATTCGAGAAGTTGTCAAATGATGGAATTTAGGTATACACAGTACTTCGTATACTGTGATGCCATGGCAGTTATTAGTAGCTTCTTTTTCGTCACTTGTCAACCTTGAATAACCGCCTTGCCGGGGACTTTAACCCAGCCTTAGAGCCAATCTGCGCCCAGTGGCCGCTTGGACAGACGATCCATTCCCATGGGTTCTGTGGATTGGCTAATATTTGGCGGATCGGATCCCCAACTATACGGAGTACAATTACAGAGTACGAAGTACTCTGTACTTATCGTATGTACCCTCCGTAAAAGGAGGTGAAACCAGACATGGTCATCATCATGTCGATCTCTGAGGAATGCAAAGGCTGAAAGCGTCCTTCGAGGTCGTATACTAGTACCCCATGATACGGTTTGGAATATTGGCTTTTCATGAATTGATCATAGAACATGCCAACAGCTTGCTGTGATAGGGTAAAATGAGATAATTATTACTGTAACTGTTAGTACTTCATACTGCTACTGCTGCTACTAGTCCTGTCGCAGAGTGTCGCGCTATGCTCGCCAGTTGGGCATCAAGTCAATCCTGGGACAAACTCCCAGGTACCCGGACCCGACATTGTCACCCATGGGTTCCACGTCCCGGCAGTGGCTTGTCGGAGAAGACTTTCGAATCAAAACTGCCGACGCCACTCCATCACTTGCGCACGAGTTTTCCGGGGATCGCATTCCGCTGCACGTTGAGACTCCAGCACAGTGCATGGGATATCCCTGAATAACGGGAACTGAGATGGTGTTGAAACCCGACCTTTCGAGTCTTCCCAGCCCATCTCTGGATGTAATCCGCCACTAGTACCGAGCCGAGCTGGTGGGTTCCCAATGTGACCGATCGGACAATTCCCAACCACCACCGGTGAAGAGTATCGCGCAGTATGGCAGGTACACCACCGCCGCATGTATTGTCCTCGACCCCTCCACTGCGCAGAAGGCATAGAACCAGTGGTATTCGTTCCTGAAACCCCGCAGAGTCAGATGGGACGCTCAGACCCTGACCGTGTGACTGCGTTGGTCCACTGACGCGAGCTGTACTTTTAGCTCACGAAATGTAGCCACCAAATGGTATACAGTGTACAGAATTGTATGTTTCCATCATTAAGTCTTAGGTCGAAGGACGTAAGACGTTAGATGGGGAGGCTCTCCTCGAGGTCGTGAGATCCGGGGCAACTGAGACACAATGAGGCGACTGCCTCGCGGCCGTTATGCTACTAGCAATAGTATTGAGACACGCCACGTAATTCGGCAAGCGGACCCTCGGGTTTTTCTTTTTCTTTTCTTTTTTATTCTTTCTTTCTCTCTTTCTCGCTCTTGTACGGAGTACTGTACTTTGTGCCCTGTTCTTGATTTTCTGCTCCAATGAGTCAAAGAGGATATGCTGATCTGCGGGCCTTTTAGTTTGGTTTTGCCCTATTGTACTTACTCCGTACACCTCCACCGTCCCATTCGTAGGCCTTTCCCCCGTACGAACGTGTTTCAGCTTATGAGGAGGGGCAAGGAGGGGGGAGACTAACAGCAAGACTTCAACGCTAAGCAGCGGATGGCGCGCGAGCTTTGGGTTAGTGTGAGTGGATTTCATGTCTACTACGTTTGATTAGTCGATTTTTCTTCCTCACTGCCGCGGGACAAATACCTGGCTGAAGGACCAATCATATGTCTTATATTTGGTACGTCAAGTACTTGATAGTAAGATTTCCTCAAGTTTTGCTTCCAGCTTTGGCCTTGCAGTCCCACCAAGGTCTCTTAGAGCGAGCTAGGAGGCAACAGAAACTTCTCTCTCGGAGTATCCTCGCCACAACCCTAGAACTTTGTACACTAGAAACCGCGCAAAACATCGGAGATTTTATTTTTATTTTTATTTTCATTTTTATTTTCATTTTTATTCATTTTTATTCTCTTGTCTTCTTCTCTCAGCCAGCAAGGCCGCAGAGGTGGATCATGTCGTGCTTGTCAAAAGCATCTTAGCGTCTTTCAAGGTGGGAGGTCTCAGCGGTCATAGCTGCAGGTCCCCCCACCATAGCACAGTCTCTTTTACTTGGGTACAGAGCAATAGTGATTTGGTCGCCGTGTGAAACTTACACTGGCTTTCGTCTGATCATAATGTCAAAAGATCTGTGAGAGTAAAATTTCGGACAAGACCTAAGTCGTATCAAAACATCCCAAGTCAACCCGGAAACTACTACTAGTTTTATGACTACCTTGACTACATTAGTCACATAGAATCACTATAGTAGTACTAATAGTAATTCTATGTAGCTTGTCTACTTGCTCCGGATATGTAGTGCCCTATCATTGGCAAAGTCCCATTCTACTACCACATACATTATACAATAAGCTGCTCAAGGAGAAATCACGCCAATTTTACATAGCCTGAGGCCTGCTGTGTCACTTGATCTCTTTCGAAAACCAGTCAGCAGATAGCATGTGTGACGAAGGACAAGTCATGCATGTAGAAACACCCAACTCAGGTACAACGGGACTGCAGTCATATCTCCTAGTCCCGGTCAAGAGGCTCATCGTTGAAAATCACACCAAGTTTTCTTAAACAATATCAGCCAGCTGTGTGAGCATTGTAGGCCCAGTATTGATCCACTTTTGTCGATCTATCGATCGAGAAATCCTGTTTTTAGATCCCCGTATTTCTTGTTTTTCCCTGGTCGTTTGTCTTTGTGGAGCGATTAGCTCCGCAAGGCGATCCAAAAGACTATCGCGATCTAGGTGGGTTAGAGCCGAGGCCTCTTCCCGTGCGCGGGCTGATGGGGGAGGACAAGATCAATTGGTCTTCAGAATGAAATCTCCATTTGGAAATAAGATATCAGACCGCTGGAGAACATGCATGCGTAGGTACACAGGGTGTTAGGGCTCGAAGGCGACTAGAGACTGCCAGGGACATCGACCTGTGAAGTCTACACCTAACTCTTATTTGACACAAGGCCAGAGGCTAAATAATTGCGGCAGAAAATGTAGTCCTAGGGGCTCCATTGCATTTCAAAGCCTAGCGCCAAAAATAAAACTCGTGATGGTGGTGTTGATGATGGTGCTAATAATATCGAATTGCTAAACACTAGGGACAGAGTCACGTCATTGTGGTTTATGAAAGAGCATCAGAAGTTTGCCATTGGTACAGTGCCCTCAATACTGCAATACCGCCAGACTGGGACTCGACTGTACGACCTCGTCCACGATCGTTGAAATCCCGCGGGACGCCATCAAAAGTTGAGGTAACGGCTTCAGAATCGATATTGCGGTAGTCCACAGCATCATCAGGCAAGCTGCTACTATTAACAGTCTCTGCAGATTCAGCAGACGGTGGTTGCTGGAATTTAATCCCCCACCAAGTACCGAATTTCCCATCGTCATCACGGGTGACCAATGCAGCACGGGCATTGTGTTCAATCCAAGAGCCATAAGAACGGCAACGTCTGAGGTGGCGAGTGTAAACTTCCTCCCAAAATTCATCCGCAACCGGCTGGTTTTTCTCAACCTCCAGGAAGCGCTCCTCTTGAGGGCGAAGTGGCCGACAAAACTCTGCCAGATGGTGAAAGAAAATTCCCTTGAAGGTTTGCCCATCTTGGGAGCAACTAGAGTGTGAATCGCAGGCTTCTTCCAATACGCCACCACGTCCAAGTCCCGCCCATTTATTCGACGATGTCTGCGGCCACCCTGTGGCTCTAAGAACCTTGTGAACAAGCTCATGGCCGTCGCGAAGGTAGCTTTGATCACCTGTTCCGATCCAAAGCCCTCTCAATCCGCTTAGAACAACTCCTTGGTTATAAGTGTAGACCATTTTATTGAGCACGTCGCACTTTCGAGTGCCCGGGTCGGATGAACTTCGCCAGCCACTGATATGAAATCCGTCTGCGTAGAGTCCGCCCGCGCCAGTCATGTTAGAGTTCTTGAGCCACGCGTAGGCGTCGACGGCCGCCTTAAGGTGGACAGGATTGTGTGGATAAGTTTCATTAGTTTGCGAGTTGGCAATGAATGGAGAGTCAATAGGGTCCCCGGGAAAATACAAGTACATGGCGATGCTTGCTGATATATAAAGCTCGTTTGTTATGGCGTTCTTATAGGGAATCAAAGTCGGGTTCCAGATCATCCCTCCGCCACAGAGCGTCTTATCCCATCCGGCCGAGGCCAAGTCATAGAATACTCTTGCTCGATGTGCAGCTGGGTTCCGAAACAGAGTACCATACCATGCCTCTTCTGAAGTTGGGTCGGACGAGGGATAGTGGATATCCGTATGCAGGTCCTGAAACTTGACATTTTCTAGCCAGTTTAGTACAACCCAAAGCATATCGTCATAAGCCTGATTCCTCAAACTGAAGGCATTCTCGCCAAAGTAAAATGTGGTCATCTGGCTGAAGAATCGATTGACAGTGTTCTCGGCTGCAAGAGAAACTGTCTGTTGCGACTGTGCGGGATCAACAATATCGGGATTGGAGGATGTATAAGACGACAAAGTTGCGACAACGTGAGTTCCAAGAACCGCAGCAGTCCAATCAATACTGCTCGGCCAGGTTCCCATCCACATCACGAAGTAGTGGTCTTGCATACCACGTAGCGCGCTCAAGAGATCTCGCAGTGTCTCATTGGGGGTCGCATGGCTATCGGATAGAACAGTATCCCCTGAAAGATTGTCGAGGGTGCTAGAGAGAATACCATCACTTAATTTTGGGTCTGCGAGAGGTTTTTGGGGCGGATATGCCAATGCTTTGGCCACGGTTGAAAGAGAAAAGAAGAGTATCCATAGGGTCATATATAGAGAGTGGGAGAGCCCGACAGGGGGCCGTAATGATGAACGGGAAGCCATCCTTCCTGGGAATACAATCATCCCGATATCAGGGTACTGGCCTCCTTCATAAGAATAGGAGAGCAACCACAGCCTCTCCCCCAAAAGCGAACAATTGACGAGAATGAGAGAGAGGGTCTGGGGTCCTCAGCCTCAGATGCGGGGAGAGCCTTCCCAGAGTTGGGGTCTGAGCTTAGTCATTGGGCCACCGACCCACTCATTCTTAAGTACTTAAATCTCCATTTTGACACGCTTACTTGGGCCGTTTGCCCTCGGGGCCGAAGGCTGCTCTTCCGTAAAGTATTTCGGGACACGAGATCAATGGAATAGGCCCGGGCACTTTATAAGTAACCACTCAGGGACATATTTGTGCGCCACATCTGAGGTCGCGTGGTTTTGGCTGTAAGGGATTATATCAGGAGTCAATGCAGCTTAATGCAGAGTTTATTAAAGTACTTAGTATACCAAGCAACCAATGACATCGGAATATGCAATGAACAAGAAAGAAAACGTTGAAGCCGCTGGCTTTTCGATAGTAGCACTTCAGCCCAATCTTCCAGCTTGCAAACAAGATCCCAACTGTTGGAACCCGTCTGCAATGAGACTCTTCGGCCAGTATACGTGATTAAAGAACCGGCGAGTCATTCATAGAAATATTTTTGGCCATCATGACATACATATGTAATTGATGGGTTTTAGGTAAAGCCCCTCAATTTATGATCTCTAACGGGGAAGACTCCGTTTATACTAGTAGCTCATAGTATGAGCTAGTATACACATAGAATTATTGTCTGGTGTAATGAGGCAAGGCAAGCTTTAAATTTTCATCATGCTAGATATAAGTTTCATGCCAGGTGGTCTTCTAAGACCACGTTCCAATTTTCATTGACTTTCATTTGTTCTGGAGCGAAATCAGCATTTTGAAATGATGGATTGACAAGCGTGGATTTCCTCCTACCTATAGAACAATGTATCAAGGTGCCGACCCATAGGTCTCCCGTAGGAGAACTAATCACGTATTCAAGGGTCGGCTTAACGTAGGAACACTTGCATTGCGTCATGCGGCAGAGTGTCGTTGAACATGAGATAGAGAGATCCGGGTAGAAAAGGCCGCGGCGCAAATGATACAAAGTACCCAGGTATCAAGCAAAAAGGGATGCATAATACGCATCCTCATCAACATTTTATCGGTCATATCACGCCAAAGGTTTAACTCCGGTCGGCATCCGGACTGCGACTGCGGCCAGGGCTGCGACTGCGACCTCGACCTCCCCGACCTCCTTTCTGGGCCCCCTTATTTTTGCTAGCTGGAGGCGGACGAACGAAGGCGTAATCAACTGAAAGGGTTTGGTCGAGCAACTTGGAGCCATTGAGATTCTTGATGGCCTCACCGGCCTCGGGGAGTGTTGCGTATTCAATCAAGGCGTATCCCTAGCGCAAACGATGTTAGCGAGCTATCTTCCCAAATATGTCGCCGGTGTCTTCACTCAAAGGAGAGCGGGAAAGACCGCTCATTGGAGATGCAAGAGAGAGCTAGAGAGGGGCGGTTTGCGACCTACTTTGACGTAACCTGTCCGTCGGTCCAGGTTCAAGCTGAAGTTCTTGATCTCACCGTACTCTGCGAAAAGATCGGTGATGTCCTCCTCCGAAGCCTCCTCGTGAATATTCGACACAATCACGATCCATCCCTCGATACTGCGCACAGCGACTGCGCCTGATTGGGTTTGTGGCTCGAAGGCATCAGATTGCGCGGGGGCATCGTCTTGGGCGATGGGCGGGTCAACCTCCATTTCATTCGACATTTTGGAAGTGTTGTGACAATATCGAGGGGTCGGCTTTGTGTTGGCAACAAATTGGTTTATGTGGTTCAATGACTGGTACAGAGGATGATAGGCGAGAGGGTGACGGTCTGAAGACCAAGTTAAACCGTGCGGATGGGGAAAAGCTCTGGGCTTCCGCCTTTTTCGGTTAGCGCGTCGGGCGGATCGTCGGGTCCATACAGTAAGAACTACTAACCACTAAGTAGGACTCACCACTACAAGTATTAGTTAACTTATTAATTGCTACTCGGTGGTTTTCCATTATTTATTTTCAGAACCAGAAAATTTACTGTGTATGAATTGATGATAGATGAATGCAGTCGAAGCGTAGACTGTTGGAGGAAAGATACTACGCGTATCGATCTAGTCTATAGTTACTAAAATGGGGTACTAAGGTAGTACCTCATTTTGGGGATAGTAGACGCCAGGGTACCTGAGTACTTAGATTGAAGTAAATACTATTACTAGTAGCTCCAACTAAATTTAAGTTTGGGTTGTTGATGTGGTAGGGATTGTGGTGATTCAAAACATTCACTGGCCCCTGGTGCCTTCTATCATTCACTACTTGTAGTAGCCAAACCTACTTTAGGTACCCTCACTTCTCACCTCCTCCCCTCCCCCCCTGCCTACTTTACTTTTGTTCCATTGCATTCATACTTTGCTGCAAGAAGAATGGGGTCGCGGAAACTATCAACCGAAATTCATGAATCAGATGAGAAATCTTCTGGCATATGCCTCAGTAAGATCTCAGACTCGATGCCCGTCAATCCTCAGCCGATCGACTTGGTCTTGCATGATGAAGTATCAGGCGAAGCACGTCGACTTCACGGGAGAAATTACGAGCTCGAAGCAACGTTCGACTTCTTCAAGGGACATCTCTGCCTTGTCGAAAGTGTACACGATCAAGCAACCTGGCCCTCCACGCTGCGCAAAGAAGCCATTTTTTTCAACCGATCCAACAGCAGCTTCCTAAACCTCGAGGGGCTGAGCGACAATTCACTTCTCTTTTCCTTCCGACCAGAATCTACCATCAAGGCTAACTCGGTCAAAAGGCCGAGACAATGCCATCAAACTTACGACTTTATCTGTGATACTGTCGATGGCCCGCTATCCAACGCCATCCTTCATTGTGCCAGTGAGCACCGAACATTATGCCTACGGCTCCCAAAAGCCCGTCACAAAGGCTGGAAAACCATTGCACTCATCCTTCTCACATACCGGAAGATCACACCCAAGGTCTGGTACGGGATGGTGACCAATGAAAGACTCATTGATGTTGCAGGTTTTGATTGGAGACATCTTTGCCAAACCCCCTAAATTGACCAAATAATCTTGAGACATTGGGACAAGAACAAAAAGTCACAAGGGACAGAACGGGGAAAGGGATTTAGGAACATGGGATATCTATGGTGCCTTGCCATTTCACAGTAACACGCGGGAGTCAAGGGTTGGCCTCACACCAGAAATACTATGATTTTCATATTCAGGATGTAAGCTCGAGATACCTAGGATGCATAGCGAGATCATGATTATCATTGCAACTTCCAAGCGTTTCTAAGCCTCAATGGGTGGGCGCCAATGTAGAAGGATAGGTCGATAGCGAGATTCTATTCCAATAGATGAAACTCCCGAGAAGGAACTGTAGTACTATTTGCTCTGGAGCGGCTTCAAGTTGAATGGTAAAGAGTGGAGATGTGAGTTCTCCATTTGATTTCTTAAAACTAAGTATTTATGTGCGCCTTCCACGGCC
Organism: Penicillium sumatraense; assembly: GCA_020086695.1. Lineage (NCBI taxonomy): Eukaryota > Fungi > Ascomycota > Eurotiomycetes > Eurotiales > Aspergillaceae > Penicillium > Penicillium sumatraense. The sequence continues at coordinate 28,015 of JAGIKU010003959.1, read as the reverse complement.
GAAAGAAGTGGACAGAGAGAAAAAGATAGAGAAATCGTTAGAATACAGGGATTTAGATGAGGGAGAACAAAAAAGAAAGGAGTCAAGAGCACCATGCAATTGATGCTTATTTGCGGTTGTTGTTCCGCAGAGCAAGGATTTGGACCATGCGAACGAAGATGTTGATGAAATCAAGCTCGAGGCTCACACTCTCGTTAACGACATCGCGCTTAATGTAACCACGCTCAGCCAGACGGGCGTGGTGCAAGATCTTCTGGACATCATAGAGGGTGAAACCGCCGAAGACAGCCAGACCACCGTAGAGCCATACACGCTCAGACCACATCAGAGTACGAGCGGCAGTGGCCGGGAGGACCATGGGAGCAAGACCGGAAAGAGCGACAAGGACAACACCAGCGAGAAGTGGTCCACCAAGATACAAGTACTTCTCTTGCTTGGCGGTGGCACCGACAAAAGCAATTGAGCCCATCATACCAACAGTGTAAAGACCAGCGCGAGCGAGGATAGCGGGGTGCATGAACATCAACGGAGACAGAAGAGCGGCCTGAGTCAGGTTGAAGAGAGTCCAGCAGCCGTATTTCACAACATAGCTGATAATACAGTCAGAAAAAATGATACATAAATTGCCAATAGAAAGGGATATATGTACTTACTTGTCCGGGGAGGTGTAGAAAGTTCCATACATCGAGCCAATACTGCCAACCAGGCCGACACCCATCACGAGCCACGGGTTCATGGCCATGAGACGATAAGACCAGCCACTCATGTGCAATGCACGTGCAGCAATTCCGATAATACCAATACCAAGACCAGTGTGCATGAAAGTCTCATTCAGGAAACTGCGCTCGTAAGCTGGCATGCCGCCATCCTCGCGAGTCTCACGGTTGAAGATGAAGTTGGTTGCCAAGACAGTACCACCGACAATAGCGGCACCGTAGATCAGCTTTTGAGACAGGTTTCCAGACTGCGCATTGTAGGTAGGCTGCATGTATGTTCGGCGGAAGGCATTTTGGAAGGTTTGACGAGACTTGTTGAAGATCGAGGACTGGGAGCCGAGCGGTTTAGTTGCGTGGGAAGGCTTGAAGGGGGAGTTATGGATGAATCGAGCGGTATTTGAGAGCTTTGGAGCTTGATGAAGTGCCGATGAAACGGCGAATGGACGCCGGAGGAAGAATGCCATGATGACGATGATGTCGTTGATGGTGGAGAGAGGGAGCGGTTTATATGGGACCTGCGGTTGCATAAGTAATGCGGATTACTCACCGCGGATGCCGGCACTTCTTAAGTCCGAAGCTTCCAGAATCGGCACGTGATCAAGTGGGATGTTCGCCGGTTTTGAAGATTGGAGATTGAAGAGATTGGATACGTCATTCTTGATCGTCACAAGAGCTCTTTTTGATAATGGCATTGCAGCTGGAAACCCTCGACATCCCTCACCTACCCGAAACGTTCTCGGTTTACGTGGCACTGTACCGTAACGTTCAGAATGCTGCCTCCTTGAAACAACAGCTACTCTCTGGCAACAAGGAATACGAATATGCCTTTATTGATGCAAGCATGGTGCGCCGAGAATCATTTTTAAATGTAGTTTTGAAGAGGAGTCATATCGCTCATTATGAACAACTAGGTCCTTTCACGAGCCCATACGACCGCAGCTATTTTCAGGGCGATAAATGACTATCAAAATGATCGACTCAAAACCCACAATGTGCACTCTGAGATTGTATTTTCTTTGAACCCGGCCAACAATGTATGTCCTACCAAGAAATTTTTTCCAATTTTCAAACCAATTGACTTATCATACTAGATTGCCGACTCATTTCGAAAGTTTGGTGTTATGGACTCCACTAAAGACTTGCTCGCTGTTAAAGTCTCTGTATCCCCGGAGATAACTCATGACTCCGTCGCCACACATCTGGAAGCTTCTGTTCAAGGAACTCCCGCCCCCTTTAACGACCAAATATTATCCGAGATCTCTGATGTCACTAGAATTAAAAAAGTCTTCAAGCTTGGTGCCCTGCCATCACCAAGTAACAAGGTCAGTGATACGCAGAACTTCAATGCCAAGCGTCAACTTGAGCTGTCACTGCTAGGCGCGATTGCCCTCAGAGGCTCTTGAATAATGCATTCAAATTAAATACGACTCAATTAATATCGAATATGTGTTGAAACATCGAATGAGCGAGACTAGGATTTTTGAACACCCTAGCGACCCAATTTCAATCTTCTACTGGTCTCGATCACCGGCAATTATCATTGCAACTTCCAAGTGTTTCTAAACCTCAATGGGTGGGCGTTGAACTTTGGAGGATCCAAAAAACGGCAAAGGACCACCAGTCAAAATCAACAAGCTTATTCGAAAGAATTTGAAAGGCATATGTGCATTCGGTAGCACAATGAAACCATTGAGTAAGCACGTCATGGGAAAACCAGATAATATGACGATGTGCATCTGAAGCCAACCACACATGAAAACACTATGAGCTTATGTTGCCACTTTTGGAGTTTATAACAACGTGGATTGGCTCCCTCTTGATGACATATTACATGGAAGGTAGACATATGACTGGTGTTTAGATTTTGCAATCTCATAGCAATCATTAATTGTTTATGCTAAAGCTAGGTAGCTTTACATTTGTAGTACGGACTCTTGGGGGCGAGTCAAAGAATAGAGTAAGAGCAGAAAATTGGCAGATAACATGTTATTTCGAATTGCGCCATTTACCTGATAAACCAGAGGCAACCCGCCCAAGCCAAACCCGATGATATGCACAAAACGATAGAGTCGACCTCAGGATGCTTCTTGTCCTAGGTATCTGACCAGGGAGAAACCAGGCGAATTCCCCATGACCTCCTCGAAATTTCCGCGAGGGACTCTAAATGAAAACCCAGACTATCATTAGACATCTAGCACGAATCATGTTCTACCGTCTTCCCATATAGGAGCGGTAAAAGTCAGAAGCGGCATTTCCTCCACCCATTCCCGGGCTATTATATCCAAGTCGAGAAGAAATGGATTGGCCGGCCTTCTGGGCAGCGGAAACCTTGGATTGCAGTTCAGAGGTACCCTGGTCAATAACCTGTAGTTGGGACAGGTGAGAGTTGAGAATACGAACAATCTGCGAGATCTGCAGAAAGAAAATGAGTGTAAGCATTCTTCTTCCCCTGTGTTCGGCAAATAAAAGTGTCATAAAAACTTACCGGCTCATCAGCCCTGTTCGTCTTGCTCAAACTTGCTGAAGCGCCATTGACCTCTTCGATCATGCTAGTCAGATCCTTGCCCATCTCATCCAAACGCTCAGAGAGCTTCTCAGCAAGCTTGTAACTATAAGATTATGTCAGTGATAATGATCAATATAAATAAAATATATTGGCCACTTACGTTCTCTCGCGTTCTTGGTCAGGTCCTTGCAACGAGTCGCCAGAGCCCACCTGCTTGGAAACCATCTCATCAACCTCGCGTTCATAGCGATCCAGCCACGAGCTCAGCTCATCCTGCTGGCCCTCGACAGATGCCAGTTGGCGTTCAACTTCTTGTGTAGCTCGCTCTGCATCGACAGTGCTGCCATACAATTTCTGAACCTTGGTTCCATTCTCAACTAGCATCCGATCCCACTCTGCGACCTTCTCAGCATTATCACGGAATTTTTTCTGGTGCTGGTTCAAATCAGTGGCCCAACGGGTAATGATCTCATCCATAGTCTTGTTCTTTAGACGCGACTGGGCCGGAGGGGCGGGACCAGTTGTCGACTGGCCAAGGGCAGGGTTTGTACCAGAACCTGCCGTGGCACCAGTGGCAGGAGTCGCGGTGGACGTAGCTGGAGCAGCCGCAGAAGGCTGGGTTGAGGCAGTTGATGTAGCTGGTTTGCTGAATAAACTTGGGGCGGCTGGCTGAGAAGCAGGTGTTGTAGCAGGCGCAGCACTCGTTGCGGTTGTAGATGGAGTGGTTGCAGAAGTGGTCTTAGATCCGCCTAGTCCTGCGAACAATGAACCTCCAGCCGGAGCTGCTGCCGGCGTGGATGACTGACTCGCTGAAGATGTAGGACCACCAAGAGCAGGGAAGGGAGACTTCTGGGGTGTGGCGGAGGAGGTCGCGGGTGCCCCTAACGTAGCCTGGGGAGCAGCCCCAGTAGATGCAGGGGTAAGGGAAGCGCCTCCCAGTGAAGGGAACGGGGACTTGGAAGCTGAGTCGCCTCCAGCCGAAGGCATCTTGAACATCGATGGCGCGCTACTGGTCGCCGGGGGAGCACCGCCGAAAGCCGTTTTAGGTGCGCTATCCGCAGTTGTAGATGGCGTGGTTGACTCTGCTGGCTTGGGCGTGGTACCAAACAAACTAGAGCCACCTGTAGCAGGTGCAGCAGAGGGTGTACCTCCGAATACAGGCTTGTTGGCGGCTGTGCCAGTACTGGGTGCAAATAGGCCGCCGGATGGCTGTGTGGCTGCGGGGGTCGTTGAGGGACCGGAGGAAGCAGGAGTGTTCGACGAAGCTGTGTTCATTCCGCCGAAGAGACTAGGCTTGGATGCTGGTGGTGGGCCCGCAGGCGTGGTCGAAGTATTACCGAACAAAGAATTGCCAGCTGGGGCAGGAGTGGCGGACGCATTGTTTCCGAACAAGCTACCTCCCGAGGCAGGCTTGCTAGCACCGGCTCCAAACAGTCCACTGGTGGCTGGCTGTCCAGATGATGTCGATTCCGTTGTCTTGTTTGGAGTCTGGGCGCTCCCGAACAGAGGTTGGCTTCCGCCAGGTGTGCTGCTATTGTTGTTATTGCTATTTCCAAGGTTTCCAAAACTGAAGCCGGTACTGCCACCACTGGGGTTGGTAGCATTAGAAGCGCCGCCAAACAAGGATGGGGTACCGCCAGGCTTAGAACCTGCGCTGTCGGATCCGAACAATGATGGTTTGGCGGCAGTAGAGTTACCACTAGCGGGCGTTGTGCCGAATGGTGAAGCGGCCGCGCCTCCGCTGGCGGACGAAGCTCCTACGTTTCCAAACAGGCCACCACCGCCAGAGCTGGGAGTCGAAGCATTCTGGTTCGATCCGAATGAATTGCCAGATGTGCCAAAGAGACCACCACTTGGGGCTCCGCTAGATGCTGGGGCACCGAACGAAAAAGACATGGCGTTTCGATGTCGCGATCAGGGTATTGTCAAGCTTAGTGAGAGAAAAAAAAAGTGGACGGAGGATCGATTAGCAACAGACTTGGCGCGGTGAGAGGATCCTGCGAATTGAATCGCGGTGTTTGTGAGAAGAGATGTAATCTCTCCAGATCAATGAAAGGTCCGACCCAGTGTGAAGAGGAGAAGAGTTGTAAGGGTTGGAAAGATTGAAGCAGCAGCAGCAGCACAATCGGGCCCGTGAGTTTGGGTTCACGCGCTTGTGTGTGCCTGAACCATCAGGCACTAAGATTGAGATATTTCTGCCTGAGGCCAGAACGTTCTGGACTCGGTCGATCGCAAGGAAGACTGTCGACACCCGCGCAACACGCTACACACTGTTTTTAGATCATCACTTCCTGACAACCTCTTCTTCCGCCCTACCTCCTTTTCTTTCCTCTCTATGCCCCTGGATTGAGCTCTCTTGCAAAAATGTCGGAGGTGCCAACCGACCCGTCCACACACCTTGAACCCCCAAGCAATACTACAGAGAAGGAGGACGCCGGAGCTGAGGATAGCGGTATATTCGCCTCCAATACCCAAAATCAGTCCATTTATTCAAATACTAATTGGACTTTCCACGATAATCTAGGCTCGGATAGTGGCGAGGAGCATTTTTCAGATGCCAGTGAAGGCCACGACCAACAATCATCGAATCCACATTCTGCTCATACTTCCCCTGTCCCACGTACTCGAGTGGAACGAGTCGACAGCAATCCCCAACATGGCGAGGTGCCTGGCACGGAAGCATATAATAAAAGAGAACAAGATGCCGTTCCAGATCAAGTCGAAATAATTCCAGAGGGCTCCCCCAGCCTGGATCCTTTGCCCGCGGGGTTGAACGACCGTCCAACGACCCCAGACGATTCGTCAATTCCGCGAACAATGGTCGAGAAAGTCGACCCAGATTCGCCAAGCTATGGTGAAGTTCCAGGTACAGAAGCATTCGAAAAGCGACAGGCAGATGCGGTGCCTGACTTGGTGAAATCCACCTCCGACCCCGATGATGTCCAGCCACAACCTTCATCAGGAGATGTATCCTCGAACACCAGCCCAATCCCACCAATCCCCGAAACACACGTCTCGCTAGTCGATTCATTGCCCATTGACGAAGACTCTACAACACAACCTCGAGCCCATCACCGAAGGTCCCCGAGCGACGCGACGCCTGATGTTGTAGAAACAGTCTCTGATACTACAATCGCCCCAGGATCCCCCTCTACTCATCAAGAAGAACCCCCACAAGAAATAGAAGAAGATTTTGGAGAAGTTAATGAAGGAGAGAATGGGGCAGATGACTTCGACGATTTTGTCGAAGAGCAAAATGACATGGGTGACGATGATTTTGGAGATTTCGATGATGGCTTCCAGGAGCCTAGTATGGATGACGTCCCTGGAGGGGGTAGCACTGTATCTCAGCCGCCATATTCTCTTCCTACTGCTGTGAGTATGACCACTGGACATTTGTTTCCCACAAATAGCTAACACTTAATTCTGGCAGCCCCCACTTATCGAACTTGACGCATACCAGTCCACAAGTGAACTTATTAATGCCCTCGAAGGCCCCCTTGATAACTTATTCCCCGCCTCACAAGACCTCAGCTCTCTCCCGGAGGTCGAACCTATACCCGACACTGCTGCAATCTTCAGCACAGAACGCTCTCTCTCACTATGGTCTCAACTCGTCGCCCCACCACCCCTCCAACCACAAAATTGGGTCAAATCCCGCATTCGACGGCTCTTTCTCGTATCATTGGGTGTTCCTGTCGACCTCGATGAGATTCTCCCCGCCTCCAAACAAAAGAAGCTCGTACTACCCTCCATTGACCTCGACGGCTCAGGTGCCACGACATCTGACGGCCGAGCTCGTAGCCAAACCCGGAAAGAAGGTCAAGGCTCCCAACCCGATACAGAAAACACGGCCACGACAGGGCAGGCCCCATCTCGTCAAAAGATCACCCGCCGCGGCGCACCCCCACCACCTGAAATCGAACTTTCCACTGTCCATCGTTTGTGTGCGACCACTGATGCAGCACTGAGTGGCTTGACCGACGAAGAGCTTAAATCCCATTTGAAGGAGCTGGAGAAGCTTACTTTGCGCGCTAGTGCAGTTTTAGAGTACTGGCTCAAGCGGCGGGATGGTCTAGTCAGTGAAAAAGAGGCCTTTGAGGGTGTCATTGAAAACCTTGTCAGCCATGTTCGGCGTGTGAGGAAGTGATTTCTCAGCTAAAAAACCATTTAAATATCTATATGTGAAATCTTTCAAGATTTGTATAATCTAATGTTGAAGGTGGAATTACCCCTCCACTGAATGAGCATGATTTTTATTTCTCCACTACTTGCAAAACAACTGATATCCCGCGAGCACTCTGCTGGATATCATCAATAGACCCAAAACAACACTATAGATTATGGTAGGTCTATACTATAGATAGAGCAGACTCATGAAATTGAAGGTAGAAACCTTTCTTGGAAGAAACTAAGTGTACCTACACAAGAAGCAAGTGCTTCTTTGCTTGTAGACTTGGCCCGGAATAGCGAGGAAGCAAAGACAATTGATTTTTCTATGATACATTACCATACCTTCTATGTGTCGAGAAGCTCAAGCAGTACATTTCTGTGCCTTAATGTAAGGCATAAGGGCCAATATCAGTTCAAGAGAAAGCATATTGAAACTACTTTTTGGTTTTCTATAAGTGACACGGAGTAAAACTGTCGGGAGACAACACAAGAAATGTCCCCGAGTACTATATCCATTTTTATTGTGGACTGGTAGAACTCTCACAGAAAGGAAGATGACAAGAAAGAGAAGGGAACAGCAGGGTAGAGAATCGGAATAGTAATAGTTACAGTAGTGGTAGTAATATAAATGAAGAAGAAAGGCCTGGGTATCTATGGTCTTGCTGGAGGAAGGTCAAATCAAGAAGGAATCGTACTAGGCTGGGTTGGGTATTCAAAAAGCATGTGTTCAAAATCTGACGGGCAGACAGAGCCAGGACGAAAGCTCTTTAGCACCTTGCGGCTCGATCATCAAACTCAGCGTTAGTCTATCTCAATGACTGTGTGCTCCCGAGGCTTGATTGGAGATAATTGTTCGTTCTTGGTGCGCGACACTGCCAGGTCCAAAGGGCCAGAGGCCTTTCGTTTAGCTGGCACAGTGCTGGATGGACTTTTGTCGGGATGAGAATGCTCGTCCTCATTTGCTTTTGGAGCCCATGAGCCATCTGCTCGGATATCAATCGCCGCGGTGTTTTCTAGTTGGTTGCTAGAAATGAGCTCTGCTCGGACGTTCACGAGGAATTCGTCAATTGTCAAGTGCATTGGGCGAGCGTCCGCTTTACATATTGGACATTGCCAATTGTCATTCATAGGGGTGGGTCCAGATTCCGATTTCCGTGTAGTTATGAATGTATCGAGGTCGAAACATTCCATGTGATCACAGTGTGCAGAACGAGCAGGGACATTGTATATCTGTGCCATGAAAGGATCAATAAGATCGACAGTAAGACTGTCGGAGACAACAGCTATATCGTCGTTATCCGCTACTGGCAACAAACGTTTCTGTATTCTCTGGCGGGTCTCATCGACAGGTAAAGTGTTCACTAGTCGTCGCACATTATCGAATGAATCGGTTTCCATGCGCTCAATTCCGAAGACATAACGAAAGTTCTTGCATTCGTCTGGCTCGAACAGAAAGTGAAGCGAGAGTGTATTCTCGCCCTCTTTGAGATGTTGAGTGATATCTAATGGGAGATCCTTGCCGTTGTGGGCCTTGCGCCGAACGAAAAGTTCTGTGCCATTAACATGGATATAGAATACGCTGGGCCAGGAGGTATTTGCAGTTGGCCATGTGTCATAGACTTTGTCTTTGTCCGAGTTTTTCAATGCTATCGCACGTAATCGAAGAGAGAGGCATCCTGGTTGGAAGTAGGCTGTCCGCTGCAGTCCATTTGTGGTTGCTTTAAACCGGGTGGTCCTCCCAATATCCCCTTGCGACATTTCGAAGCTCCAGTCGAATGAAAGTTCGTCCGAATCCATGAACTTCGGTGGCATGACAAATCCACTTGAATAAGTGAACAATTCGGTGTCAACAAATCCATTGGATTCCCATCGCACCAGTTTCTTGATCGGATCTCGAAGATTGATCTGATGAAGTGCTAGTCGAGATGGATTTGGCTGTGCCATCTGCGGTATTCGAGACCCTGGAGCAGGGAGCAACGGGATACTTTGATGGTGTGATTGGCGAGGTTGAGGAAATGAAGGCACCGAATGTGTCATAGGCGTCTGTGATGATGACACCTCTTGTGGCTGAGATATGAGAGAATTCTCATTTGGTCTCTCATATGAAGGTGAGGGCATATTGAGATTAGAAGTGGTTTGTTGGAACGAGTGACGGCGAGGCTGATGAACGTGGGGAGCCCGGGGCGTTTGTGCAGAGGCATTCTGAATCATTTGCCCAGTGTAAAGCCGAATAGCACGTGTCTGCTGTGCAGTGTTGTTTGCCTGAGGCGGGACGTTCTGAGCCCGTGCCGGGGTACATACAGGCCCTTGCATGTAATCAGGACGGGTCTGCCCAAGATGTTGCTGTTGATTCTGGTGACCTTGCCAGACTTCGGGGATTCCTGCACGGCCTAGGGGGGGACTGTGCTGCATCACAGTTGGGGCGATTTGTGCAGGGGAATTTTGAGGCGAATTGGCGGCCGTTGTATTTTGAGGCAGCGTGGGCGAAGACAGTTGACCAGCCCGTGGATGGAGCGCCGAATTCTCGGAAATGACTCGCCTGGCCGGTTGCCCAAATTGTCGGGGCGCCTGTGACTCAAGTAATGCATGTGAGCCAAAGGGCACCATGGGGATATTTCGAAAGCTTTTTAGCAGGAGCGGTCTGAGATTCTCGGAAATGGGACGAGTCATCAAAAGATCATTTTCAAATAAAGTCGTAAGAGCTTGAATTTTACTACTCGGGTAGATGCGTCGACATGTCGAGACAAATATCACTTTCAATAAGACTGGCGAACACAATTGAAAATCCGACCCGAGTTCAATCGGCAGCGGCGGATATTTACGAGCGTGATAATATCCTTTTTGGACCCTGTCGAACAAATACTTGAACTGGGTTGCGAGGCGTGGGAGGAGGTCTGCCAGAATTCTATAGGTCTTGTGATACCATTCTGCGTATGCCTGACCCTCTAAATTCTCGGGAAATGTGCAGAAATTTGACATGATTCTGGGAGGTATATCCGAGTTATCCGTCAAAAGGTCCCGTAGCACTTCAAGTCCTTGCTGGGCGGCTGGTGATTGGAACAGTTGGAGTTCTTGTTTTTGATATAATCTTCGGCAATACACCTGGTGTAGCACGATGTAGAGGATATCCCGGAGCTCATAGGCCTTGATCAGTAGCATTGCCCTTGCCTGGGCAATCTCTGATGATTTGTGAACTTTGGCCCGAAGAGTATCAAACGCGGGTTTCCATTTCTGCCAAATATCCTCGCTCGGGTTAATGCTCAAGATAAGACTGGTCATGAACTGGGGCAGGCCACTTTGCATAGATGCCGATGAAGGCCCACCATTCAGGGGTGACGCTGGCTGCACATTTGCGGCATTGGGTGTGGCTATCACCGACCGATGGGGGGGAGAGTTTGCCAAAGCGACTTGATTTGGCGCGGGAGACTGATTCTGTCCATTTTCCTGGGGAATTATACCCGTGGCTCGAGAGGCATCACCACCCACAGAGGGAGGGGCATAGGGGCTAACATGAGTGCTCACACTGGAGACTGGCGAAGGAAGATGGGACGTTGGAATGCCCGGCTGAGGCCGGGTTTGAGGGAGAGTAACAGTAGTAGTAGTAGTAGTAGTAGTAGTAGTAGTAGTAGTAGCAGCAGCAGCAGCTGTAGTAGGAGGAGGGACGTGTGAGACAGGCGGGATTGCGCCCGGGGTTACGGGGGAAATCAAGCGCCCTGTGGGTACTACAGCATGGTGCTCAGTATGCGTATTCTCGAGATTAGGACAAACACGAGAGACAGTTGGACTGGGGGCCGGGTGAGGCATCGCATCTTGAAGGCAAGTCGCGGGTGGAGGCTGACAGTCGCGTTGGGCGGAGAGCATCCAGTTTTTGCGTCTCGCTTTCAAAAAAAGATTAGCGGTTGAATTTGAATCTTCAAAATTATCGCCACCACGCGAAGTTCGCCTGGAGGATGACATTTTGCCAGGACTTCATCGTTGGAGGGAATGAAGAGGGAGGTGTTGGGAAGTGTTTTTTCTTTTCTTTCTTTTTTTTTTGGACACAAAGAAAGAAGAGTTGGTGGAGGTAAACTCAGCGCAACTTTTGGGTCAGGTCTCTGAGAGTGATGGTACGACCATTAGGTACTATTTGTTTGTCTAGAAGATTCCCAATAGTATTATTACAGTGCAAAAATCAACACAAGAGAGCAGTAGTGTTATTTATAATATTCATGACTATCTATTGCAAGTTGTAATAAATAAAAGTTTTATCACACGAGGTGTGCAGTCTAGTAATGCACTGATCGACTTGGTACCTACCAGTACTAAGATAGGTTAGTTACTCTTAGTTACTCTTAGATACTCTCAGGTACTCCGAGTAGGCACGGGTCTAGGCCAGTTAAGTACTCCTAGTAGGGTATATAGATCACTAGTACTCAGGCTGTATATCCTGTCTACTGATTACTATGTTATGACTGTATATATATTATATACATTAATATAAACAACAACAATAATAATAATATTTATTCTGTTTGTTACAGTATTTTTGTAACAGTCGAGAATTGCGAGCGGCTTTGGGCCTCAAAATGGCCGGGTTCAGCCAGACGCATCCGTGTTCCCCTGCATTTTTGCATCTTCTACATCATCTCTCCCTTTTCGCTTCCCACTTTGTCTTTTGACTATTTGTTACCCTTTTTCCTATTCTATTCTATTCCATTCTATTTTATTTCTATTTCTATTTTCTCTCATACACACCCTCACTCACTTACTCACTTACACACACTGAAGTCAACCGTGGTTTGGTCCAGAACTCTTGACGGCCGCACACGTCACTTCGGCTCCATAATTTCGTGGGATTTCGGTTCTTTGCTATTTGCTATTTGCTTTTTGCTTTTTGCTTTTTGCTTTTTGCTTTTTGCTTTTTGCTTTTTTATCTTTCTTCATTTCATCCTACTTGGAAGTCAACCTTCGACCCTTGGATATTGGAAAAACTTCTTTTCAATCATCTCTTTTGTCTCGTCTCCTCAGCTCCCCTCTCCTCTTTGACTGAGGTTGTTATTGTCGTGCTGAGACACTCATTCCACATCAAATTCCTGGAATCTACGTCTTGCGCCCGAGTCCCCCGTCATTTGCTGTCGTGGCATGGTCGATCGGGTCTGCCACGCCCTGAAGATCGGGTCTATCCATTGGTCTCGGCACCCCTCGAAAACAGAGATAGAGAGGTACAAAGAGCTTCCGACAGTTCCAGCTTAGTTCCTTGCGAACCCCGCGAGCTAATGACCTAAGCCTGACCTTTTGCGCGCTAGATTCCTCGACTTTCTTGCATTCCCTCCCCTTCCCCCCCCACGAGATCTCACATTACTCTCTTTCATCTTCGAAATTCCAATCCGCCTGCGCTGAGTCCTCTGTTACTCTTCCTCCCCGAAAGGGCTTTATGGGCCCCATGTCCTATAACTGATCCGCTGTAATCCTCGCCTCGGCTTGTTTCCACTTTCGTGCGATCGGAGGAACTGGGTCTTCTCCCCAACAATTTTCATCGCAACATGGCAGACCTTTCATCAGCGCCACACGCGCCGCCAAAAAACGTCCAGCGTGGTGATTATCTTGTCGCTTTCCGTACGTTTCCCCTCTGTGCGACCCTTTGCGCGATTGCGCTCACCCGCGCAATGATGTACCCCTCTCGCTCGTCCTCCCCAACCATGCGCTAACCCCAATCTAGATGATCACAATAAGCGGACGGACGATGAATTGGAAATGGTGCGCGGCGATATCGTCCATCTCGACGAGATGGATGAGGAGTTTCAAGATGGGTGGTGGCTTGGAGAACACACCCAATCCGGCCAAAAGGGCCTCTTCCCGGCTTGTATGCGGCCCCCCTCTAGAAGAAGCGATATGAACCTTCTCCAGTCAACTAATCGCTCATGCTCATGTTCATAGGTTTCACTCGCAAGGCCGAGGCTCACGATCTCGCTCGGGCCCATCCGCGTGCTGCTAATTTAGGAGCCATTAACACCAATATCTCCCCCCAGGGTGTGATCGCATCGGAAAATACTGAGTCGCCTGCACAAATCGATCCACCAACCCCGGCGGAATCATCTTTCGTGTCGGCCGATAGCGAGCAAACAACACCTCAGGCCTCACGACACACCAGTATCTCCGATATCCATGACTCCGTGGAATCTCCAAAGCAACAACGATCCGCTTCCTCTCCATTGCCACGCCCAAGCCTAGCGGCAGATATTCAACAAACTTTCCGTCGATCCATCGATAGCCATGCAAATGGCGAGGAGAGTCCTGTGATGAACGAGACATTGAGTGTCATCGACGAGCATATCACCGATATGAACACGCCTCGTCATAGCGTGTCAACCCAAGATGCAAAAACAATCAATGACTCGGGTAGTGAATACAGTAGTCACTTTAGTCATCGAATTTCATATATAAATGGGAATGAGACAGATGAAGAGGAAGGGTCTGGCCCCACAGAAGAACAGGTTCGGCAATGGAATCAAACTGAAACCGCCAAGCACATGCGAGAGCTCGGAATGGATTCGAAACACTGTGATATATTTGAAGAACAAGAAATCACGGGCGATGTGCTGCTTGATATGGACCAAGATTTCATTTTCATGAAAGAGTTCGATTTTGGTGTGATGGGCAAACGACTTAAAACTTGGCACAAGGTCAAGGCATTCCAGGAAGAAGTCCGGGGTATGAAACAACCTCAACCCCAGGTCTCCACTCGAGCTTCTGTCTCCGGATTCTCAAGTGGCCCTGAAGAACGTTCGCTGTCTCGTGTTGGTCATACTGGGCCTTTCCTGCCGCGCATCCCGACCGTGTCAGAGAAGACTGGTTCAGGCTACGTGCCACGAGTTTCCGCCATCCCTGGCCAACACCCAAGACTAGCCAGCAACGGTAGCTCCCCTGTCGCACCTCACACTCCTCCTTATGGCCATGATTCGCCGAGGCGAGTCTCCGCGGCCTCAATCCGTGATCTCAACCATACACGACGCCATTCTTCAATCGATACAACCCATCGTGGCCTCCCTGATTCTTCGATGAATAGCCACAAGAAGAAGCCATCGTTTGATCGAGCTTGGACTCTCAATAGCGGAGGCCATGGTCTGCCAGCCCGTCCAGGGACTTCACTAGGTACAACAGCGTACCGAGGGCCACAGATCGCTGCTACGGAATCAGAGCCCAATACACCTGAGCATCTGGATGACCTTGACCGAGGCTATTTCTCCGGGACTGAATTGGATTCTCGTCGAACGCGGCGTGTCCTGCAAAAGCGGACATCGACTGGTGGGAGCATCAGTCATTCTAGGAAGTCAAGCTATGCAGACGATAGAGTCAAAAGTACTGGCAAACGTCAATCACGTATTGCCAGTGTTGATTCAATCCGCGACGCAGCCAGGCATGTCTCTAGTGCTGCCGAAAATTATCATGGTACACCACAAAAGAGTCGCTTTAGAAGCCTGAGCACGCGTGTTTCCGAGCGAAGTGGCAACGACTCCCAGGATAGTAAAACTGGATTCTTTTCGAGCCTAGGCCCCTTCATGAAGAAGGGTAGCGATTCTGATGGTTCAGCGCGTGCGTCGCCATTAACTTTTAATCTCCCGAAAATGGGCGGCGCAGGTCAAAGAGTTCGACGAGCAGTTGGCCTCCGTGCCATCTCCGATGTTGTTGGAAAGGGCACCGATACCTCAGCTCCAGCCTCGCCCCGTGATTATGACCCGACATCGGCCCGCACAGGATCTACAACTCCTTCCGCAACTTCTAAGAGCTCTGAGCGTCACAGTACAGATGGGTCAGGCAAAGCTGCTGAAGGAGCCGGATTTATGGTTCGTCCTCGGACTGTCAAGTCCAAAAAGGATACCAGTGCCTATACTCGTGGTCTAGAAAAGAAGTCACCACAGCAGCAGATGAGTGGCTGCGACTATAGCGGATGGATGAAGAAGAGATCTCCCAATCTCATGACGACATGGAAGCCTCGACTTTTCGTGTTACGTGGTCGCCGTCTCTCCTACTATTATTCCGAGGAAGATACCGAGGAACGAGGTCTTATCGATATCACAGCTCACCGTGTGCTACGAGCGGATAATGACCCAATAATTGCACTGCACGCCACTGTGACTGGATCAGCTTCGCAGCCTGCCAATGCCAATGCCAATGAAAATGCAAAGCTCACCACGCCCGCTGTTCTTGCCTCACTCGCCAGCAAGGATGGAAATGGTCCTTTCTTTTTCAAGCTTGTGCCACCAAAGTCAGGCAACTCGCGGACTGTTCAATTCACCAAACCTACCACCCATTATTTCCAAGTCGATAACGTGAAGGAAGGTCGATTATGGATGGCAGCGCTGATGAAGGCAACCATTGAACGTGATCTTTCTCAGGTTGCGGAGACTACCAATAAACAAAAGACAATCAGCTTGAAACAAGCCCGGTTGATGAATCAACGTCCACCCGCCTTAATGGCCAACCCGTCTGGTCCAGAGTCCGATCGTCTTCCCGATGAGATGATTGAAGAGGAAGATGAAGAAGAGCACGGACTCCGGATCGAAGGCTTGAATTTGGCCAAGGCGCCATCAACTGATTCTAGTTCATTCGTCGATGCCAAGAGGGAAATCCAAGACAATGCTGCAGATACCAACGAAAGGCCCATGTCCAACCCTCTCGGTGAAATTGACACTGGACATATATCTCTTCTTCCTAGCCCCTTGGCTAAAATGGAATCGAAGTAGCACTCTTGCTTTGCTTTGATACTATTGCAATCTCGCAGGGCATGGATCTATTTTTATAAGAGTCCCTGCGGCTAATACTCTTCAATCTTTCTTCCTACCATTTATTTTCTTTTCTTTTCTTTTCTTTTCTTATCTTTTCTTTTCTTTTTCTCATTTCCGACTATTTACCATCCCCCTGACCGTTTGGCGTTTGATGTGATATACCCCTCGTACCAACTTCTGTTCCATTTTCCCTGGCTTCGGCCGGTTTTTGTTTATTATGTGGACACGAAGGGTTTATGTGGGCTGTGTGCTTGATGAGTTTGGCTTTATGAAGGAGCGAATGTGTCGTTGCTTCGTCTGATCTTGGAAATCCCCTGGCTAGATATATTTTGGAAGAACGAAGTCGATTCATGAAGAGTGTGTAGATAATAATAATCATTTCGCTTTTATACTAAACAACATGATACAATGAAGTTCTCCAATTTTTAGTAAAATTTGCATAACTTCAAAGTCAGTTGCCTATATAGGTATTACTAGTACCTAATAGGCACTAGTAGGTAACCATAGCAGTACTATGGTAGGTGCCTGGAACTACTGTAGCCCCTATATTGATCTAGTAGGTCTAATGTAGACCTAACAGTTATAAACCTCAAAAGAACCTTGCCGCCAACACCCTACTTTGAAATACCGTATGCTACTCCATATGTGGCTAAAATACCTTCTCTACTATTGTACTACAATTATCTTTATGATGTCTTATCTACTAAATAGTATCTAGTCAATTATGTATTATATAGAATAATTTAGTTCAACTAAGACTACAAGTTGTAGTCTTAGTATAAGTTTAATACAAAAGGCTTTCAAAGCCAACTTGGCTTTGTTCTCAAATATATATATTAGGTGCACCTACCTAGTACATATTACCCCCTTCTTCCTTCTTCTTTTCTTTGATCTCCGAGACTCAGAAATCAGATTTCTCTCTCTCTCTCTTTTACGAGTCACTAATCTACTAGCCTGCTAATCTTTCCAAACATAAGTCATGTTAATTTCTGGCATGTTTACTGGGGTGTAGTTTTAATACATATTAAAATTAAAACAATACTAGTCTATAGCTAAATACTGAGTATTTGAATGGATACGGTATTTTGGAGATATGGGCAAAAACTCTGATTTTTCTGGAATACTGTATATGTTGAAATACAGTTTCTACTACTGTATTCCAATACTGTCCGCAGGCGGCAAGGAAGATTGACAGTTTTATACATCGCTTACGAAGTACTAGAATGGTGTCTTCTAGAGGATGAATCCAATTACTAACTAATAGTAATATTGCCTAAACTAGTAGTCTAGGGTAGAGTACCCGAATGTACCTGAATAGTAGTCAAAACTGGAGTGCGGAAACGGTGCCGCGACTAACGGCACACACGCATGTGTTTACCACCTGGTAAACCCCTCGGGGGTTTCAACCTCTGCCCTCAACCAACCCCAGCAACGCACCTTAATCTTTTATTTCTTTCTATATATTCGTTATGGTGTATATTATCTTTTCATAATATTTCTAATTCCTAGCTCCTCATGTTTCTCCGCACACTCCTTTCCCGCATTCTTGCGCTGCTGCTTCCACTTGCGCTCTCCGCTACACTCTACCTCTACCTTTACCCAGTCTTCAATGGCTGTGCGTTCCCTCTGCCTCGATCCAAACCTTCAATAGCCGGAGACGGATCTTTTCTGCGAGACTTACAGCAAAATCCTTCCGCCAATACCCTCCTCCAACATCTCCGAACTCCAGACTCCGCGGCGCACCCCCAGCCAGCTATATTCAGACTCCTTGTCCTCGCAGACCCGCAACTCGAGGGTGACACGTCCCTGCCTTTACCGGAGTGGAAACTTGCTGCTCGTGTCAAAAAACACTGGAAGGCTGTGCAGGATGCTGTGGAGGTGACATCGACGAATGCACCTTTCCCGAAATATCTCCTGAGCCCAGAGGTTCTCACCAATTTCACCGCAGGGCTGTGGACCATCATAAGCGAAGATATTCCGCGCTCGCTTCGCGCTGCCCAAAAGAGGCTTGACCTCTTAGGTAACGACTATTACCTTGCGCATATCTATCGCACATTATTCTGGTGGACACGACCAACGCATACAACCGTGCTGGGAGATCTTGTTGGAAGTCAATGGATAGACGATGATGAATTCACCTGGCGAAGCCAACGCTATTGGACGCGTGTCTTCAAGGGTGGGCAAAGATTGGACGACGATATCACGAGAACTGGGGCGCCGAATGGCGACAACATCCAAAAACAAGAACTCGAACCTCTAGGACCGAACTCCGACCCGGCTTGGCCGAGACGAATAATAAATATCGCGGGGAACCATGACATTGGTTATGCAGGTGATGCAAGTGAGGCGCGGATGGAGCGATTTGAGCGTGAATTTGGCCGCGCAAATTGGGATATCCGGTTCCAGCATCCCCCCATTGTATCCGGAGCAAATGACACCGAGAGACCTGATATGGCTGGCCAGTCGGCTATTACCCCGACTTTACATTTGATCAACCTCAATACCCTCATCTTCGACACCCCAGCCCTGTCGGAGGCTGCCCAAACTCACAGTTACGACTACCTCAACGATTTGATTAGCAAGCGCCTCTACCCAGTAGAGGACCAGTCGACGTTTACCCTTCTTCTCACCCATTTGCCTTTGCACAAAAAGGAAGGTGTTTGTACCGATGGGCCGTACTTCACTTTTCATGAAGATGATGACAATGACGGCCCCGATGGCATTCCCCGTTGGAAAGAAGGTGGGTTAAGAGAGCAGAACCACCTCAGTGATTTTATAAGTGCATCCGGAATACTCGAGGGTATTTTTGGCATGAGTGGAAGCGAGAATGCCGTTGCTGGTGGCCATGGCCGGAAAGGCCTTATCCTCACAGGTCATGACCATACTGGATGTGATACTATCCATTTTGTGAATCACACTGCCAATGGAACCGAGGACGAGAAGTTGGATGAGGGTGATTCTGGTGACATGTCCTCGCAGAGCTGGAAGTGGGCGGCAAAGAGATACACTGAATCCGATGTGCAGCGAGAAACTCCATCTATCCGCGAAGTCACACTTCGGTCGATGATGGGCGAGTTTGGTGGAAACGCTGGACTATTGTCGGTATGGTTCGACGTCGACATGGGTGAATGGGATTACGAGATCGTGATGTGTCCCGCTGGTGTACAGCATCTTTGGTGGGCCGTACATGTTATCATTCTTGTCACCCTTATTGCTTCTGTTCTTTGGGTGATGGCCCGGTTACTTGGATCTGCCGAAGCATCTACACAGGACGTGGCACAAAATAATACACGCTCAAAGAAGGACCAAAGCTCCACTGTGCCTTTGGAAAAGGCTTCTGAGCGGAAGAAGCAATAGACCATACAGTCGAACATTGATGCATTTGTTGTTTTTGGTACGGTATCATAAGGACCTTTGGTAAATACTTCGCTATGGAATTTTGTAAATAGACCGTTTCCTCCATTAAGAAATAGAAGAGATCTACTGGCCAATACAACTTTTTAAAAGTGCTGCAATATAATTCCTCCTGGGTGCGAGAAACCTAATCGACAATCTGGGCCAGCTACACGCAATCCAGGTAGACATTGCTATTTTACAAAACCAACTACAAGGCCCATGGGAAACTTTATAGGATCGGACTTGGAGAAAGCCGTTCATATCCCTGGGAAAAAAAGTCAGAGAGAAAAAAAACATGGAGACGCCATAATGGCAGAATCCATCTTTTCAAACTCTTTCTTCATATACAAGAAAAACAGCGGGTCGATGTTGTCATGAAAAGTTGTATTTTTCAAGTACTTCCGAAGATCGCCAGTGTTCAAAGAGAAAAAAACACAAATGGGAGGAAAACCGGCTCGAAATAACACAGGTGAATTCGTCTCGTCAGTTGGACCGCCCTCCCTTTTTCTTCCACAATATGTCTTAAATGCACCCCGTGTTCCCAGGTCCCAAGGAGTTTCAGGTATGGTATCGTTGATTTTTGTTTTTATTCGGTTTCCTCTCTTTACATGACGACACCGGAGTTGGAGGCAATACGCTAACATATGGTTAGTATCCAAGTTGAATATCTGCCATGCACAGCACGTGCGGAAGCCGGGGTAAAACTCACGGGCCAAAGTTCAGCAGCCTCCTTACCGACGGGGCCGGTAATGGCGGATCCCTTCATCTCACCCTTGTTGTTGACGATAACACCGGCATTGTCCTCGAAGTACAGGTAGATACCGTCGGGGCGGCGCCAGGGCTTGCTCTGGCGGACAACAACGGCGGGCATGACCTTCTTGCGCAGCTCGGGCTTACCCTTCTTGACGGTGGCCATGACCATGTCGCCGACACCAGCAGCGGGGAGACGGTTCAGACGGGCACCGGTACCGGCGACGGCAATGATGTACAGGTTGCGAGCACCGGAGTTGTCGCAGCAGTTCATCACGGCGCCACTAATCGAAGATGACCGTTAGTATTTCCGCAATTCTCTTCAAAATAATCCCATGTCCCGTTCCTCGTCCAATGAATGCTTTTTGATTCTTCCCATATCATGCTGTTCTTCCCGTGACAATTCCGAATGCAATGGCGTATCTCCTTCCTTTCAGCTTTCAATTCGCTCGGCATTTCATTTTCGAAGATCATCGGCATGGGTTCAGTTCGTCGCATGAATTGGCGGAAGGTGTTTATCGAAAGCTTCACTGGACGAGAGGGACATGGCTGTGGGAAAATCTTACGTAGGCAGACCGAGGGTCATCTTGAGCTTGTTGCCCGAGGCACCGGCACGACTGTAATGCAATTAAGCGTTAGCTGGTCTGAATCTTTCATGTCGATGGTAAATCCCAGGTCCATGTTGTCCATTTGATCTTCCCCGCTCGAGATGTTCAACATTCAATGTGCACATTCAGTCGTCGAGATCGTCGGCAAATTCCTCCCAAAAATTCTGGTTCTTTTTTGTTTGCGCTTATCTGGGTATGAATCGAATGGACTTACCCTCTGGTAGACATGATGGCGAATATCACACGGGGTTGTCGAGTGAGTCGAAGTGGGTTGGCGAACAAGAAGGCGAGGCGAAGGTCGAAGAATCGTCCACGGTGCTTTCTCGCTTAGTGTGCGGGTGCGTAAAATCTTGGCGCCGCATTGGTGGATTGGGTTGCCCTAGCGCTAGCCCCCTTCGGGACTAGATCAAGTCACTGACATGAGTAATCACGATCACGTGTTCATGACGAGGGCCCCATGAAGTATAGGAATAACTAACCACGGGGAAATAGCCTTGAGTGTTCTTTTTTTTTCTTCTTAAGAAGGAAATCATCTTTTACTACTTAGACCTACCATTTATCAAGAGTTACCAGTTTGGAATATTTTATATCAAAGATAGCGCTTAAGATAATTCATCACGAAGTACTTAGTACTTCGTATAGTTCTTCGAATCATCAAAAGGTGGACAGTCTAGATCGCTCAATCGTACAGATTTCATTCGCAATGAAAAGGAAGCTATAGGGCATGAAAACAAAACAAAAAAAAAAGCTGAAAGGATATGATGTACGCATATTAAATTTCCCAATCGATTGCAAGTTCACGGAGAAGTAGTACCTTGTGGTTACTGTTTTCGACAAATTTAATCAGGAGACTAAATAATTAAATAGTCCTTAATCCGCGAAAGATTCATCAGGCCTTTTCACCGTGAAGCGAAAGAGTTCGCCTCCATGGTCGAATAAGATGCGAGCATGCTGCAAAACCAATAACACCATTCTTCCCATTTCCCATTACGCCAGATCCGATATTGTTGCTGGGATTTGCTACCGCTTTACTCCTCCTTCTTCGTGGTAGATTCACCAACAGACTCTGTAACTGCAGTCTTAGATTCATCGCCCTCGTCGGGCACAGTTTGCTGGGCCTGAGTGCCCTCATCTGTTACAGATGCAGACGGCTCCTTTGGGGGATCCTGCGCCTTTGGAGGTGACGTGGGCGCCTGGGATGATTCCTCGGCGCCAGGCAACTTCTCTGGCTTCTTGTCTTCTTGGGTCTCAGTGATAGGACCAGACTCTCTAGGTTCAGGAATTGTGGCCACGTCCTCCATGGTCGTATCTTCGTCATTCTGGGGAGGGGAAGCTCGCCGAGAGACGGCAGCGGCGGCGTCCTTGTCTTCGGCCTCTACAACCATTTGGTCGGCATCGGCCGGGGTATCTTGATCATTGGATGCCGTGGCTGACGCATCAGGTTCTGTTCGGGGGGCATCGGTCATCTTGGTATCCAGACCAGCATCCGCATCACCGTCAGCGACAGACGAGGCTTCCTGCGGCGTCGCCATGCCGCTGTCCAGACCAGAGTCTGCAGGGTCGAGATTCCTGTAGTTGGTCTGGTTTCGACGCCGGATAGCTCCCGGCTGGCGTCGAACGCCATTGGCGGCATTTTCTTCTTCATCCTCGCTTTCACTAAGCTCTCCAGGTTTCTCGACATACTGGTCGAAGCGACGTTGAGTGAAACGCTTGTCCTTGTTTTCGTCCTCGTCAAGGTCATCAAGGACGTCATCAGCATCATCGTCCATGCCCTCAAGAAGTGGGTTGCGAGGTACATCGGTCATCTGGACAGAAGGAGCAAATGCGGTGCGCTTGAGATTCTCAACAACTTGACTACGGATTTTGTCCAGGTAGTCCTTCGTGTTTGCATTATCCATGTTTGAGGGGCGGACATCAAGTTCGTAATCAGGAGCAAAATACTGTGGTTCGTGTTAGTAGATGAAATGAGATGCTCGATATTGGGGCAAAGTGTACCTCATAGTAATCATTGTAGGGTAAATCAGAGCCCAAACTGTCTCCAACAAGGATACCGGTTTCAAAGGCCCAGGTACGTGCAACGTTGCGCATAGTATAACCACCACCACCGAGAATCATTGTAGGCAGATCAAAGCTCTTGATGAAGTTCACACAGTTGGCATGTCCACGCATACTCAAGTTGAAACATCCCAGGCGATCACCCGACAAGCTATCACCACCACACTGAAGGACGACAGCCTCGGGACGGTACCATTCCATTACACTCTTAATCACGGGCTCGAAGATGCTCTTGTAGGAAAGATCGTTGATACCGTCTCGAAGAGGGAAGTTCACGGCATAGTACTTGCCATGACCCACGCCAATATCACGCAACTCCCCTGTGCCGGGAAAGTATTCGCCATATTTGTGGAAAGACACGGTCATCACACGGTCTGTTGTGTAGAAGGCTTCCTCAACGCCATCTCCGTGGTGTACATCAATGTCAACATAAAGCACTCGCTGTTTGAAACGCAAAAGTTCCAGAATGCCGAGAACAATATCTAAAGCTCATCAGTATATGGATGATTTTCCGCGAGAGTTTGATGATTCTCACCGTTCACGTAGCAGAAGCCACTAGCTTCGCTCTTCTTAGCGTGATGCAGACCACCAGCCCAGTTGACAGCAACATCACACTTATTGCGATTCAAACGCGCAGCGCCCTCCATACTACCACCAGCACTAATGCCGCAGAATTCGAATAGACCGTCAAAAACCGGACAATCGTCACCCACGTTGTAACGGCTTTGCTCCTTAGAAAACTGGTCCATATTATCCGGCGTGACTTTTGACAAAAAGTCAATATACTCATCAGTATGGAACTGTGTCATTTCGTATTTCGAGGCTGGTTTAGCGCGCTGTCGGGCTTTCGTATTAGTATTGATGTGTTTTTCTTTTTCTTCTTCCGTTTTCTTATCGGAATTGATGAATCAAACTCACATAAATCTCCATCTTTTTGTAAAGTCCATAGTTCATGACCAAGCTGTGCGTCATGCGTATACGGTGCGGCTTCATAGGGTGACCCGAGACGTAGGCATAATTGCCGACATCAGAATCATAGAAGTAGGCGACCTTTTTGTTGTTGGCACCGACGCCGTTGGAGAGTGGTTCCACGGCCATATTGGACGATCGACTAGAGAAAGCTGGGCCGATTTGCCAGGAAGTCTCCCGGAGGGATTGTCAATTGAGAGGAGAGGAAGTATGCGGGTTAGGGGAGGGCAATGTGGAGTAGGGCAGGCGATATACGGGAGGGGCAGGGTACTAGGATACCTAGCACCACCGTAAGGAGACCGTCGGAATATCTAGATACAGAGGTATAAAGGATCCGACAAGCCCATGGCGCACTGAATCAAGACGGGAGAGGCGTGAGAGAATCGATCGCCGCGTGGGAAGGGCGATGGCAGATCACTCACACCGCCTTCGTCAGTCGAGCTCCCGGTCTTGGTTCTGACCAAGCATCAACAAGAGTCCTCCAACATCAGCCGCCGAGGTTACAAAAGTATCTTGTTCACTCATCTGCAACGTTCTAATTTCATCGACTTGCAGCTTTCCTGTGGAAAACTCAGTTCATTAGAGTCCGATTGACCTTCTGGGAGCTCCCACCTAGGAAGCTATCTCTCTTATCCCTCCTTCAACGACCTTTCACACCTTTCATTCATCCTTTCCAGCCATCATGGACCGTCTCAACAGAATGCTACAGGCCGCACAAGGCATGGGGATGGGCAGTGCTGCCCCCGGTGGTGTGAGTGATTCCAGCCCGTGACTATTCGCTATGTGTCCGCCTTCCGGAGCTGCTGTGTCGCAGCAAGAGCTACGCACAGTCTATTAACTTTGAGTGATGTCGATACTAATTCGCAATATTTCTCCTAGGACACACCGAATCTGATCGACAACTCCGAAACTGTTCATATCTCTTCTCTGGCTTTGCTGAAGATGTTGCGACATGGCCGCGCGGGTGTGCCGATGGAAGTTATGGGTCTGATGCTTGGCGAGTTCGTCGATGAATATACCGTTCGTGTTGTGGATGTTTTTGCCATGCCTCAAAGTGGTACTGGTGTCAGTGTCGAGGCTGTGGACCCTGTTTTTCAAACTAAGATGATGGAGATGCTCCGACAAACTGGACGGTACGTCCTCTGACCTGTATTCGCGGACAGTCGAGAAAGGATGCTAACAGTCATGAATCAATAGGCCAGAAACTGTCGTCGGATGGTACCACTCGCACCCTGGTTTCGGTTGCTGGCTCTCTTCTGTCGATATCAACACCCAGCAATCCTTTGAGCAACTGACTCCCCGCGCAGTGGCCGTCGTCGTGGATCCTATCCAGTCAGTGAAGGGCAAGGTAGTTATTGATGCCTTCCGCCTTATCCAGCCACAGACCGTCGTCATGGGCCAGGAACCCCGTCAAACAACCTCGAACTTGGGCCACCTGAACAAGCCGTCAATCCAGGCCCTTATCCACGGCCTCAATCGCCACTACTACAGCATTGGAATCAACTACCGAAAGACAGGCCTTGAGGAGAACATGCTGATGAACCTACACAAGCATGTGTGGACTGAGGCTCTACAAATGAATGACTTCCACGAGGACGGTCACCATAATGTGGAGCAGATGAAGCAGCTTGTCAGCCTCGCTGAGGGTTATGAGAAGCGGGTGAAGGAAGAAACAGAGTTGAGCAAGGATCA
The DNA here is from genome assembly GCA_020086695.1 of Penicillium sumatraense. Taxonomy (NCBI): domain Eukaryota; kingdom Fungi; phylum Ascomycota; class Eurotiomycetes; order Eurotiales; family Aspergillaceae; genus Penicillium; species Penicillium sumatraense. The sequence continues at coordinate 2,385 of JAGIKU010003959.1, read as the reverse complement.
ACTGAAGACACGATACGTCGGCAAGGTTGATCCCAAGAAACGTAAGTTCTCTGTGGTCCTATTTGCTCCCTCTCATCATGCTAATTATAATTAGATATTGAGGACGTGAGCCAGCAATTGATCGAGGACAACATCGTTGCTGTGTCCCGCCAAATGATTGATAAGGAAGCTTCCGTAGCCCGGCAATCGAGCTCGAAAGAAGGGGCCAACGGTGGCAATATGGAGGTGGATGAGGAACTCTAGAGAGATAGATTGCGTATGAAACCTGCATGCTCTAATTACGAATTTTTGTTCTACTCTCCACAGATAACTCCCCTATATTCTACATGAAGAATGGCGTTGAATATAATTAGTCTACTTCAAGTGTGTAAGCTACACATAAGAAGCTGGAGCTTGAGTTTCCCAAATGTAAATTTGTGGAGAGAATACTATTCTTTCCACGAACTCTATAGTATATAGTACTGAAATTGAGATGATCTATTAACGCCGCCCAATGTATGTAGAGACAAGTGTCTCTTAAAGTCGTATCGTATAAACACCGACTGCCAATTCAATACCAAGTAATGGCCCAACAAGCTTTACGTCTCCAGTCTGACGCTCTGGAGCGTCGTTGCCAATGTGTCGACATAGTAGCCCGGTATACTGGAACGTAAACCATCGATTGCAGCATCTGCAGCATCTTCTGCTAGAGCAGGAGTCTCTTCGCGGTCTGTCCAGCCTCTCTCTGGTCCCCAAAGAACCTTTTTCCCTGCCATCCGCGTCTCGTGTAACAGCCGTAGCATCAAATCACCATCCTTACGCACAGAGGGGTATCCATCAAACTCCACCTGGACAAGACCAGGAAGGCGCTCCAGAATTTGCCGCATCAACTTCCCCGCAAATTCCGTATAGTACTCTTTCGAGACACGAAACCCTTCAAAGATGGGTTGTGAAGGGTCACATTCTATAAAGATCTTGAGCGTGCGCGTGAGAACCATATCGTGTAGTCCCAACCCTTGATTGACAATCCATGACCGTGGTGGCGCGGTCCAACTGTTTCCAAGGATCAATTCTATAGTGGTGACGGACGGCCGGTGGCGGCGTGGAAGGGCGCGTACAGTCGGCCGGCGGGAGAAATCCTGCACTGGAAAGAGTCGAAAGATCTGCGATGAATAAAACATATGACTGGCCTCATCATGAACACGATGTGAGACGAGAAACAGTGCTATACGATGGGAGGTCGGGGCGATTGGCTTGCTCTTTTTCGCGGAAGAACCGACAGTGCCCGCATTTTTCAACACTCCGCTTTTCCGAGTTGGTGTGAAGAGAACGAAATGGTAGACACGTAGACGAATCTCGGATGGAAGGTCGAGGAATGGGAATGGCTCTCGCAGTTCGGGTTCTGGCTCTTGCTCTGACTCATCTGACGATTCTGGGATCTCAACGGGTTTTCGCAACTTCTTGGGGGCCATGGTGACAGGAGGGAAAATTGGGGAGGCGAAAAATATCTATAAGTACGCGGCACGAGTTCTAAAGAAAGGAGACAAATTTCATGAATGATTGCATTCTCTTGTAGAATTAGAGAATAGTAAAAATATCGACATGAGACTCAGCCTCGTCTTTCTATCGACTTTGCTTCAAATAGAGAATAAAAGGAATGAATAAACGAGGGAATTGTTTCCCACGAACGGAGCTGTAGCTTCACTGGAGGCCTTTGCTGCGGCTCTTGGATGTGGGAGAAGAAGAAACTTCTTTTGGTCTCCCCAGCGATTTCAGTCCAACACACATGAGAGAGGCGTGTTGGGTCAAATTATTTGCTGGGTGAAACTTTCATAACTGAAGAAAAAAAAGGCAGAGGGCGCGCCGAAATTGCCATAAAAGGGGATGACTACGGTAGGCGACAGAGTCCAGTATAGCAATAGAGTATGGCTTAGTATAGCCTGTACCTACAGGAACTACCTTGAAGGTAGTAAGCCATACTGCGTATGAAGAATATCTATGAAGTATGTATTAAATGATGAATTATAGACATTACATGATTCAAAATAGACTAATCGTCTCTATCACAAGACTGACATCATATGGTAATCTGCTTGCTGTAACACGAGTGTGACCACTAAGACTACTCAGTTAAGTGTAATGTACATTTGTAACGAACAATTAGTTATAGATACTAGTGGTATCATACTAATTTAATTTAATATTGAATTGACTGGAAGAGAGGAAACAATATCATAGTCCTATAACGCATTTAACATAATGCGCTACATGCTTTTTTTTATTTGTCTGCAAAATGAGGTCCCATACTACATTATCAGCCATGCATCTCGAATCAACAAAAAAAAAAAAAAAAAAAAAAAAAAAAAAAAAAAAAAAAAAAAAAAAAAAAAAAAAAAAAAAAAAAAA